>CM050165.1:16779139-17254139 GCA_027410445.1 Discoglossus pictus | reverse complement strand
CACAGGAACAGAAGAGCAGACAACCATATTACATGGGTTTAAATATCTGGGGTTAGTAGCATTTGGATCTATGTGCTGCCCTTTTAACATAGAAGCCAGCAAAAGGTATGGAAAAGCTCTTATGTTAACACATACGCTGGCTCATGGTCACACGTCTATATGTTACAACTGGACCCCTGGAATGGCTGGGCACAAGGATGGTTATCAAATTTGCCTCTTCCTAGTTGAAATAAAAAAAAAACACATTAGTAAAATCATATTAGGGTACAAAGGGAGATAGATAGCACTACATCATGCTCTCTCTCTCTCAAAAGGCATATACAGCTGTGCCAGCATAGGGACACAGGGGGTCCTTTTGTGGTTCCCTATAAAGAGGTGCTATATCGAATTTTTTACAGCATAGGTGCGGTGCTATGTTTATGGGGAGCTAGATCACATTCAAAGTAAAATATCATGTTCCAGTTCCAGCACCACCTGCAGTAGAGCACCTGACTCCACTGAGCCAAACACAGAGGGGATTTCAAGCACCATTGTCCCTCCAGGGAGCTCAGTCAGAGAGGATCTTTGTCAACACACCACCATGACCTTCAAGCCCCATTCTTCCCCACAATAGTCAACTGTGTCTGTAGTCTCAACCAAAACTGGTGACAATAGGAAGAAGGGAAAGAATGCCACTAGCTCTCCCAAAGTCACAACCCTTTCCCCAAAGTTCCACCGAGCCCCAGCATAAACATGCCAAATAATTTAGGGAAGCATGGTAAGCAGAGGAATAAAAACCCTCTGCAGGGAAAGTAGCGAGTGACAGCTCCACTTCCAAGAGTTATATCCCAAGGACAATGGCTGAGAAATAGGAGTCGTTTTTCTTTGGAGCACGTCCCACCAAAAGCAAAAAGAGGAGCCAAGCATTTCCGCATCCTTTGGCATTGTCTAGCCTGGCAATAAGACTGAGCTATCTGATGCCAGACCAAACACCAGAAAAATGTGGGCAAGCATCTGGAGGAAAGGCAGGAGCAAAAGGGGATCTTAGGGTAGAAAACAAATATAAGGTTTTGCTTCTGATATTTGAGGTGGGTCCAAGTAGAGCCAGTGCTGAAAGGGTGGTCAGTGTCCCTGATATATTATCCTGCTGTCTCATTGTCCAAAGGACTACTCCATAAATATGCTTCCTGATGCTATGCCACCAAGATATAGAATTTATTTAAGGCTGAGTCCAAAGCCATGTAAGAGTACAGACAGGATAACCTAGCCAAAGGATTCATCCAAGAGTAATCATTGTCAGCAGATGCGGACTTCTTCTTAATCTCCAAAAAGTATAATGGCCATAAACTGTGCATTTACTACAGGGGTTTGAACAAGATCATGGTGAATGATCTCTGTCCCCTTCCACTGAGTTCTGAATTATGACACTGCATCAGTGGCTCCAACATCTTCACTAAGCTTAATCTACAAGGAGCCCATAACTTAATATGCATCAGGGAAGGAGACAAGTGGAAAACTGCATTCACATCTGCATCAATCCTTATACATCCTGACCCCACCAAGTAATTTGTGTTGGAAGTAGATGCCTCCGGGGTTGGTACAGAAGCAATACTGTCAAAAAGGTTGAACCTTTGGGAGCCCACTCTAAATATATGCCCTCTTGTCTAAAAAAATTCTCACCTGCAGAAAGGAATTGTGATGTCGGTAACCGAGAATTATTGGCCTTGGATGAATGGAGCAGTTTGCTGGACGGAACTTGAAAACTAATTCTGATTCCCACCGACCACAAAAATTTACAATTACTAGAGTCTGATCAGTGCTTTAATGCTCAACACACCTGTTGGTACCTGTTCTTTTTGAGGTTTAACTGTTTCACTTGTTATTGTCCTGGGTTTAAGAACTATAAAGCAAATGTTGCCTCTTACAAGATTTCTGGCCTCTATTTCTATGCCCCTGCTCCACAAGATCTCTGCTGCTAAATCTGAGATACCTCAAGAAACTATAGCACCCAGTGGATGACTGTTTGTGCCTCCCCCTATCATAAAGAGGTCCTAGAACTAACTCACACATCCTTCTGGTCTGGTCATTCTAGTGTCTGCAAGGCTTTGGACCTTCTATCCTATTATGAATGCTGGTCTAAGGTTTCTACTGATGTCAATAACTTTGTAGCAGCTTGTAACACCTGTGCCACACGCAAGACCCCCAGGTCTCTTCCATGTGGGTTGCTCATCCATGGACTCACATCACTATGGACTTTTTTACTGACCTCCCTCCATCCAGAGGATTGTCTGTAATATGAATAGCAGTAGATCGGTTCTCCTGTCAAGCCCATTTCATGCCACTTCTTAAACTAAGAAAACGCTTAAGGGAATGCAGCCCAAAATATAAAGAGTAATGAAAAATAATAATATTAACGAATTGCACTAAAGCCTATGTTAGAATGAAACTAACATATAGTATAATGTGTAATTAAAATAAAGCATATGTACTGAGGACTTATAGACTCTCCTTACAGGGTAAATCATTGTTTGCTCAATATTCATGTACCTTTAATAGAGCAATAAAACAGCTCCCTAAACTACCATCTGCTGCTGATCTGGTGAAACCAATTCTAACCTACGTGGAATTCCCTCTGTTGGGCCTAGTACAGTTTGTCTCCTTCTTCGAGATTCTTCATGCAGAATCTTGGTATATAACTAAAATTTGGGGGTTGTCTAGGCTTATCGCCTACCCTTGACTGAATTTTATCAAAACAACCATTGGCATGATGCCTTATAGTGCCTTGCAAAATTATTCACCCCCTTGTATTTTTCGTGATTTGTTGCCTTACAACCTAGAATTAACATTGATTGTTTGAGTATTTGCATCATTTAATTTACAGAACATGCCCACAACTTTGAAGATGTTTTTTTTATTGTGTAGCAAACAAGAAATAGTACAAAATAACAGAAAAAGTCAATGTGCATAACTATTCACCTCACTAAAGTCAATACTTTGTAGAACCACCGTTTGCGGCAATCACAGCTCCAAGTCGCTTTGGATAAGTCTCTATGAGCTTGCCACATGTTATCACTTGGATTTTTGCGCATTTCTCCTTGCAAAACTGCTCCAGCTCCTTCAAGTTGTATGGTTTGTGAACAGCAATCATTAAGTCTGACCACAGATTTTCTATTGGATTGAGGTCTGGGCTTTGACTAGGCCATTCCAACACATTTACATGTTTCCCCTTAAACCACTCAAGTGTTGCTTTAGCAGTGTGTTTGGGGCCATTGTCCTGCTGGAAGGTGAACCTCCGTCCTAGCCTCAAATCACGCACAGAGTGGTACAGGTTTTGCTCAAGAATATCCCTCTATTTAGCACCATCCATCTTTACCTCAACTCTGACCAGTTTCTCAGTCCCGGCTGCTGAAAAACATCCCCACAGCAGGATGCTGCCACCACCATGTTTCACTGTGGGGATGGTGTTCTTTGGGTAATGTGATGTGTTGGGTTTGCGCCAGACATAGTGTTTTCTTTGATGGCCGAAAAGTTCAATTTTAGTCTCATCAGACCAGAGCACCTTCCAATATACATTTTGGGAGCCTCCCACATGCCTTATCGCAAACTCAAAACGTGCCATTTTGGTTTTTGCTGAAAGTAATGTCTTTCTTCTGGCCACTCTGCCATAAAGCCCAAATCTATGGTGCGTACAGGTTATTGTCGTCCTATGTACAGATGCTCCAGTCTCTACTGTGAACCCCGGCTCTGCAGCTCCTCCAGGGTTACCTTAGGTCTCTGTGCTGCCTCTCTGATTAATGCCCTGCTTGCCCGGTCCGTGAGTTTTGGTGGACGGCCGTCTCTTGGCAGGTTTGCTGTTGTTCCATGTTCTTTCCATTTGGTTATGATAGATTTGATGGTGCTCCTGGGGATCATCAAAGATTTGGATATATTTTTATAACCTAACCCTGACTTGTACTTCTCAACAACATTGTTCCTTACTTGTTTGGAGAGTTCCTTGGTCTTCATGGCAGTGTTTGGTTAGTGGTGCCTCTTGCTTAGGTGTTGCAGCCTCTGGAGCCTTTCAAAAAAAGTGTGTATATGTAATTACAGATCATGTGACACTTAGATTGTACATCATTTCACTAACTATGTGACTTCTGAATGTAATTGGTTGCACCAGAGCTTTTTATGGGCTTCATAACATACATATGCACATGCCAATTTTCTTTTTTTTCTTCTAAAAACTTGTTTTATGTATACATTTTTCTTATTTCACTTCACCAACTTAGACTATTGAGTTCTGATCCATCACATAAAATTCAGATTAAGAAAACATTGAGTTTAAGGCTGTAATGTAAGAAAATAGGTAAAAAGTCAGGGGAGGGGGTAATACTTTTGCAAGGAACTGTATGTATTACACCATTTTATGCAGCTTTGGGCTAATACTCACCTTGTATGCCTTTATCTGATCTTTGTACTGGGAATACTACAGCAGACGTAAGGGCAGAAGACATCCATAAAGCATAGTCTTTAACTCACTATATGCAATGAAGCTGCCACTGCTGACCGTAGAAGAAAATAATTCCCAGTTCTCAAAGAAGGAGATTTAGGTTGGCTTTCTATCAAAAAATCTTCCGCTTCAACAGCCCTAACTAAGTTGGATCCAAAATACATTGGCCCCTTTCCTATTGAAAGCAGACTCAGCCGGGAAGTCTTTTGTCTGTCCCTGCCAACTATTTTAAAGATGTATCCAGTGTTCCTTGTGGCCTTACTCAAGCACTCAGAGACACATTCCAACACTCTCCACAACTATTTTTGTCAATGGCCATGAAGACTTAGAAGTTTCTGCTATACTAAGGCCCCTATTTAATTGTGAAAATTGCAATTAGAGAAGCCTGTAATGGAGCTTGTAATAGTTACTGATATTTTATTGGCTTATTTTAGCTACCCACAATCGATTTGCGAGTTACAGGCTCAAAATCCCTGCAGTTGTCAAAAATGTAACTCCGTCCTATTACTTTGATGTTTCAAGCCCGCAATTGTTACTAGTGCTAAAGATGCAAATTCCTTATTTAATTCCACCAATTCAACAAGCCTGCAATTGCCTTCAAACCCGTAAATGGCAAATGTAGCAAAAACTTTTACAAGTACTAGTGAGGACTGGCAAGTGGGTTAAACACTTGTCCGTAACACTGCAGAAGCAAATTCAATTGAGCAAGGGCGCAAATTAAGGGCTGAGGCCTCAAGTCTGTAAACCCCTCCCACGGGGGCTGAGTGAGATGCGATTCGCTTTTAAGATCCAATATAACGTAGTGCAACACAGGCCTCTCATCCAATAGAAAGCTTTCTATCCACAGATGATAGACAAAGGGAGATTATAAAGTTGTGTTCCACCCACCCATGCGTTGACTGTGTTGTATTTTCTTCACGCAGGTCCCGGAGTTGGAGGTTTTTGAGTGAGAGAGTAGTATATTGCGATTTTGTTTATTTCTATTTATCTAATTACTCATTTACACTTAATCATTGATTACACATATTTACAGATTACACATAATAGCAATACACATAAATTAAAGAACACACATAGATACACATAAAACTAGGTCACTCCATACATAAGGGCAAGTAATGGACCCACAATTACATGCACCGGGAGAATGTGGTCCTCCTTGGTGCCATCCATGGGGGGAGGGAAGTCAGGCTAGGGCTTAGGGCCCAGGCATGGAAGGAGGTAGTTGCTGAGGTAACAGCAGTGGGCACAGCGACAAGGGATGTGTGGTCCATCAAGCACCATTTTGATGACATTAGGGCCAAGGTGAGGAGGATGATGGGCAAGGAGGCCAAGCAAGCTGCATCACCAAGTGGTGGCCCCCAAGTGACTGTGTGCTACAACTAGTGGAAGAGGTGATCAAGGACCTTCTTAGCCAGGTGCCCACTGCTGGACCTTCAGGCCTGGTGGCCCAGCAGGACCTAGCCTCCATGTCAGGTGAATATAACATACACCAGCATGCCACCACATGTGAATCAAACACACTACATATATACATGATGACCAACAAGCACATTGACATGTCAGCTCTATGGAATTAACAAGGGATAGATGGACGTGTCATTAAATCCATGAAGCTGACTAATCACTGTCATTTGTGGGCACAGCAACAGTAATCAACAGTGTCCATGTATTGGTGTGCCCACTGCAGCATATGCAGTTACAGACCGTAACAAAATTCAAGATAGCTTTAGGAGCCAAGAACAATCAATATTAAGAACCAAAGAATAGATGACATCTAGCAAATGATAGCTAATCTGAGTTGCCATTAGGAGAATCATCCAGGTTCAAGCCTAGATGTCAGAACACAAAACAATGTATTATCCATCATACTAATAAAATATACCTTTCTTTTCTATCTTTCATCATCAAGGATGTCTGGGTCCCGTGGTGAGAAAGAGGCGGGACTTCTGTTCCATCTGAGCAGGAAGTCGAGGAGAAAACCTCCGCCCAGGAGGAACCAGCGCAGGATGAGGAGGAAGTAAGAGGAGCCGAGGGCCCTGGTTTGGAGAAGGAGGATGTAATCTGGCTAGTGGTGTCATACACAGGACCAGCAGCCACATCGCTGGCATTTGACCCTACCATCTCCCTCCTCCAGAGACTCAGAATCCCGCCAGAGCCCTCCTACTGGAGGGACCAGCTGGGCTTGACCCCACCTACTCCTCCCCTCAGCAGTGCATCCAACCGACCACCATCAACACCACCGGGCCCACCAACACCACCGCTCTTTTTGAGCCAGTCTACAGCAGCACCCAAGACCCTCCCCACCCACCACCGCCACGTCCTCATCAGGCCATGCACCAGGGACCTCCATCTGCACCACCAGCAGATGGAGTGTCTCCGGGGGATCTAGGCCATCATCTCCACCCATTATGTGGAGGTAATGCGCAGCCTGCACCACCTAATGACTGAATCATGCCTGGTTGGGCTGCTCAGGATTGGGGAGGACCAGAGCTTATTCCAGCAAGTGACTGCAAACGCCAATCGACGTGCTCTGGTCCCCAGCCCCGCCTCCTCCACTCCGGAGGCCTCCCCCGTCCACCCGCAGCCCGGTCTCTCCTCTCCTCCCCCCCCATGCTTCCGCCACTGCAGGTGCTGCTGCCTCCTGGGAGATGGTGGCCGGCAACGGGGGACTGTGGCCCGGTGGCTAGTTGGCGGAGGACTTAGGGGCTGGGCATATGTTTGTGACTTCTCAACAGCAATCCTCAATGACAATCTATTAGTCCAAATGTTAACCTAATCTAGTCTGGCTACAGAGTCTTGGTTCTTGGCCTATGTGATGGTGACATTTTATAGGCAAATGGCTACCTCTGATCACATGGTCCATGATCCTCCTCTCTGTGGACACGTAGGGTTCTATTTAACATTTCAACAATGGATTGTCACTGAGGAATGCTGTTGAGAAGAGATGCTGCAGTCCCTATCTTTTTTAAGGCCTTATTTTGTAGGTGTTATGTTTTTGTTTTGTTTTGTTTTAGGTACAAATCAGGTCCATGAAGGCATTTTCTACATCTGCAAGCATTGTGAAGGAAATGTATGAGGTCTAAGGTTTTCCCAGTGCCTCTCAGGTAGTCATTCTTTCAATGACAGCCCCCCTTAACATACAGTGGATATAAAAAGTCTACACACCCCTGTTGAAATTGATGAAAAGACGAGAAGGAAACTGGTCTGGGAGGCTACCAAGAGGCCTACAGCAACATTAAAGGAGCTGCAGGAATATCTGGCAAGTACTGGCTGTGTGGTACATGTGACAACAATCTCCCATATTCTTCATATGTCTGGGCTATGGGGTAGAGTGGCAAGACAAAAGCCCTTTCTTACGAAGAAAAACATCCAAGCCAGGCTACATTTTGCAAAAACACATCTGAAGTCTCCCAAAAGCATGTGGGAAAAGGTGTTATGGTCTGATGAAACCAAGGTTGAACTTTTTGGCCATAATTCCAAAAGATATGTTTGGCGCAAAAACAACACTGCACATCACCAAAAGAACACCATACCCACAGTGAAGCATGGTGGTGGCAGCATCATGCTTTGGGGCTGTTCTTCTTCAGCTGGAACTGGGGCCTTAGTTAAGATAGAGGGAATTATGAACAGTTCCAAATACCAGTCAATATTGGCACAAAACCTTCAGGCTTCTGCTAGAAAGCTGAACATGAAGAGGAACTTCATCTTTCAGCATGACAATGACCCAAAACATACATCCAAATCAACAAAGGAATGGCTTCACCAAAAGAAGATTAAAGTTTTGGAATGGCCCAGCCAGAGCCCAGACCTGAATCCGATTGAAAATCTGTGGGGTGATCTGAAGAGGGCTGTGCACAGGAGATGCCCTCGCAATCTGACAGATTTGGAGTGTTTTTGCAAAGAAGAGTGGGCAAGTCTTGCCAAGTCAAAATGTGCCATGCTGATAGACTCATACCCAAAAAGACTGAGTGCTGTAATAAAATCAAAAGGTGCTTCAACAAAGTATTAGTTTAAAGGTGTGCATACTTATGCAACCATATTATTTTATTTTTATATTTTTTTCTTCCCTCTACCTAAAAGATTTCAGGTTTTTTTTTTCAATTGAGTTGTACAGTTTATAGGTCACATTAAAGGTGGAAAAAGTTCTGAAATGATTTATCTTTGTCTCATTTTTTTCCAGCACAGAAACCTGACATTTTAACAGGGGTGTGTAGACTTTTTATATCCACTGTATAGCTTTAAAATTGTGGGAGATACGATATAGCCAGATATCTAAGACATGATCGTTAGCTTAAATGTAGACTAATACCTCTATGGTGGTGGACTTGCAGAGTATCACAATAGCATGTTAATGACAGCCAGCATTAATATATGTACTAGTAAAGCATGTGATCCTTACCTCACTATCAACCTGAGAACAGATCCTTGTGTCTGATATAAGTAAAATTGAGTCTGGCTGCTGACCTTTGTGTCCGTATTAATGGGTATTTTCCAGTATTGATGATTTCATGGTTATCCTTTAACATGTGCTAACAGCTGTATAGCTGATGGATGTGATATCAATGTTGAGGAACAATATCATATTGCGAAGGTGATAGTACACCTTGACCACTGACTCTGGTCACAGCTAACCATTTATTGTGAGATGACACATCATTATTAATGATCATGGCCAGTGAGTTATCCTGAGAACTAACTAATGATTAGTAATGCTTGCAGATGGGAATCAGGTGAGTTGGTATATTAATTATATATTATTATAGTAGTTACAGTATTCAGCACTGTACATGCATGTTTTTTTATATTTTATCCTCCTCCGCCATTTTTTTTACCACTTTTTTTTATATTTTTGCTTTGTCAACACACTTTATGTGTGGAACTGGATTGGATTACACAGTCCAGAGGTTTAGGCATCTGTTTCATTGAGCAGATATAGACACGTTGTAAGTGCTATGCACATTAATGGTTTCTTCAATTAAGGTATCCCCTTCAGGTATCCCCTTTTTCCCAACAATAGCCTCTTGCTCTCCCGGGATCCACCCACACCACACCCATGATATTAATGCACAGTCTTGTCCATTTCTGATTGTGCTCAGTGTACAGTGGGGGAAAAAGTATTTGATCCCCTGCTGATTTTGAATGTTTGTCCACTGACAAAGAAATGACCAGTCTATAATTTTAATGGTAGGTGTAATCTAACAGTGAGAGACAGAATAAAAAAAAACAAACAAACATGAAAAACGCATGTCAAAAAAGTTATAAATTGATTTGCAAGTCAGTGAGGGAAATAAGTATTTAATCCCCTTTCAATCAGCAATATTTCTGTCTCCAAGGTGTCTTTTATACAGGTAACAAGCTGAGATTAGGAGCACTCTCTTAAAGGGAGTGCTCCTAATCTCAGCTTGTTACCTGTATACAAGACACCTGTCCACAAAAGCAATCAATCAATCAGATTCCAAACTCTCCACCATGGCCAAGACCAAAGATCTGTCCAAGGATGTCATGGACAAAAGTGTAGACCTACACAAGGATGGAATGGGCTACAAGACCATCGCCAAGCAGCTTGGTGAGAAGGTGACAGCAGTTGGCACGATTATTCGCAAATGGAAGAAACACAAAATAACTGTCATTCTCCCTAGGTCTGATGCTCCATGCAAGATCTCACCCCATGGAGTTTCAATGATCATGAGAACGGTGAGGAATCAGCCAAGAACTACATGGGAGGATCTTGTTAATGATCTCAACGCAGCTGGGACCATAGTCACCAAGAAAACAATTGGTAACACACTACGCCAGGAAGGACTGAAATCCTGCAGCACCCACAAGGCCCCCTGCTCAAGAAAGCACATGTACAGGCCCATCTCAAAATTGAGCTCTTTGGCATTAACTCAACTGACCGTGTTTGGAGGAGCAGGATGCTGCCTATAACCCTAAGAACATCCTACCTACCATCAAACAGAGAGGTGGAAACATTATGCTTTGGGGTGTTTTTCTGCTAAGGGGACAGGACGACTGTACCGAATCAAAGAGATGATGGACGGGGCCATGTACCGTCAGATCTTGGGTGAGACCCTCCTTTCCTCAGCCAGGACATTGAAAATGGGTCGTTAATGTGTATTCCAGCATGACAATGACCGAAAACACCCAACCAAGGCAACAAAGGAGTGGCTCAAGAAGAAGCACATTAAGGTCCTAGTGGCCTAGCCAGTCTCCAGACCTTAATCCCATAGAAAATGTGTGGAGGGAGCTGACTTGGAGAGGATCTACAAAGAGGAATGGGACAAAATCCCTCCTGAGATGTGTGCAAACCTGGTGGCCAAACAAGAAAGTCTGACCTTTGTGATTGCCAACAAGGGTTTTGCCACCAAGTACTAAGTCGAAGGGGTCAAATACTTATTTCCTTCATTTACCTGCAAATCAATTGATAACTTTTTTTGACATGCGGTTTTCTTGTTTGTTTTTGTTATTCTGTCTCTCACTGTTAAAATACACCTACCATTAAAATTATAGACTGGTCATTTCTTTGTCAGTGGTCAAACGTTCCACATCAGCAGGGGTTCAAATACTTTTTTTCAATCCAATTTGTGATACTATGGAGTATCAACATTCCCCTGAAGGCCTTATAGGAATATAACAACTGTTAATGTGAATTGATTGATAGCAAAACACTTAATGGGTATACATCTTGGAACATGGCCAACAGCAATGGTGTGGAACTTTCCAGGATGGGCATAGCAGAGATGGAGGTGAGTTGGCATTTGCTCCACATGCCTCTGCACAGCCTCCATGTGTGCAGCACTTTCTAATGGGTTTGAGTAGATTAGTGTGGTGTATGCTTCCCTGGCCCCCCTGTGGTTTGCAAAGTGTTGGTAGTGAAGGGGCTTGTGTACCTGAATGAAATTGTGAGCTATACCATGTAGGGCCAATGTAGGTGGGCAGGTGATAGCAGAGAGGTCCACTAGAGAAAGAACTGGCAACCCACTCCAGTATGTTTGGCATGCAAACCTTGTGGATAAGCACAGACAGAGACATAAGTAAGTGTGCTGTAGTCCATAGGGTCACAGAGAGTCAGACACAACAGAGGGACTGAACAACCATATGTGGAATGTTCCCCTGGTACTTGATATATGCCATGTCGCGGAGTAATTTGTCCAAAATTTGTTTTCCCAATGTAGTTTTGAGTGAGATGTATATGGATGGTCTTTGTATTTTTAGGGTCCACATTAGAGCCTCTTTGAATAAGAATGGGTTAATATGTCAGCAATTTCCATATATTTGTGTTGCAATTTAATGAGGGAGTGTGTCTTTAATAGCTCTCAGCATTTTGACTTTTCATATTGTCATATGCATGACCATTACAACCTATGAGGAAAAAATATATATTTTTTCAATGTTTGATAGTTGGGAGTTGTTGTGCATGTAATTGTAATGCCTTCCATTGCTTTCCCCATATTTTAAAGTGCATTGGTGTCTTTTTATTGTGATTTGCAGTGTTCCAAGCTAGTCTGTAAACCCTTTGTGGGTCCTATTTGGAAGCCGTAAGCTTTGGGCCGACATTTGCCATTTGTGGGCTTGAGGGATTTTTTCAATTAAATAGCGATTTGCGATTTTACTTTACTCTTGCGGCCATGAAAGATCAAAGGCTTCTATAGGCTGTAAGTTCCGGATTTAACAACTGCAAGGATTTCAAAGCCGTAACCCATACGGAGCCCGCAAAAAAAAATGCCAATTGAATAGCAAATTAACTTACGGCCTCACTTACGGGCTACAATAACTTACGATTGCTCAATTGAATGAGGCTCTATGTTGGTACCTCTGCTGGTCTCTGGTGGAATTTATGATACATTGGTAGAAGTTGTTGTGTATGAGCGGGTGTTTACATTTCTGGAGAGATTTGTTTGCATTTCATGACACAAGGAGTCTGCTTCTGGGCTTGTGAGGGAAAGGAGTGTGGTGTCAATTTCAAACGTATTCTTGTATCAGAGTTAACAAAGACTCTTTCTACCACCTTCCAATGATAACCAAAACACACAACCTCATGATTCAGCTTTGAGGAAGTGATATAACAAATACAAAATGTATTATCATATAAATATAATCTTCAAAATGTAGATTTTCCCAGATGATATGTTATGTCTACGGCTTACACAACTGCTTATATTGTTAGTTTGGTATATGCTTGACAAACAAGAGTATTTTTTATTGAACTGTACTGGCCCTTTAAAAATAAGCAAATATTTTTTAAATAAACAAAAATGTGAAAATATTGCTACTAAGACTAGTTTAACTTAACCTACTTATTATGCATTTAGAAGAGAAAGGACCCATTAACATGACCGGTACTATCCAAATTTCCAATAAAAAAATTAGAAATTGTATATTGAAATATATCAAGTAGTAATACACTTATCTATAATCTGTAATCTGGTTTCTGTGTACAATACTGTACCGAGACAGCATGTACTAAAGTAGCGAACAACCTCCCAATAGCCAGATGAAAAGGACACTATTTATCCTCCTAGAGAGCTTCCTTTGCCACAATTGACCACTCACTTCTTCTCCAGACTCTCAGCTCCTTTGGGCTCTGAGGAGCTGCGCGTCCTGGTTCCATTCTTATAACTGTAACCACTATTTAAGTGTTATGTATTTGGGTTCCACTTCATTACTGCCTGTCATTGGTTAGTACATCTAGAACCTTAGGAACATTATATGCAGGGGCTGACATTTGCAAGGACTGTTTGGAATGTTTCAGTGAATAAAAACAGAGCTTTTAAGTATAAATAATTTTAAATATGCAAACGAACACTTAGGTAGATTTTTTTAATATTGAAAACATGGGAATCCTTCATGTCCCTTTAATTTGTAAATAAGATTGCACCAGCTTGCTAGCCCTATGTGAATTTGGAAATACTATCCTAAACTTACAATATTATAAAAGACGATTACAAATAAAATAAAAATTAACTACAAAGATCTGGTTAGAGAATCGTGGTATCACCTAACATTTGACTGTTCCTGGGAGCATGTTCCTGTTCACTACTCACTTTTAATTTTAATTAGACATCCCAAACCTCTGCTAATAAACTGCTGTAGGCCCCAAACTACAGTTGTTCTATTTTGGTAGAGTGGCCTTTCGTGACCCATTTCTCCAGTGATGTACATATACAGTAAATAGCAGCGAGTTACAAAATGATTTTAGCTTACTCCAGCATAAAATACAAATCTACATAGTTACACCCTAGATAGCCCTGAAGCCGCTTCTTGGCCTTCAGGTAAGACATACATAGTTTATGCATTTTATAGTCCATTTTCAACAATACTATTTTCCAAGACAATCGTCTTTCCTTTTCACACAGATGGGTGGGGCACTGGCCCACCATATTCTCCAAATGCCCCAACCCCAGGGACCCTTAACACTCTATTTGGGTAAAATCTGTTAACTTCACAGACTTCTCCCTGGGGTATATTAACAGACTCTATAATGGTACCTTATTCCATAATCAGACTCCAGGTTTATCTCCAAATGCTGGGGCAGCAGCAATCAGTTTCCCCTGTAAATGCTGGTGTGGCAAAATCCTTTTGCATAAAACCATTTACTCTGTTAACAATGTTAGCAGCCCTCACTCTCAGACTGCAATCCAAACAAGTGAGGCATTCCTCTCTCTGACGAATTCCTATAAGCTTCCTCCTTCAGCTTGTTTCTCTGAATGCTGCCTTTCCCTCACAGCTTAGGTCAGCACCCTCCATTGGGGGCCATACCCTCTGTGTTCCCCTCTTAAAGTTGTGAAGAAGGTGTTTTCTCTTAATTACTATAGTAGGAGTTAACTCTTTATCTCCTGGTGAGAAATTTTCACAGCTCTCTATCTTTCACCGACCTCTGGTGCATATATATATATGATAACCAGAATTCAACAGGGAAACATTCTCAAAACCCTGGAGATCTATGTGATAAATTGGTGAGATGGTGTATGTTGAGAAGGGAATTTAAATTTCTGTAGATATTTTATTTCTGCAGCTTGCTGGCTTCTGGGCATGTACTGAGAAAGGGGTTTCTTTTTGTTCTTCCCTCTTTTCCCACTCATGCCTCCACTGACAGTTACCAAAAAGAAAGTCCTCATCTCCAGCTCACAGGAATTGATGCGACAAAGACAAGATATATTCTACAGTATATACAAAAGTCTTCAAAAATTCAGATTTTTTTCCAAAAATGTTTTATTTTTATGGCATACAAAGTTGCTAATGTGACTAGATTTTTTTCTCAATTCACAAACATGAGTTCTTTTAAACTCCAATGAGTTTTTTTTATATAAAGAGCTGAGAACTCACAAGAAACAGATGAGAATAGATCGCTAATGGTTTGGTGTGTACTTTATTCCTTTTTTGTATATTGTTTACTTTTTTTCTCTTCAATGGGATATAGTGGTGAACAAGCTATGTGTGCGAAACGTGTAAATTGTACACCATAGAGTGTTTTTTTTAAAGATTTATGTTCAGTGGAGGTCCATTTATTGTAATGGTCTGATTTATGGGTTAAGTGAAAGAGTGTTTGAGGGTGGGGGTTGGTAGCAGAGTTGGCCATCTCCCTGATATTGTCACTCAGAAGGTTCTCAATGGTGGATGTATTTACTTTGGACAAATAATCCTTTGGACACAATGTCCTGTTGTTAGATGGGTGTATATCCTATATCACTGCGGACCCATAATATATTACATATAATTTGCAGAAGCAGTTTATTACAATATGGACCAAATTAACCTCTTTTAGAAAATATATATTTTTAAATTGGCGCTGTCAAGTTTTTATAAATTTGCAATAAAATTTATGATAAGGCACAATTCAGGAATTTTTAGTGCTCCCATTAAAGGGAATCTATTATTCAATAATCATGTGTAAGTTTTTATATCTTCCCTGGGAGGCACCTGTACAAAGTTTTTGTACATAGAAAACTAATGAAGAAGTAGATCAACATCCCAATTTGAGAACAGTTAGTATTTTTGTATGTCATCAAATTTATATAGCCATTATCGTGTACAGCACTAGCACATTTTAAATTTAGTAACAGCTCTATTAAAAATGGTGAAACGTTGCTCTGGAAATCACAACCTCATAAATATGTATCTCCTAGAATTATAAGCTAGACTGACAGCAGAACAAAGGGCACAAGAAGAGAAAGATATGAGGAAAGGCCAGCTGCCCAAAAGACAAAGATATGTGCACCAGCCATGAGCTTATTGGGAACCTGTAACAGAAATGATGTCCAACATTGGAGAGAAGAACTGCAGATGACAGCAAAGCAATTCCAATTCAAACACTATATCTTAGTAAGTGGATAATACTGTAATACATGGCTGCAATATGTGATAAGGTTTTAAAGCTCATTATTAAATATTGATATTGTCATTGGGCAGAAGTACAATACATTGCAGTACAGAATTCTAATCCATGCAAATTCTCATAAAAGGTCATATATTGTCCAAATAAAGCCATAAGATTTTTTAAATAAAAATTAAAATAAGTCAGAGGGAAATATTAATGACTATGGGAAACATAAATGTTCCAAAAAAAAAATTGTAGGTGTATATAAATGTCTCTTTTACCCTTTTATGAAATATATGTAAAGTTTACAATATTTGTAGAACACTAGCTCTCTGACTGATTTTTTTAGTACCTTATAAGGTTAATTTCGGTTGTAGTTTTTTAGATATTGTGAGAAAATTCTAGTGTTCATTTCAGTGGAACAAAATTGTGAGGAAACAATAAACATAATAAGTGAAGTATAGTATCACAAGGAGGAATCAGCTAGACTGACCAATGTTTAGATCCTCTCCTCTGAGGATTTCTTTGTAGCAGTACTAGGGATTTCCCTGGAAGAAGGCTTACTTCAGGATCTGTGGAGAAGCAGGTATGCAGTATTGGAATGTGGATGCAGGAGTTCCTGGTAGCTGGACTAGAGCAAGTTATTAAAAGCTTTTTTCCACCCCTAAAAAATACAGCTGACATACTTTCAAAAGGTGTAATGCACTTAACTGAAACACACAGTGACTTATATACATAGTAGAATAAAAAGGGCCTGGTAATTGAATTAGTCTGGGTACAGAGGAACAAAATGTAAGCTAATTAAGATAGGTAGGTGTGATGCCTAGGGGTACCACTTGACTTCTGAGACTGTTGAACTATTATGCACCCTGGGCTGACACAGGTTAACACTCTACAATGCTTCCCCTTTCTTCAGGATAATGTCATAGCCACCCAGACATTTAGGCTCTTCGCTCAAAATCGTTGATTTTGTTGCATGTTATTATTATTTTTATTATTATTTACTTTATTTGTAATGTGCCAACATATTCCATAGCGATATATAGTGCTATATAATGTTAACACAATGAAGAACAAAGAAAGGAGGGCCCTGTCTTTGAGCTTAAAATCAAATGTACACAGAGCTTTCACTAAAGCACATAGCAAGATTGAAAACTTGCAGATGTCGTTTATATATTATGTATATTTAGTTCCTGTTTGTATTTATTGTTGTATGAATGGTAACCAGTCATCTTTGGTCTTAAACGAATGGATTGTCCCTCGGGAGATAATTAAAGCATATTACCGGGGACCCCTTGGGAAAAGGGGCAACAAATTATGGGGTACTCAGTTGAGAGTTTTGGAGAAGGTGCAGTGGACCAGGGGGAGGGCTGGCAGACACCAGGGAACAATAGGTATTATGTTATTATTATTATTATTATTATTAACTTTTATTTGTTACAAACCAACATATTCTGTAGCAGGGAGTAAGAACAAGGAAGAATACAATGTTAACAAACTACAGAAAATGAAGGGCCCTGTTTTGAGTTTAGAATCTTTGTAGAAAGTGCTTTTTCTAAAGCACCCTACAAGATTGAAAACTCGCTACTTACAATCTGAAGGGAAGAGAGAGGCAGAAACCTGGACAAGAATAACAGTTAAGGAAAAGCTTGGGTCAGGAAGGAAATGAAAGCTTACTTAGGTAAGAAGGTGTGCAAAGTTAGAGCTTTTTTTCATTTAGTAGGAGAGGGAATGGATCTGATTGAAAGTCATTTGAGCTGATTTGCTCTAGTATGTAATATGTTATATGCCCCTAGTGGTCAGATACTGTAATATAACCTGCAGACGGCAATGTCAAGTGGCCTTGGTTAGGACATATATATCCAGAAGCCGGTAGAAGAAGAAGAGAGAGAGAGAGAGATGGGAATGGGACTTGCAGAGGTGATTATGCTTGTGAGCTTTAGAAGAGGGAGGAGATAGTGACTGGGGGAAGGAGAGTAGCTCATGAGAGGAGAGCATGGAAGGTGAGATGGTTATGTTGGACACATGATATGGAAAAGTTGAGGATAGCCTGAGGAAAAGGCAGGATGTTAAAATGAAGGAGAAGGCACACAAAAGCATTGTGTAAGGGATTAGTTAGGAATAGTTAGCAGGTGTTGCTAATTGATCAGCTGTAAGAAATATGTGTGACTCAATAAATTAAGAGTAACCAGCGGCCAGTAGGAGAGGGGCAGGGAGGGGTTTGGTTCTGGTGAGTCAGTGGTTAGAGCAGGAGTGAGAATGGCTTCTGTAAAATACAAAAGGAACGTTTAGGATTTATATGAGAGGGGGGGAGAAGGGAGGAGTATTTTCAAAAATAAACTAGGGCCATAAACAGAGGGGTGGGGTAGCATATAGCTAAGCATAAACACAATTTAGGTTTTTAAGAACTTAGACTATCTCCTAAAATATCATAACAGAAGTATTAATCATAAAACTCCATTTGAGGTTAGAATGGCATCTGATAAAGGTGATCTTCCTCTGATAATATCTTGTGTGTTTGCAGTTTGGTTCTGGTGAGTCAGTGGGTAGAGTTGGAATGAGAATCGCTTCTTGTGTGCTGGCAGTTTGGTTCTGGGGAGTCCGTGAGTAGAGCTGGAGTGAGAATGGCTTCTCACTCCAGTTAAGAAAGGGTTGGTGAAGATAGGATTGTCTGCCTTTGTCCTAGTGTGAAATTGAGTTAGTACCACTTTAAAGGCCGGCAATTAGTAACATGGTTGTGGTTTCATTTCAGCATAAGTTTTCAAGTAGGATGCCAGCTGGGCGTGTACTCGCAGCCTCTGTCAAACCTAGCGCATATTAAAAAAATATATTTGGAGGAATACTTTATAAAATAGCAAAAACATCACAACATAGATTGATAACTTAGGTCTCAATATTATCATGCAATAGTCAATCAGTTGGAACCAATTGCTCCATATATAATCAATAGTCGTACTACACCACTAAAAGAGGCAAAGAGAGAATCCTGAGATCCTAATGGATCCTGCTAACTGAAGGGCAAACCTATGGTAATGCCCTGAATTTCAGTAGACACCCTGTGTCTAACAAAAAAAGCTTAACATATAGTGGAATACTACAAATCCCAGATTAGTGTTTTTTAATGCTCTATTACCTATTAATCCCGAAGCTATCTAGTCTGGCCAATTTGAAAAACAATTGATAAAAACAAAAATTCCAATATTTGTGGGACTTAAAGTGCCCAACCAGCTCTCATGGTGCCTTATAGTCTTCCATATTTATCGTCTGCAAAAAATGGCAGCTGGAGAGGATTCGCTACTGAAAGCCTAACGGCTCGTTTCATTGCAGTCTTATGAAAATGGGCAGCATAGAGGTGCTGGTTTAAATATGGTTTGCAACAGTGACATCAATACTTTTGATAGGCCATTTGAACAATTCAACATTGGATTGGACCATTTAAATATAGAAGGTATAGCCATTGGCTGGATACAAATGATGTCATGTGTAAATAAAAGTAACGGAATATCGTGGATAAACATTTGGTGTTCTAATTGGCTAGATGTGAATAGTATGGATGAAGATAGTATAATGATTGGTCCCTTGGGGGATAGCGGAGAATCATGGTTACAACCAAGTGCATTCTGATTGCCCAAATGTAAATAATATAAGAGCAATAGTATGGTGATCTGTCCCTTGAAATTTGAGGTCCCAATCATTCTCCAGATATTATAGAATGGACCTACCTATCTTATTTGTCCACTAGGTTAAACGAACAAGACATAACAGATTGAAATGAAAGGCTGATCCGCATATTATTTAGATCACAAACTGCTCCGACTTACATAAAGGCAGAATTAACTTGTAATGTCATATGATCGGCTTATCATGACTTGAACGTAATGGTAGTGGTTAGTGTTTTCTAAATCTTCTCTTCTTGTCCATATTTACTCAGATATAAAGAGGCTCAGCTTAACTCAGTCTTTCGACAGGTAGGTGTTTGGTCAGTACTTACTATGCCTGTTAAGGTATTTGTAATATAGTATACTCTTAAATAAATAACTTTGATTGGTACATGAAACATATAAGTGTTTAATCAATCCTTGTTATACCCATGGAAGTACTTTCGATATATGGTTCAGTATGTATAAGTTTATACATTGATATAATGACAGCAATACAATTATCATGCTAACACATTCATTAAATAAATTGAAACAACGAATTCCTCCAAAGTAGCAACTCAATGGTAACAATATAGCTGTCATATGATTTTATATGATAGTTGGTCATATACAATCATAGACTTCAATGCACATAGACTTCAGTGGGTCTGTGGAGGGTGAAAAGAGCTGTAAAAGGGATTATTAGACTTGTCAAAAAAGAAGCCTGAGCACTTGCTTCAATAAACAATTGTCAAGTGGGATCAAGAAATTACCACTGTATTAATTTGATCCTTTGTTTGCAGTTAAGCCCTTTTGCTCCTTGCATGCCTATGGCACAATGAAAGTCTAGCAGCCCTATTAAATTAGAAGCCCCTAGTGGCATTGGGAAGCTCGCAAGGGCGGCAGACTTGAAATTTGGCTGAGTTACATAGCTATTAAAATTAGAACGGGCTGCGAGTTACGAGCTTGAGACGCAAACCTGTAAACCATTTATTTGTCGACCATTGGATGTGCGGCATTGAACGTGATCAATTAGTCAAATATGAATTCAAGTATTTTTGTGGGCCGATTTGCAAGCTTCGGAATTTTGTGCTATTAATTCTAAGACCTAACATCACTTTCCCTTTTTATAAAAGTACAGTAGTGTGTGTATATGTGCATTTAAAGTGCTATGGATTGGACTTTACCTCCCTTGCAAGTCCTCTCTAGCACTTGTTTGCCTTTGGGCTCCATTTGCGTTTTACGGGGTTGAATGCAAGTGCAATTGTTGCAATTTAATAGCATGATTAGAATTGTAGCGGGAGGATTTGCTGCCGCGAAGTTCCACGTTTCATGTCCTGTAGGTTTTTTCACTCCAAACCTGCAGATCTGCAGCTGCTTGCTTTACGGGGACAAATTAAAAGCCATAAGTCTTACAGGCTTACATTAAGAGCTACGGTTTTCAACGTTGAGCTAATTTAATAGCGCTGTAGCAGTGTTGAATTCTAAGAACTCTATGGAAGTCCTGACTGGCCTTGAAGGGAAGTACCCCACAGTCTCACATTCCCAATACTAACTGAGCCCATTACCAGCTTTGTACCTTCATAGTGTCTGTCTGTTAGGGGTACAGAGTCAGATTCCTCAGCTATACACTGCCTTAACAACTGAATATAACTTGTTACCATATATAAATTGGTTTTACTCAGACCCCTAATCCCAAGTCCTTCCGACTGTGCAGACTGATACTGCAGACTGATACAGAGTTGGATACCCGTGTGCTCCCCTCCCTCTGCTGTAGGTAATTTGTCTCTGCATGTAACTCGTACCATCTGGGGTGATCATGGGCGCAGCAGCCAACAGTGTCAATTGCTCCCTCTAGAGCTCTCTAGGGTTCCCACATAAGATATTGGGAAGCTTGCCACACAATTCACCAAAACACACAGACACAAGGGGTATTCACTGGGGATGAGTGGCTCCAGACCATAGACAGTCAAAACAGGGCAAATATGGTTGTCACAAGGGTAGCCCCAGGCTGGAAATAACCAAGCACAAGTGTGTCCATCTTGTTATGGCTCAGGGAAGGTTTTCCTTGGGGAAGACTGGACTAGGGGAAGAAAGAAATGCAGGTACCACAGTACTTTATTTCAGCCTTCTCTCCAATCAGGGCTATTGTCACATATAGAATTTAAAATGTGTTTATTATTATTAAAGACATATTTTTATAAAGTGCCAACATATTCTGTAGCGCTAAGTACAGGCACTACAATGAATATATAAGACAAACATGACAAGTTTACATCCTGCTATCGGGTCCTGCTCTACTAAGAGCTTACAATCTAAAGAGGTTAAGGGTATAGAGGCAAAGTGGAGCTCACTGCATGTTGGGGGTTGGTGTGGACGCATGATTCATGCACAGGAGACTTTCACTATTTTATTTGAATAACTGATATTAGGGAACAAGTTTGTAAGCTTCTCTGAATAGATTAGAGTTTCAAGGAGTGTTTGAAACTGTGAAGATTAGAGAATAGTCTGACAGAACAGGTAGATAATTACAGGAGGTCATTAGCTACTTTAGTTAGTGGAGTCGAATGCTGTTTCTTTATGGCTTGTGTAATAAGTTTAATACATTTTTTTTTATTTAAATATTTTTTTATTGAAATACAAGGAAAACAAAATCTAATTATACATTGTAAGTTTGTTGCGGTATAATGGTAAACTTCTCCATGTATCTTAAACCTTTTCTATATTTTCCTTTTTTCTTTCCTTTTTTCCTTATTGATTTTTACTAACCATAAAGGCTTAATGTTACACAAAAACAAAACAATAATAATATATGAAAGAAAAAAAAGGGGAGAAGGGGGTAGGAAAGAGGGACGCTCTCCAAAATGAAGGCGGGCATTGAGTTTTATCTTTTTCTTTTTTTAGTTTCAGCTTAATTTTAGAGTCCTTGGGCCTCATTCAATTGCGATTCGGCCAATTGAATAGGGCTCTAAATAAGCACATAGGATATTTTTTTTAAAGAAGTTTTTAGTAAGTGAAAGCCTTGCTTTTGGATAAATGCTTACTAACTAAAAACTTCTTTAAAAAAATATGTTATGTGCTTATTTAGAGCCCTATTCAATTGGCCAAATCGCAATAGAATGAGGGCCCTTGTGTCCCAGTATGATGCCCATTTAAAAAAAAAAAAATTTTCATCTAGTTCCACTAAAATCATACTCATTGTGTATATGTATTGAATAGTGATGTCCTGAACAGTTCCCCAGAGAACTATTCGCGTTGATTTTCGCATGTTCGCGTCCGCCGCGAACAGCGAACACATGCGCTTTTCGGTTCGCCCCCTATACTTTATCATTGAGGAAACTTTGAACATCATTTATTTTATTTTATAATTTTTTTTGTGTTATCTATGCCTGCCTGCCAGTGTGTGTGTGTGACAGGCTAACAGCTAACAGCTTATATTGTGCTTATTTTCACTACTCATACCTGGTGGTGTAACATACATTGAAAACAACCATTTTTTTCCTGTAATCTAATTTCAGTTGCCTGCCTGTGTCAGGCTCACAGCTTATATTGTGCTCAGTGACATAAAACAACACTTTTTTGACTGTAATAGATTGAATAGCAATTGCCGGCCTACAGGCGTGTGTGTGAAGCCTATTGCATCTACTCTGCCAACTTTTGCCAGTGCACAGTGACACTCATATCTGGTGGCACCTTAGATTGCACGCGCAGTGCCCCAAATTTGAAGTGGGAGGACCGACCAAGCATCTTTTTCCATCTCCCGCTTCCAAAAATCCATGCCATATACACGTCCCCTGATAGTGGACGTAACAGGGATTAAACCGATAGGAATAGTACTACTTAACAGTACACACCTTATAATAACGCAGACAGAGGCAACGCGTATAATCTTCCCTGGTGTGTAGTGGAAGCCCCCAGACTCTGACCTGTGTATAATCTTCCATGCTGTGCAGTGGAAGCCCCCAGACTCTGACCTGTGTATAATCTTACATGCTGTGCAGTGGAAGCCCCCAGACTCTGACCTGTGTATAATCTTACATGCTGTGCAGTGGAAGCCCCCAGACTCTGACCTGTGTATAATCTTACATGCTGTGCAGTGGAAGCCCCCAGACTCTGACCTGTGTATAATCTTCCATGCTGTGCAGTGGAAGCCCCCAGACTCTGACCTGTGTATAATCTTCCATGCTGGGCAGTGGAAGCCCCCAGACTCTGACCTGTGTATAATATTCTATGCTGGGCAGTGGAAGCCCCAAGACTCTGACCTGTGTATAATCTTCCATGCTGTGCAGTGGAAGCCCCCAGACTCTGACCTGTGTATAATCTTCCATGCTGTGCAGTGGAAGCCCCCAGACTCTGACCTGTGTATAATCTTCCATGCTGGGCAGTGGAAGCCCCCAGACTCTGACCTGTGTATAATCTTCCATGCTGGGCAGTGGAAACCCCCAGACTCTGGGAGTCTGAAGAAGAGGAGTCAGAGGACGAAGGTGGTTTTGAGGAGGTGGAAGACCAAACACAGCAGGCGTCCCAGGGGGCTTGTTGTCACCTTTCGGGGTCCCTTGGCTGCTGGGTGGAGGAAGAGACCTTCAATGACATCAGTGAGGACAAGGAACGGGACATGGCTAGCTTGGTATCCAACCTTGTGCAAATGGGGAGTTTGCGGTTGTGCAAAGGGACTGTTTGCGGTTGTTTGCGGTGCATTAAATGGGGAGATTGGTCTGTTACTGTGAAGCGGGTGTAACCCTTACACTACCTGATCGATACAACATCATACCTGATGTTTTAAAGCATGTTATTCCAAAAATTTAGGAATGTTAGGTGATTTATGCCCTTTATGCCTTAAAATCAGACTCTGCATCAACTATGTAATTTTCCGTGGGAGTTTTGCCATGGATCCCCCTCCGGCATGCCACAGTCCAGTGTTAGTCCCCTTGAAACAACTTTCCCATCACTATTGTGGCCAGAAAGAGTCCCTGTGGGTTTTGAAATTCGCCTGCCCATAGAAGTCTATGGCGGTTCGCGGGGTTCGCCCGTTCGCGAACATTTGATGGAAGTTCGGGTCCGCTGTTCGCGAACCGAAAATTTGATGTTCGCGACATCACTAGTATTGAATTTTTCTCTTCTTGAAATGTGGGAATGTTTGTTTTCCAATGTTTTGCTATTACACTTCTGAAAGCTAAGACAATCGGATTTGTTAGGAACTGTGATTCGGGAGTTTTGGAATGGGAAGTCCTAGTAATGCTTCCTCTGGTTTTTTGAGAATATGAAATCCCTAAGGTAGAGTATGTTTATTCCCATATATGAGTGATTTTAGGGCATTCCCATAATGAATGTATCTGTTTTGTTGCATCCTCTAAAGCATTTACCATCCAGTGATTTGTAATCTCGCTGGAGTGAGAGACCATCAAAAGAGTTTTAAAGGCATATTCTTTTAGAACTGTATTGAGAGATGGCACTTTATCAAGGGTTATATTCAGTTTTTTCCCCCCAGGATATTTTGTAGGGTAATTTGACTGTTGTAACCTGGTCAATTAGGTAATTATATAGAATGGAGATATTTTTCTTTCCATTGTGGATGCAGCATTTCTCAAAAGACGATTTCCTTCTGGGATCCTTGACTGGAATCCCCATTTAGTGCATCTTTAACTTGACTCTTATATAACATTGCTTTGAAAAAAAGGGAGGGACTCAAGGCGGAGGAGGTCCAGTTCTGGATTCACCGGGCAGGCCTGGGGACTGGATATAAGGTACTTACACTTATAAGCTTATTCTCCTTCTGTAACTCTCCACATACTGGTCTTTTCTCTTGCAGTAAGTGGTTAGTTCCTTTTTTACCTTGTTATATTGCGTGTTTATTTGTTAATTCATCGTTTAATACACCATTTTTATTTTTAACTATTTTTCCTCTACCATTTTGGATATATTTATAATATTAAAAGCAGAAATGGCATAGTCAATAGTTAAGACAATAAATCTTATTGAAGATGACATTGTAAATTACCAGATGTTCTTATTGTAAATACAATGTTGTATTTTCTAACTTCTGTAATAAAAATATATTTAAAAAAAAAAAAAAGATGCTTTCCTGGCTGGTTTGTTATCCCTTAGAACACAAGCCATGTTTATACTTATTGAGGTTTAGTTAAGCCATTCTCTTTGTGGTAAGTAGAATTCATCCCTAAATCCATAGGTGACCAATTTGTGTTTTTTTGTTAGGATATCTGCTGCTATGATTATATTTTGTCTGATCCACTAAGATAACTGAGAGTTTTTATCACTAGTGGGTTTCTTATGGGTTAGCCATAGTGGAGAGAACCAAACCACAAAATAAGGGAGTGTTAAATGAAGAATTTTTCATATTCATTTTGTGAATTAGGCTTAGCCAAAAGACATGTTGTATTAAGGTGTTCTGTTCTTTGAGTATATAACTTTTCAATTTTAATATCTAGGAGGTGTTTCTTTGGCGAACCATTTAAACATTTGTGAAAGTCTGGTGAGTGCTGATTGGTGGGAAGTATAATAGCAGTACAAAGTAGTCAATATAGTAAACTAGAAAATTGCCCAATTGCCCATTATAAACAATGGCATGATTTCATGTGTAATGTAGTTACATATCTTAATATAATAATTGAAAAAGAGAAGTGTGAAAGTCTCCTGGTGAGTGTAAGAGACTTCTTGTGTGTTTGTGTGTATGTGATTGCTTGTGTGTGTGAGAGTCTCCTGGTGAGTGTAATTGACTTCCTGTGTTTGTATGTGTTTTGTGGGTATGTGATTGCCTGTGTGTGTGAGAGTCCCCTGGTGAGTGTGAGAGACTTCCTGTGTTTGTGTGTCTGTGTGTGTGCGTGTTTGTGGTGTGACTGCCTGTGTGTGAGAGTCTCCTGGTGAGTGTAAGAGACTTGTGTGTTTGTGTGTATGTGATTGCCTGTGTGTGTGAGAATCCCCTGGTGAGTGTGAGAGACTTCCTGTGTGTGTGTGTTTGTGGTGTGACTGCCTGTGTGTGAGAGTCTCCTGGTGAGTGTAAGAGACTTGTGTGTTTGTGTGTATGTGATTGCGTGTGTGTGTGAGAATCCCCTGGTGAGTGTGAGAGACTTCCTGTGTGTGTGTGGTGTGACTGCCTGTGTGTGAGAGTCCCCTGGTGAGTGTGAGAGACTTCCTGTGTTTGTGTGTCTGTGTGTGTGTGCATGTTTGTGGTGTGACTGCCTGTGTGTGAGAGTCTCCTGGTGAGTGTAAGAGACTTGTGTGTTTGTGTGTATGTGATTGCCTGTGTGTGTGAGAATCCCCTGGTGAGTGTGAGAGACTTCCTGTGTGTGTGTGGTGTGACTGCCTGTGTGTGAGAGTCCCCTGGTGAGTGTGAGAGACTTCCTGTGTTTGTGTGTCTGTGTGTGCATGTTTGTGGTGTGACTGCCTGTGTGTAAGAGTCTCCTGGTGAGAATCTCCTGGTGAGTGCAACCCCCCCCCCCCTTTATGATGATTTAACCCCATCCCCCTCAATTAAGTCACAGGACAGACACTGCTCCTTATATTATAAGATAACCTATTACACCTGCTCACAGTTAAGCTCAGCTACACCTCATTCTAAACAATGGTAACAATTGTCAATAAACAAAAATCTATCTATTACTACTCAAAAAAAAAAATCCAGTGAAATGTGTAACAAAACAACTCAGCAATGTCTGCTCTCTACTGGAATGTAAAATTCATGTTCAGATCAGCTGACACACCATACACACTAACAGACGGACCATACTGGCTGGAGGCCTAGGGTACATAACCAGGATCTGAGGCCCAACATTACCCCACACATAACTAAAAAAGTGTCACAGTTCCTTAAAGGAAGGCTCATGGCCATAATAACAACCCTTGAGGTTGGTAGCCATATGAGCTTGTGTCCCTCTATGGTCAGTTGTCCACAAAGAAACAGAGTCTATGAGTCCAGGGGGTTGCGACAGTACATTTCTGGGCCCTAAGGAGCCGTTGCTTTTGGGGTTCATTTTCTTTGTCCATTTAAAGGAGTTTAGGCTTATAACATTTTAATGTAATATAGAAACAAAAGTAATGTATTTATATGCTAAATTTCATTTATTGATATTTACAGTGATATTACATCTACTTCAAGGTGTAAGTTTTGGTCACCTACCGGTGTCTTGCCTGTGCACTGTGTGTCAGTTGGATTACTTGTGCCTCAACCCACGGTGGCGCATCTTGTTATTGATGGTGGCTGTGTCATTCCGTGGTATCTGTCTTAAGTGCACACAGAATTGATGCAGATGTATCATTTCAAAAGCGATGGATGTATACATACCTTGTCATAATAAGTCTTGATGGAGGGAAAACATATAAAATGGTATAAGACCTGCTCCTCCTTGTCCAAACAAGGAACAAGTAAGAAGGTGTTATATTATTGTTATCAGCTGAATTTTTGTTATTGCATTTTAACCTGGACCATGACTTCTACTGCTCTCTGCCTTCTCCTACACTGACAATTTTATGGATATTATCTTGTTAGCTACAAGCACTGGCCTTTCACTTGATGGATATGCCTTGTTTGCTTTCCACTATTTAACTGAACTGGGATACAATTTTGCCAGCTGCCAACCCTGATCTGGATTTAAATTCTTACTACATTTTGCCTACTGACCAAGCCTTCAGATTAAGTTTCTTTGTAAAAATGTCTCTGTCCTGAAGATCCATATCATGTTTGCCAACCACCAGAGTAGCCCTAGGTTAGTGTAGTTGTTTAGATATATAAGAAAAAATACTCAAGGACCGAGCTAGCTGCATTCTTGCTAGGGACAAAACAATTAGCTCTTTATATCAGATTTATCTTTGTTTGTAATATCACTAAAAAATACTTACTGAATAGCCAGGATTTTAAAATATTAAATGCAGGTACTTTTCTTTAGGGATTGTGTTTGCTTATATATATATATATTATATATATATACACTATATATATATATATATATATATATATATATATATATATATATATATATATATATATATATATACCTATATACATATATAAATGCTCATATATTTAACAACATACATATAATTAATTTAAGTATCTCACATTTAACAAGGTGCAAAATAATTAATTAAAAAAGCACAGCAAAGATTCCAAATATGTTGTAATTTTGCACTACACGTGAAGGCAAGAAATTGAATGTTAAGTAAAAAATATTTTAAAAATATGATGTATATAAAAATATTAGTATTAATTTCATTGCAGTTAATGAGTTTAGCAAGTGAAAAATTTTAATTATCATGAAAAGTTAAATTTTTAAAAGAAGTTACCTGAAAGAAAAATATATATTTTTTTCTATAACATTAAGGTACTTGATATTACCTGCAATATTAATGACACCATATATAGAGCCTTCAGCCTTTAACTATAAAAAAAAAAGGGGGCCATACACTTTGACTTAAGGAGATGGCTACACGTTTAGTCAAACCAATGCCATAACTTTGGCATGCGAAGAGGAATGGAGAAAGAATATAAACTAAACATTCCAACAATCCAGTGTTATATTACCAAATTTCCAAATTTGCAAAACTCACTAAATGCTTTCCTTTTTGTGGATGTTGTACGAATTGTCCTCTTTGACAGAATTACATCTACACTTATTTAAGATATTTCCTTTTATGAGCACTCCACATCACTCAGGATTGTGAGCGTGCCTGAAGGCTTCCCCATAGTACCACCTAGTGTCATGAATGCGTTACTGTGCTGAACCTGAAGGCTGCCCCACAGCACCACCTAGTGTCAGGAATGTGCTACAGTAGGCACAGTGTTTGCAATGTAAAAATAAAGAAGTGATGGCTGAACCCAAACACTAAAGCCTAATCCTAACCCTAAGACTCACACTAACCCTATGGCTAACCCCTTAACCCTATGTCTAACCTTAATCCCTAACCCTAAGCCTAACCATAACCCCTAACCCTAACCTCTTATTCTATGCCTAACCCTAATCATATGCCTAACCCTAACGCTACACCTAACCTTAACCCCTAATCATATGCCTAACATTAACCATAACCCTATGACTAACCCTAACCCCTAACCTTAACCCTTACTCCTAACCCTACAACACTTGATGGACAATAGAGAAATTAGATTGAATATATATTTCACAGCCAAAGATGGAGGTGCTGTATTCAGTCGGCAAAAACATGTCCTGGAGCTGAATGTGGCTTGTGTATCCCTTGTTTATATGCAGAGAAAATAAAGAATATATTTAAGGGACTAGACATTGAAGATAGAATACCTGAATAACTTTGGATCAGAGTTTGTTATCCAGGAAACAGCAACAAAGAATATCCCTTGAAGAAAGAAAACTAAGAAGGAAAATGGCTACCTAATGAGGCATTGAAAGTAGCCCAGGAAAGATTGGAAGTTAAAGGTTGTGGAGATAGGAACAGATTTGTCCAAATGAATGCAGATTTCCAGAGGATAGCCAGAAGAGATGAGGAGACATTCTACAATTAACAATGTAAACACAAAAATAATAAAGAAGATACAGTAACAGAATGGGTAAGACAAGAGATCTCTTCAAGAACATTGGTGATCTTTCATGCCAAAGTGGACGTGATAAAAGACAAAGATGGCAGAGAATTAAAGGAATATGTAAGTGAACCGGATTATGAGTGCATATGATAGAATTAGTAGTGTATGAAAACATTCTTTACATGAAAAAATACCAAAATAAGCATTTAAACACTTACCTTGAAGTTAGCAAAATATCTTTTAATTTCTGTCAGTTGAAACTTAGGGTTAACACCCTCCAAACCCAGGCTAAATTGGTATACAATTTGAAAAATAGTTTTGGCCAACAGGAGGAAGTAAAGACAATCATTTGTATCACAATATGGCAGTCTTTTTTTTCCTCTCTGCCTATCTCTGTATGGGCTATTTCAGCTGTGACCAAAGCAACCATCATTTCCTTTAGAGGTCATACCAGAACATATACTGATTCAGCTATCCGGGCTCTTTCAACAACACAAAATAATGAAAAGGAAGCCTTTATTTTGGAAGAGGGATCCTTTCGCTTTGACAGATTTCCTTAAAATAATTTCTTTTTCTATTTGTCGACGACACAAAATAATGAAAAGGAAGCCTTTATTTTGGAAGAGGGATCCTCTCGCTTTGACAGATTTCCTTAAAATATTTTCTTTTACTCCTTTTACTTCCGTTGAAAGAGTGGTCCATTAGCTTTTACAGATTTCTCAAAAATATATATTTTTTCTTTTTATTGTCACGTTATTTTCTACCAAAACATATTCTTTTCATCTGTTTCTGAATAAAATCCCCACAGAGGAATACTAAATACTATGTTTCGAAAGAGACACCATCTTTCTTAAAAACTACACATTTTTAATATCTTTTTAATTTATTTTTTTTCATTGTAACTCTTAGCAAATGAAAGACTTGCAAGATAGACAAACATCTAAACAGGGACTTGAACATTGGACCCTCAGATTAAAAGTCTGATGATCTATTGACTGAGCTATCCAATCTCATCCAATGTCTTCCAATCACACACAATCATGAAAAGGAAGCCTTTATTTTGGAACAGAGGTCCTTTCGCTTTGACAGATTACTCTAAAAAAATGTTTTTATTTTTCTTATCAAGGTAATTTCTACCAGAACATATGCTTTCCACCTGTTTCTGAGAGGGTTCAATACAGGTTTTGAATTAAAATCCACACATTCCAATGAATTTACCCAGTAGGAAAACTAAATAACTGTTTCCCCGGATCTATCCTTCTTTGCCAGCGCATTTCTTCTGCAGCACTGACAGCTGCAGTTACAGGTGCCATCTGCCAGAGGGCACTGTGACTTTTCTGGAACTGTCAAGTTCCAGGGAAGGCATAGAACTATTCTCCCCTTCGACGTGGCGCAACTCAATGGCGCTGATTTGACAGCGAGGCCTATACTATCTTTGGCGCGGGCACTTGGCCCCCCAGGGCCTCGGGCGCACCTCTCATAGCTCAAGGCCTCCTCTGTCTGCACGCCTTATATGCTAAAATCGGCAGCGCCATCTGTCGGCCAAGTTAGAACTGCAGCTGTCAAATTTTTGCGATGGTGAAGAGAGAAAGAAGCGTTTCCCCTAATAAGTTCAGAAAGAAACACCATCTTTCTTAAAGACAACTTTCCAATTTTTAATAACTGTTTCATTATTAATTTTCCTTGTAACTCTTAGCAAATGAAAGTCTTGCAAAACAGATGTACGCCCAAACAGGGACTTGAACCCTGGACCCTCAGTTTAAAAAATCAGGTTCTCTACCGACTGAGCTATCCAGGCTGTGTAAATAACACAAAATCATGAAAAGGAAGCATTTATTTTAGAAGAGTGGTCCTTTCGCTTTGACAGATTTTCTTAAAATATTTTTTTTCTCCTTGTCAGTGACACAAAATAATGAAAAGGAAGCCTTTACATTGGAAGAGTGGTCATTTAGATTTTACAGATTTCTCAAAAATATGATTTTCTTATTGTCACAGTGTTTTCTACCAGAACATATTCTTTCCATCTGTTTCTGCGAGGGTTGATTACAGGTTTTGAATTAAAATCCACACATTCCAATGAATGTACCCAGTAGGAATACTAAATAACTGTTTCCCCTACTATGTTCAGAAAGAGACAGCATCTGTCTGAAAAACTACTTTAAATTTTTTTATATCTTTTTCATTTTAAATTTTCCTTGTAACTCTTAGCAAATGATAGTTTTACAAAACAGATATACGCCCAAACAGGGACTTGAACCCTGGACCCTCAGATTAAAAGTCTGATGCACAACCGACTGAGCTATCCGGGCTTTGGAAATGAAACAAAATCTTAAAAACTAGGTTTTGAATTAAAATCCCCACATTCCAATGAATTTACCCAGTAAAAATACTAAATTACTGTTTCCCCTACCATGTTCAGAAAGAGACAGCATCTGTCTGAAAAACTACTTTCAATTTTTTTATATCTTTTTCATTTTTAATTTTCCTTGTAACTCTTAGCAAATGATAGTCTTGTAAAACAGATATACGCCCAAACAGGGACTTGAACCCTGGACCCTCATATTAATAGTCTGATGCTCTACCGACGGAGTCATCCGGGCACTGTAAAACGCACAAAATCATGAAAAGTAAGCATTTATTTTAGAAGAGTGGTCCTTTCGCTTTGACAGATTTTCTTAAAATATTTTTTTTCTCCTTGTCAGTGACACAAAATAATGAAAAGGAAGCCTTTACATTGGGAGAATTGTCATTTAGATTTTACAGATTTCTCAAAAATATAATGATTTTCTTATTGTCACAGTGTTTTCTACCAGAACATATTCTTTTCATCTGTTTCTGAGAGAGTTCATTACAGGTTTTGAATTAAAATCCCCACATTCCAATGAATTTACCCAGTAAAAATACTAAATTACTGTTTCCCCTACTATGTTCAGAAAGAGACAGCATCTGTCTGAAAAACTACTTTCAAATTTTTTATACCTTTTTAATTTTTAATTTTCCTTGTAACTCTTAGCAAATGATAGTTTTACAAAACAGATATACGCCCAAACAGGGACTTGAACCCTGGACCCTCAGATTAAAAGTCTGATGCTCTACTAACGGAGTTATCCGGGCTCTGTAAACGACACAAAATCATAAAAAGGAAGCATTTATTTTAGAAGAGTGGTCCTTTCGCATTGACAGATTTTCTCAAAATATTTTTTTTCTTCTTGTCAACGACACAAAATAATGAAAAGGAAGCCTTTACATTGGAAGAGTGGTAATTTAGATTTTAGAGATTTCTGAAAAATATAATGATGTTCTTCTTATTGTCATAGTGTTTTCTACCAGAAAATATTCTTTTCATCTGTTTCTGAGAAAGTTCATTACAGGTTTTGAATTAAAATCCCCACATTCCAATGAATTTACCCAGTAGGAATACTAAATAACTGTTTCCCCTACTATGTTCAGAAAGAGACAGCATCTGTCTGAAAAACTATTTTCAATTTTTTTATATCTTTTTCATTTTTAATTTTCCTTGTAACTCTTAGCAAATGATAGTCTTGCAAAACAGATATACGCCCAAACAGGGACTTGAACCCTGGACCCTCAGTTTAAAAGTCTGATGCTCTACCCACTGAGATATCTGGGCTCTGTAAACAGAACAAAATCATAAAAAGGAAGCCTTTATTTTAGAAGAGTGGTCCTTTCCCTTTGACAGATTTTCTTAAAATATTTTTTCTCTCCTTGTCAACGACACAAAATAATGAAAAGGAAGCCTTTACATTGGTAGAGTGGTCATTTAGGTTTTTACAGATTTCTCGAAAATATAATGATTTTCTTCTTATTGTCACAGTGTTTTCTACCAGAACATATTCTTTCCATCTGTTTCTGAGAGGGTTTATTACAGGTTTTGAATTAAAATCCCCACATTTCAATGAATTTAACCAGTAAGAATACAAAATAACTGTTTCCCATACTATGTTCAGAAACAGACAGTATGTGTCTGAAAAACTACTTTCAAGTTTTTAATATCTTTTTCATTTTTAATTTTCCTTGTAACTTTTAGCAAATGATAGTCTTGCAAAACAGATATACGCCAAAACAGGGACTTGAACCCTGCACCTTCAGATTAAAAGTCTGATGCTCTCCCGAGTGAGCTATCCAGGCTCTGTAAATGGTACAAAATCATAAAAAAGGAAGCATTTTTTTTAGAAGAGTGGTCCTTTCGCTTTGACAGATTTTCTTAAAATATTTTTTTTCTCCTTGAAAAGGAAGCCTTGACATTATAAGAGTGGTAATTTAGATTTTAGAGAATTCTGAAAAATATAATGATGTTCTTATATTGTCACAGTGTTTTCTACCAGAAGATATTCTTTTCATCTGTTTCTGAGAGGGTTCATTACAGGTTTTGAATTAAAATTCACACATTCCAATGAATTTACCCAATAAAAATACTAAATTACTGTTTCCCCTACTATGTTCAGAAAGAGACAGCATCTGTCTAAAAAAAATACTTTCAATTTTATTATATCTTTTTCCTTTTTAATTTTCCTTGTAACTCTTAGCAAATGATAGTCTTGTAAAACAGATTTACGCCCAAACAGGGACTTGTATCCTGGACCCTCAGATTAAAAAATCTGGTTCTTTACCGACTGAGCTATCCAGGCTCTGTAAATGTCACAAAATCATAAAAAGGAAGCAATTATTTTAGAAGAAAGGGCCTTTCGCTTTGACAGATTTTCTTAAAATATTTTTTTTTTCCTTGTCAGTGACACAAAATAATGAAAAGGAAGCCTTTACATTGGAAGAGTGGTCATTTAGATTTTACAGATTTCTCAAAAATAAAATGATTTTCTTATTGTCACAGTGTTTTATACCAGAACATATTCTTTCCATCTGTTTCTGAGAGGGTTCATTACAGGTTTTGAATTAAAATCCCCACATTCCAATGAATTTACCCAGTAGGAATACTAAATAACTGTTTCCCCTACTATGTTGCGAAAGAGACAGCATCTGTCTGAAAAACTACTTTAAATTTTTTTATATCTTTTTCATTTTTAATTTTCCTTGTAACTCTTAGCAAATGATAGTTTTGTAAAACACATATACGCTCAAACAGGGACTTGAACCCTGGACCCTCAGATTAAAAGTCTGATGCTCTACCGACTGAGCTATCCGGGCTCTGGAATTGGGACAAAATCTTAAAAACTAAGCATTTAATTTAGTAAAAAGGGCCTTTCGCTTTGACAGATTTTCTTAAAATATTTTTTTTCTCCTTGTCAACAACACAAAATAATGAAAAGGAAGCCTTTACATTGGTAGAATGGTCATTTAGATTTTACAGATTTCTCAAAAATGTAATTATTTTCTTCTTATTGTCACAGTGTTTTCTACCAGAACATAATCTTTCCATCTGTTTCTGAGAGGGTTCATTACAGGTTTTGAATTAAAATCCCCACATTTCAATGAATTTAACCAGTAAGAATACAAAATAACTGTTTCCCATACTATGTTCAGAAACAGACAGTATCTGTCTGAAAAACTACTTTCAAGTTTTTAATATCTTTTTCATTTTTAATTTTCCTTGTAACTTTTAGCAAATGATAGTCTTGCAAAACAGATATACGCCAAAACAGGGACTTGAACCCTGCACCTTCAGATTAAAAGTCTGATGCTCTCCCGAGTGAGCTATCCAGGATCTGTAAATGGTACAAAATCATAAAAAAGGAAGCATTTTTTTTAGAAGAGTGGTCCTTTCGCTTTGACAGATTTTCTTAAAATATTTTTTTTCTCCTTGAAAAGGAAGCCTTGACATTATAAGAGTGGTAATTTAGATTTTAGAGAATTCTGAAAAATATAATGATGTTCTTATATTGTTACAGTGTTTTCTACCAGAAGATATTCTTTTCATCTGTTTCTGAGAGGGTTCATTACAGGTTTTGAATTAAAATCCCCACATTCCAATGAATTTACCCAATAAAAATACTAAATTACTGTTTCCCCTACTATGTTCAGAAAGAGACAGCATCTGTCTAAAAAAAATACTTTCAATTTTATTATGTCTTTTTCCTTTTTAATTTTCCTTGTAACTCTTAGCAAATGATAGTCTTGTAAAACAGATTTACGCCCAAACAGGGACTTGTATCCTGGACCCTCAGATTAAAAAATCTGGTTCTTTACCGACTGAGCTATCCAGGCTCTGTAAATGTCACAAAATCATAAAAAGGAAGCAATTATTTTAGAAGAAAGGGCCTTTCGCTTTGACAGATTTTCTTAAAATATTTTTTTTTCCTTGTCAGTGACACAAAATAATGAAAAGGAAGCCTTTACATTGGAAGAGTGGTCATTTAGATTTTACAGATTTCTCAAAAATAAAATGATTTTCTTATTGTCACAGTGTTTTATACCAGAACATATTCTTTCCATCTGTTTCTGAGAGGGTTCATTACAGGTTTTAAATTAAAATCCCCACATTCCAATGAATTTACCCAGTAAAAATACTAAATTACTGTTTCCCCTACCATGTTCAGAAAGAGACAGCATCTGTCTGAAAAACTACTTTCAAATTTTTTATACCTTTTTCATTTTTAATTTTCCTTGTAACTCTTAGCAAATGATAGTTTTGTAAAACAGATATACGCCCAAACAGGGACTTGAACTCTGGACCCTCAGATTAAAAGTCTGATTCTCTACCAACTGAGCTATCCGGGCTCTGTAAATGGAACAAAATCATAAAAAGGAAGAATGTAATTTAGAAGAAAAGGTCTTTCGCTTTGACAGATTTGCTTAAAATATTTTTTCTCTCCTTGTCAACAACACAAAATAATGAAAAGGAAGCCTTTACATTGGTAGAATGGTCATTTAGATTTTAAAGATTTCTCAAAAATATAATGATTTTCTTCTTATTGTCACAGTGTTTTCTACTAGAAGATATTCTTTTCATCTGTTTCTGAGAGGGTTCATTACAGGTTTTGAATTAAAATCCCCACATTCCAATGAATTTACCCAGTAAAAATTCTAAATTACTGTTTCCCCTACTATGTTCAGAAAGAGACAGCATCTGTCTGAAAAACTACTTTAAATTTTTTTATATCTTTTTCATTTTTAATTTTCCTTGTAACTCTTAGCAAATGATAGTCTTGTAAAACAGATATACGCCCAAACAGGGACTTGAACCCTGGACCCTCATATTAAAAGTCTGATGCTCTACCGACGGAGTCATCCGGGCACTGTAAAACGCACAAAATCATGAAAAGTAAGCATTTATTTTAGAAGAGTGGTCCTTTCGCTTTGACAGATTTTCTTAAAATATTTTTTTTCTCCTTGTCAGTGACACAAAATAATGAAAAGGAAGCCTTTACATTGGGAGAATGGTCATTTAGATTTTACAGATTTCTCAAAAATATAATGATTTTCTTCTTATTGTCACAGTGTTTTCTACCAGAAGATATTCTTTTCATCTGTTTCTGAGAGGGTTCATTACAGGTTTTGAATTAAAATCCCCACATTCCAATGAATTTACCCATTAAAAATACTACATTACTGTTTCCTCTACTATGTTCAGAAAGAGACAGCATCTGTCTGAAAAACTACTTTAAATTTTTTTATATCTTTTTCATTTTTAATTTTCCTTGTAACTCTTAGCAAATGATAGTCTTATAAAACAGATATACACCCAAACAGGGACTTGAACCCTGGACCCTCAGATTAAAAGTCTGATGCTCTACTAACGGAGTTATCCGGGCTCTGTAAACGACACAAAATCATAAAAAGGAAGCATTTATTTTAGAAGAGTGGTCCTTTCGCATTGACAGATTTTCTCAAAATATTTTTTTTCTTCTTGTCAACGACACAAAATAATGAAAAGGAAGCCTTTACATTGGAAGAGTGGTAATTTAGATTTTAGAGATTTCTGAAAAATATAATGTTGTTCTTCTTATTGTCATAGTGTTTTCTACCAGAAAATATTCTTTTCATCTGTTTCTGAGAGAGTTCATTACAGGTTTTGAATTAAAATCCCCACATTCCAATGAATTTACCCAGTAGAAGTACTAAATAACTGTTTCCCCTACTATGTTCAGAAAGAGACAGCATCTGTCTGAAAAACTATTTTCAATTTTTTTATATCTTTTTCATTTTTAATTTTCCTTGTAACTCTTAGCAAATGATAGTCTTGCAAAACAGATATACGCCCAAACAGGGACTTGAACCCTGGACCCTCAGATTAAAAGTCTGATGCTCTACTAACGGAGTTATCCGGGCTCTGTAAACGACACAAAATCATAAAAAGGAAGCATTTATTTTAGAAGAGTGGTCCTTTCGCATTGACAGATTTTCTCAAAATATTTTTTTTCTTCTTGTCAACGACACAAAATAATGAAAAGGAAGCCTTTACATTGGAAGAGTGGTAATTTAGATTTTAGAGATTTCTGAAAAATATAATGTTGTTCTTCTTATTGTCATAGTGTTTTCTACCAGAAAATATTCTTTTCATCTGTTTCTGAGAGAGTTCATTACAGGTTTTGAATTAAAATCCCCACATTCCAATGAATTTACCCAGTAGGAATACAAAATAACTGTTTCCCCTACTATGTTCAGAAAGAGACAGCATCTGTCTGAAAAACTATTTTCAATTTTTTTATATCTTTTTCATTTTTAATTTTCCTTGTAACTCTTAGCAAATGATAGTCTTGCAAAACAGATATACGCCCAAACAGGGACTTGAACCCTGGACCCTCAGTTTAAAAGTCTGATGCTCTACCCACTGAGATATCTGGGCTCTGTAAACAGAACAAAATCATAAAAAGGAAGCCTTTATTTTAGAAGAGTGGTCCTTTCCCTTTGACAGATTTTCTTAAAATATTTTTTCTCTCCTTGTCAACGACACAAAATAATGAAAAGGAAGCCTTTACATTGGTAGAGTGGTCATTTAGGTTTTTACAGATTTCTCGAAAATATAATGATTTTCTTCTTATTGTCACAGTGTTTTCTACCAGAACATATTCTTTCCATCTGTTTCTGAGAGGGTTTATTACAGGTTTTGAATTAAAATCCCCACATTTCAATGAATTTAACCAGTAAGAATACAAAATAACTGTTTCCCATACTATGTTCAGAAACAGACAGTATCTGTCTGAAAAACTACTTTCAAGTTTTTAATATCTTTTTCATTTTTAATTTTCCTTGTAACTTTTAGCAAATGATAGTCTTGCAAAACAGATATACGCCAAAACAGGGACTTGAACCCTGCACCTTCAGATTAAAAGTCTGATGCTCTCCCGAGTGAGCTATCCAGGCTCTGTAAATGGTACAAAATCATAAAAAAGGAAGCATTTTTTTTAGAAGAGTGGTCCTTTCGCTTTGACAGATTTTCTTAAAATATTTTTTTTCTCCTTGAAAAGGAAGCCTTGACATTATAAGAGTGGTAATTTAGATTTTAGAGAATTCTGAAAAATATAATGATGTTCTTATATTGTCACAGTGTTTTCTACCAGAAGATATTCTTTTCATCTGTTTCTGAGAGGGTTCATTACAGGTTTTGAATTAAAATTCACACATTCCAATGAATTTACCCAATAAAAATACTAAATTACTGTTTCCCCTACTATGTTCAGAAAGAGACAGCATCTGTCTAAAAAAAATACTTTCAATTTTATTATATCTTTTTCCTTTTTAATTTTCCTTGTAACTCTTAGCAAATGATAGTCTTGTAAAACAGATTTACGCCCAAACAGGGACTTGTATCCTGGACCCTCAGATTAAAAAATCTGGTTCTTTACCGACTGAGCTATCCAGGCTCTGTAAATGTCACAAAATCATAAAAAGGAAGCAATTATTTTAGAAGAAAGGGCCTTTCGCTTTGACAGATTTTCTTAAAATATTTTTTTTTTCCTTGTCAGTGACACAAAATAATGAAAAGGAAGCCTTTACATTGGGAGAATGGTCATTTAGATTTTACAGATTTCTCAAAAATATAATGATTTTCTTCTTATTGTCACAGTGTTTTCTACCAGAAGATATTCTTTTCATCTGTTTCTGAGAGGGTTCATTACAGGTTTTGAATTAAAATCCCCACATTCCAATGAATTTACCCATTAAAAATACTACATTACTGTTTCCTCTACTATGTTCAGAAAGAGACAGCATCTGTCTGAAAAACTACTTTAAATTTTTTTATATCTTTTTCATTTTTAATTTTCCTTGTAACTCTTAGCAAATGATAGTCTTGTAAAACAGATATACACCCAAACAGGGACTTGAACCCTGGACCCTCAGATTAAAAGTCTGATGCTCTACTAACGGAGTTATCCGGGCTCTGTAAACGACACAAAATCATAAAAAGGAAGCATTTATTTTAGAAGAGTGGTCCTTTCGCATTGACAGATTTTCTCAAAATATTTTTTTTCTTCTTGTCAACGACACAAAATAATGAAAAGGAAGCCTTTACATTGGAAGAGTGGTAATTTAGATTTTAGAGATTTCTGAAAAATATAATGTTGTTCTTCTTATTGTCATAGTGTTTTCTACCAGAAAATATTCTTTTCATCTGTTTCTGAGAGAGTTCATTACAGGTTTTGAATTAAAATCCCCACATTCCAATGAATTTACCCAGTAGAAGTACTAAATAACTGTTTCCCCTACTATGTTCAGAAAGAGACAGCATCTGTCTGAAAAACTATTTTCAATTTTTTTATATCTTTTTCATTTTTAATTTTCCTTGTAACTCTTAGCAAATGATAGTCTTGCAAAACAGATATACGCCCAAACAGGGACTTGAACCCTGGACCCTCAGATTAAAAGTCTGATGCTCTACTAACGGAGTTATCCGGGCTCTGTAAACGACACAAAATCATAAAAAGGAAGCATTTATTTTAGAAGAGTGGTCCTTTCGCATTGACAGATTTTCTCAAAATATTTTTTTTCTTCTTGTCAACGACACAAAATAATGAAAAGGAAGCCTTTACATTGGAAGAGTGGTAATTTAGATTTTAGAGATTTCTGAAAAATATAATGTTGTTCTTCTTATTGTCATAGTGTTTTCTACCAGAAAATATTCTTTTCATCTGTTTCTGAGAGAGTTCATTACAGGTTTTGAATTAAAATCCCCACATTCCAATGAATTTACCCAGTAGGAATACTAAATAACTGTTTCCCCTACTATGTTCAGAAAGAGACAGCATCTGTCTGAAAAACTATTTTCAATTTTTTTATATCTTTTTCATTTTTAATTTTCCTTGTAACTCTTAGCAAATGATAGTCTTGCAAAACAGATATACGCCCAAACAGGGACTTGAACCCTGGACCCTCAGTTTAAAAGTCTGATGCTCTACCCACTGAGATATCTGGGCTCTGTAAACAGAACAAAATCATAAAAAGGAAGCCTTTATTTTAGAAGAGTGGTCCTTTCCCTTTGACAGATTTTCTTAAAATATTTTTTCTCTCCTTGTCAACGACACAAAATAATGAAAAGGAAGCCTTTACATTGGTAGAGTGGTCATTTAGGTTTTTACAGATTTCTCGAAAATATAATGATTTTCTTCTTATTGTCACAGTGTTTTCTACCAGAACATATTCTTTCCATCTGTTTCTGAGAGGGTTTATTACAGGTTTTGAATTAAAATCCCCACATTCCAATGAATTTACCCAGTAGGAATACTAAATAACTGTTTCCCCTACTATGTTGCGAAAGAGACAGCATCTGTCTGAAAAACTACTTTAAATTTTTTTATATCTTTTTCATTTTTAATTTTCCTTTTAACTCTTAGCAAATGATAGTTTTGTAAAACACATATACGCTCAAACAGGGACTTGAACCCTGGACCCTCAGATTAAAAGTCTGATGCTCTACCGACTGAGCTATCCGGGCTCTGCAATTGGGACAAAATCTTAAAAACTAAGCATTTAATTTAGTAAAAAGGGCCTTTCGCTTTGACAGATTTTCTTAAAATATTTTTTTTCTCCTTGTCAACAACACAAAATAATGAAAAGGAAGCCTTTACATTGGTAGAATGGTCATTTAGATTTTATAGATTTCTCAAAAATGTAATTATTTTCTTCTTATTGTCACAGTGTTTTCTACCAGAACATAATCTTTCCATCTGTTTCTGAGAGGGTTCATTACAGGTTTTGAATTAAAATCCCCACATTTCAATGAATTTAACCAGTAAGAATACAAAATAACTGTTTCCCATACTATGTTCAGAAACAGACAGTATCTGTCTGAAAAACTACTTTCAAGTTTTTAATATCTTTTTCATTTTTAATTTTCCTTGTAACTTTTAGCAAATGATAGTCTTGCAAAACAGATATACGCCAAAACAGGGACTTGTACCCTGCACCTTCAGATTAAAAGTCTGATGCTCTCCCGAGTGAGCTATCCAGGCTCTGTAAATGGTACAAAATCATAAAAAAGGAAGCATTTTTTTTAGAAGAGTGGTCCTTTCGCTTTGACAGATTTTCTTAAAATATTTTTTTTCTCCTTGAAAAGGAAGCCTTGACATTATAAGAGTGGTAATTTAGATTTTAGAGAATTCTGAAAAATATAATGATGTTCTTATATTGTTACAGTGTTTTCTACCAGAAGATATTCTTTTCATCTGTTTCTGAGAGGGTTCATTACAGGTTTTGAATTAAAATCCCCACATTCCAATGAATTTACCCAATAAAAATACTAAATTACTGTTTCCCCTACTATGTTCAGAAAGAGACAGCATCTGTCTAAAAAAAATACTTTCAATTTTATTATGTCTTTTTCCTTTTTAATTTTCCTTGTAACTCTTAGCAAATGATAGTCTTGTAAAACAGATTTACGCCCAAACAGGGACTTGTATCCTGGACCCTCAGATTAAAAAATCTGGTTCTTTACCGACTGAGCTATCCAGGCTCTGTAAATGTCACAAAATCATAAAAAGGAAGCAATTATTTTAGAAGAAAGGGCCTTTCGCTTTGACAGATTTTCTTAAAATATTTTTTTTTTCCTTGTCAGTGACACAAAATAATGAAAAGGAAGCCTTTACATTGGAAGAGTGGTCATTTAGATTTTACAGATTTCTCAAAAATAAAATGATTTTCTTATTGTCACAGTGTTTTATACCAGAACATATTCTTTCCATCTGTTTCTGAGAGGGTTCATTACAGGTTTTAAATTACAATCCCCACATTCCAATGAATTTACCCAGTAAAAATACTAAATTACTGTTTCCCCTACCATGTTCAGAAAGAGACAGCATCTGTCTGAAAAACTACTTTCAAATTTTTTATACCTTTTTCATTTTTAATTTTCCTTGTAACTCTTAGCAAATGATAGTTTTGTAAAACAGATATACGCCCAAACAGGGACTTGAACTCTGGACCCTCAGATTAAAAGTCTGATTCTCTACCAACTGAGCTATCCGGGCTCTGTAAATGGAACAAAATCATAAAAAGGAAGCATGTAATTTAGAAGAAAAGGTCTTTCGCTTTGACAGATTTGCTTAAAATATTTTTTCTCTCCTTGTCAACAACACAAAATAATGAAAAGGAAGCCTTTACATTGGTAGAATGGTCATTTAGATTTTAAAGATTTCTCAAAAATATAATGATTTTCTTCTTATTGTCACAGTGTTTTCTACTAGAAGATATTCTTTTCATCTGTTTCTGAGAGGGTTCATTACAGGTTTTGAATTAAAATCCCCACATTCCAATGAATTTACCTAGTAAAAATACTAAATTACTGTTTCACCCTACTATGTTCAGAAAGAGACAGCATCTGTCTGAAAAACTACTTTCACATTTTTTATATCTTTTTCATTTTTAATTTTCCTTGTAACTCTTAGCAAATGATAGTCTTGTAAAACAGATATACGCCCAAACAGGGACTTGAACCCTGGACCCTCAGATTAAAAGTCTGATGCTCTACCGACTAAGCTATCCGGGCTCTGTAAATGGACCAAAATCATAAAAAGGAAGCATTTATTTTAGAAGAAAGGGCCTTTCGCTTTGACAGACTTTCTTAAAATATTTTTTTTCTCCTTGTCAACAACACAAAATAATGAAAAGGAAGCCTTTACATTGGTAGAATGGTCATTTAGATTTTACAGATTTCTGAAAAATATAATGATTTTCTTCTTATTGTCACAGTGTTTTCTACAAGAACATATTCTTTTCATCTGTTTCTGAGAGGTTTCATTACAGGTTTTGAATTAAAATCCCCACATTCCAATGAATTTACCCAGTAAAAATACTAAATTACTGTTTCCCCTACCATGTTCAGAAAGAGACAGCATCTGTTTGAAAAACTACTTTCAAATTTTTTATACCTTTTTCATTTTTAATTTTCCTTGTAACTCTTAGCAAATGATAGTCTTGTAAAACAGATATACGCCCAAACAGGGACTTGAACCCTGGACTCTCAGATTAAAAGTCTGATGGTCTACCGACTGAGCCATCCGGGCTCTGTAAATAAACCAAAATCATAAAAAGGAAGCATTTATTTTAGAAGAAAAGGCCTTTCGCTTTGACAGACTTTCTTAAAATATTTTTTTTCTCCTTGTCAACAACACAAAATAATGAAAAGGAAGCCTTTACATTGGTAGAATGGTCATTTAGATTTTACAGATTTCTCAAAAATATAATGATTTTCTTCTTATTGTCACAGTGTTTTCTACCAGAAGATATTCTTTTCATCTGTTTCTGAGAGAGTTCATTACAGGTTTTGAATTAAAATCCCCACATTCCAATGAATTTACCCAGTAAAAATACTAAATTACTGTTTCCACTACCATTTTCAGATAGAGACAGCATCTGTCTGAAAAACTACTTTCAAATTTTATATACCTTTTTCATTTTTAATTTTCCTTGTAACTCTTAGCAAATGATAGTCTTGTAAAACAGATATATGCCCAAAAAGGGACATGAACCCTGGACCCTCAGATTTAAAGTCTGATGCTCTACCGACTGAGCTATCCTGGCTCTGTAAAGGGAACAAAATCATAAAAAGGAAGAATTTAATTTAGAAGAAAGGGCCTTTCGCTTTGACAGACTTTCTTAAAATATTTTTTTTCTCCTTGTCAACAACACAAAATAATGAAAAGGAAGCCTTTACATTGGTAGAATGGTCATTTAGATTTTACAGATTTCTCAAAAATATAATGATTTTCTTCTTATTGTCACAGTGTTTTCTACCAGAAGATATTCTTTTCATCTGTTTCTGAGAGAGTTCATTACAGGTTTTGAATTAAAATCCCCACATTCCAAAGAATTTACCCATTAAAAATACTACATTACTGTTTCCCCTACTATGTTCAGAAAGAGACAGCATCTGTCTGAAAAACTACTTTAAATTTTTTTATATCTTTTTCATTTTTAATTTTCCTTGTAACTCTTCGCAAATGATAGTTTTGTAAAACAGATATATGGCCAAACAGGGACTTGAACCCTGGACCCTCAGATTAAAAGTCTGATGCTCTACTGACTGAGCTATCCGGGCTCTGTAAATGGAACAAAATCATAAAAAGGAAGCATTTAATTTAGAAGAAAGGGCCTTTCGCTTTGACAGATTTGCTTAAAATATTTTTTCTCTCCTTGTCAACAACACAAAATAATGAAAAGGAAGCCTTTACATTGGTAGAATGGTCATTTAGATTTTACAGATTTCTCAAAAATATAATGATTTTCTTCTTATTGTCACAGTATTTTCTACCAGAAGATATTCTTTTCATCTGTTTCTGAGAGGGTTCATTACAGGTTTTGAATTAAAATCCCCACATTCCAATGAATTTACCCAGTAAAAATACTAAATTACTGTTTCCCCTACTATGTTCAGAAAGAGACAGCATCTGTCTGAAAAACTACTTTAAATTTTTTTATATCTTTTTCATTTTTAATTTTCCTTGTAACTCTTAGCAAATGATAGTTTTGTAAAACAGATATACGCCCAAACAGGGACTTGAACCCTGGACCCTCAGATTAAAAGTCTGATGCTCTACCGACTGAGCTATCCGGGTTCTGTAAAAGGAACAAAATCATAAAAAGGAAGCATTTAATTTAGAAGAAAGGGCCTTTCGCTTTGACAGATTTGCTTAAAATATTTTTTCTCTCCTTGTCAACGACACAAAATAATGAAAAGGAAGCCTTTACATTGGTAGAGTGGTCATTTAGGTTTTTACAGATTTCTCGAAAATATAATGATTTTCTTCTTATTGTCACAGTGTTTTCTACCAGAACATATTCTTTCCATCTGTTTCTGAGAGGGTTTATTACAGGTTTTGAATTAAAATCCCCACATTTCAATGAATTTAACCAGTAAGAATACAAAATAACTGTTTCCCATACTATGTTCAGAAACAGACAGTATCTGTCTGAAAAACTACTTTCAAGTTTTTAATATCTTTTTCATTTTTAATTTTCCTTGTAACTTTTAGCAAATGATAGTCTTGCAAAACAGATATACGCCAAAACAGGGACTTGAACCCTGCACCTTCAGATTAAAAGTCTGATGCTCTCCCGAGTGAGCTATCCAGGCTCTGTAAATGGTACAAAATCATAAAAAAGGAAGCATTTTTTTTAGAAGAGTGGTCCTTTCGCTTTGACAGATTTTCTTAAAATATTTTTTTTCTCCTTGAAAAGGAAGCCTTGACATTATAAGAGTGGTAATTTAGATTTTAGAGAATTCTGAAAAATATAATGATGTTCTTATATTGTCACAGTGTTTTCTACCAGAAGATATTCTTTTCATCTGTTTCTGAGAGGGTTCATTACAGGTTTTGAATTAAAATTCACACATTCCAATGAATTTACCCAATAAAAATACTAAATTACTGTTTCCCCTACTATGTTCAGAAAGAGACAGCATCTGTCTAAAAAAAATACTTTCAATTTTATTATATCTTTTTCCTTTTTAATTTTCCTTGTAACTCTTAGCAAATGATAGTCTTGTAAAACAGATTTACGCCCAAACAGGGACTTGTATCCTGGACCCTCAGATTAAAAAATCTGGTTCTTTACCGACTGAGCTATCCAGGCTCTGTAAATGTCACAAAATCATAAAAAGGAAGCAATTATTTTAGAAGAAAGGGCCTTTCGCTTTGACAGATTTTCTTAAAATATTTTTTTTTTCCTTGTCAGTGACACAAAATAATGAAAAGGAAGCCTTTACATTGGAAGAGTGGTCATTTAGATTTTACAGATTTCTCAAAAATAAAATGATTTTCTTATTGTCACAGTGTTTTATACCAGAACATATTCTTTCCATCTGTTTCTGAGAGGGTTCATTACAGGTTTTGAATTAAAATCCCCACATTCCAATGAATTTACCCAGTAGGAATACTAAATAACTGTTTCCCCTACTATGTTGCGAAAGAGACAGCATCTGTCTGAAAAACTACTTTAAATTTTTTTATATCTTTTTCATTTTTAATTTTCCTTTTAACTCTTAGCAAATGATAGTTTTGTAAAACACATATACGCTCAAACAGGGACTTGAACCCTGGACCCTCAGATTAAAAGTCTGATGCTCTACCGACTGAGCTATCCGGGCTCTGCAATTGGGACACAATCTTAAAAACTAAGCATTTAATTTAGTAGAAAGGGCCTTTCGCTTTGACAGATTTTCTTAAAATATTTTTTTTCTCCTTGTCAACAACACAAAATAATGAAAAGGAAGCCTTTACATTGGTAGAATGGTCATTTAGATTTTACAGATTTCTCAAAAATGTAATGATTTTCTTCTTATTGTCACAGTGTTTTCTACCAGAAGATAATCATTTCATCTGTTTCTGAGAGGGTTCATTACAGGTTTTGAATTAAAATCCCCACATTCCAATGAATTTACCCAGTAAAAATACTAAATTACTGTTTCCCCTACTATGTTCAGAAAGAGACAGCATCTGTCTGAAAAACTACTTTCACATTTTTTATATCTTTTTCATTTTTAATTTTCCTTGTAACTCTTAGCAAATGATAGTCTTGTAAAACATATATACGCCCAAACAGGGACTTGAACCCTGGACCCTCAGATTAAAAGTCTGATGCTCTACCGACTGAGCTATCCGGGCTCTGTAAATGGGACAAAATCATAAAAAGGAAGCATTTAATTTAGTAAAAAGGGCCTTTCGCTTTGACAGATTTTCTTAAAATATTTTTTTTCTCCTTGTCAACAACACAAAATAATGAAAAGGAAGCCTTTACATTGGTAGAATGGTCATTTAGATTTTACAGATTTCTCAAAAATATAATGATTTTCTTCTTATTGTCACAGTGTTTTCTACCAGAAGATATTCTTTTCATCTGTTTCTGAGAGGGTTCATTACAGGTTTTGAATTAAAATCCCCACATTCCAATGAATTTACCCAGTAAAAATACTAAATTACTGTTTCCCCTACTATGTTCAGAAAGAGACAGCATCTGTCTAAAAAAACTACTTTCAATTTTATTATGTCTTTTTCCTTTTTAATTTTCCTTGTAACTCTTAGCAAATGATAGTCTTGTAAAACAGATTTACGCCCAAACAGGGACTTGTATCCTGGACCCTCAGATTAAAAAATCTGGTTCTTTACCGACTGAGCTATCCAGGCTCTGTAAATGTCACAAAATCATAAAAAGGAAGCAATTATTTTAGAAGAAAGGGCCTTTCGCTTTGACAGATTTTCTTAAAATATTTTTTTTCCTTGTCAGTGACACAAAATAATGAAAAGGAAGCCTTTACATTGGAAGAGTGGTCATTTAGATTTTACAGATTTCTCAAAAATAAAATGATTTTCTTATTGTCACAGTGTTTTATACCAGAACATATTCTTTCCATCTGTTTCTGAGAGGGTTCATTACAGGTTTTAAATTAAAATCCCCACATTCCAATGAATTTACCCAGTAAAAATACTAAATTACTGTTTCCCCTACCATGTTCAGAAACAGACAGCATCTGTCTGAAAAACTACTTTCAAATTTTTTATACCTTTTTCATTTTTAATTTTCCTTGTAACTCTTAGCAAATGATAGTCTTGTAAAACAGATATACGCCCAAACAGGGACTTGAACTCTGGACCCTCAGATTAAAAGTCTGATTCTCTACCAACTGAGCTATCCGGGCTCTGTAAATGGAACAAAATCATAAAAAGGAAGCATGTAATTTAGAAGAAAAGGTCTTTCGCTTTGACAGATTTGCTTAAAATATTTTTTCTCTCCTTGTCAACAACACAAAATAATGAAAAGGAAGCCTTTACATTGGTAGAATGGTCATTTAGATTTTACAGATTTCTCAAAAATATAATGATTTTCTTCTTATTGTCACAGTGTTTTCTACTAGAAGATATTCTTTTCATCTGTTTCTGAGAGGGTTCATTACAGGTTTTGAATTAAAATCCCCACATTCCAATGAATTTACCTAGTAAAAATACTAAATTACTGTTTCCCCTACTATGTTCAGAAAGAGACAGCATCTGTCTGAAAAACTACTTTCACATTTTTTATATCTTTTTCATTTTTAATTTTCCTTGTAACTCTTAGCAAATGATAGTCTTGTAAAACAGATATACGCCCAAACAGGGACTTGAACCCTGGACCCTCAGATTAAAAGTCTGATGCTCTACAGACTAAGCTATCCGGGCTCTGTAAATGGACCAAAATCATAAAAAGGAAGCATTTATTTTAGAAGAAAGGGCCTTTCGCTTTGACAGACTTTCTTAAAATATTTTTTTTCTCCTTGTCAACAACACAAAATAATGAAAAGGAAGCCTTTACATTGGTAGAATGGTCATTTAGATTTTACAGATTTCTCAAAAATATAATGATTTTCTTCTTATTGTCACAGTGTTTTCTACCAGAACATATTCTTTTCATCTGTTTCTGAGAGGTTTCATTACAGGTTTTGAATTAAAATCCCCACATTCCAATGAATTTACCCAGTAAAAATACTAAATTACTGTTTCCCCTACCATGTTCAGAAAGAGACAGCATCTGTCTGAAAAACTACTTTCAAATTTTTTATACCTTTTTCATTTTTAATTTTCCTTGTAACTCTTAGCAAATGATAGTCTTGTAAAACAGATATACGCCCAAACAGGGACTTGAACCCTGGACTCTCAGATTAAAAGTCTGATGGTCTACCGACTGAGCCATCCGGGCTCTGTAAATGGACCAAAATCATAAAAAGGAAGCATTTCTTTTAGAAGAAAGGGCCTTTCGCTTTGACAGACTTTCTTAAAATATTTTTTTTCTCCTTGTCAACAACACAAAATAATGAAAAGGAAGCCTTTACATTGGTAGAATGGTCATTTAGATTTTACAGATTTCTCAAAAATATAATGATTTTCTTCTTATTGTCACAGTGTTTTCTACCAGAAGATATTCTTTTCATCTGTTTCTGAGAGGGTTCATTACAGGTTTTGAATTAAAATCCCCACATTCCAATGAATTTACCCAGTAAAAATACTAAATTACTGTTTCCCCTACTATGTTCAGAAAGAGACAGCATCTGTCTGAAAAACTACTTTAAATTTTTTTATATCTTTTTCATTTTTAATTTTCCTTGTAACTCTTAGCAAATGATAGTTTTACAAAACAGATATACGCCCAAACAGGGACTTGAACCCTGGACCCTCAGATTAAAAGTCTGATGCTCTACCGACTGAGCTATCCGGGCTCTGTAAATGGAACAAAATCATAAAAAGGAAGCATTTAATTTAGAAGAAAGGGCCTTTCGCTTTGACAGATTTGCTTAAAATATTTTTTCTCTCCTTGTCAACAACACAAAATAATGAAAAGGAAGCCTTTACATTGGTAGAATGGTCATTTAGATTTTACAGATTTCTCAAAAATGTAATGATTTTCTTCTTATTGTCACAGTGTTTTCTACCAGAAGATATTCTTTTCATCTGTTTCTGAGAGGGTTCATTACAGGTTTTGAATTAAAATCCCCACATTCCAATGAATTTACCCAGTAAAAATACTAAATTACTGTTTCCCCTACTATGTTCAGAAAGAGACAGCATCTGTCTGAAAAACTACTTTAAATTTTTTTATATCTTTTTCATTTTTAATTTTCCTTGTAACTCTTAGCAAATGATAGTCTTGTAAAACAGATATACGCCCAAACAGGGACTTGAACCCTGGACCCTCAGATTAAAAGTCTGATGCTCTACCGACTGAGCTATCCGGGCTCTGTAAATGGAACAAAATCATAAAAAGGAAGCATTTAATTTAGAAGAAAGGGCCTTTCGCTTTGACAGATTTGCTTAAAATATTTTTTCTCTCCTTGTCAACAACACAAAATAATGAAAAGGAAGCCTTTACATTGGTAGAATGGTCATTTAGATTTTACAGATTTCTCAAAAATGTAATGATTTTCTTCTTATTGTCACAGTGTTTTCTACCAGAAGATATTCTTTTCATCTGTTTCTGAGAGGGTTCATTACAGGTTTTGAATTAAAATCCCCACATTCCAATGAATTTACCCAGTAAAAATACTAAATTACTGTTTCCCCTACTATGTTCAGAAAGAGACAGCATCTGTCTGAAAAACTACTTTAATTTTTTTTATATCTTTTTCATTTTTAATTTTCCTTGTAACTCTTAGCAAATGATAGTTTGTAAAACAGATATACGCCCAAACAGGGACTTGAACCCTGGACCCTCAGATTAAAAGTCTGATGCTCTACCGACTGAGCTATCCGGGCTCTGTAAATGGAACAAAATCATAAAAAGGAAGCATTTAATTTAGAAGAAAGGGCCTTTCGCTTTGACAGATTTGCTTAAAATATTTTTTCTCTCCTTGTCAACAACACAAAATAATGAAAAGGAAGCCTTTACATTGGTAGAATGGTCATTTAGATTTTACAGATTTCTCAAAAATATAATGATTTTCTTCTTATTGTCACAGTGTTTTCTACCAGAAGATATTCTTTTCATCTGTTTCTGAGAGGGTTCATTACAGGTTTTGAATTAAAATCCCCACATTCCAATGAATTTACCCAGTAAAAATACTAAATTACTGTTTCCCCTACTATGTTCAGAAAGAGACAGCATCTGTCTGAAAAACTACTTTCAAATTTTTTATATCTTTTTCATTTTTAATTTTCCTTGTAACTCTTAGCAAATGATAGTTTTACAAAACAGATATACGCCCAAACAGGGACTTGAACCCTGGACCCTCAGATTAAAAGTCTGATGCTCTACCGACTGAGCTATCCGGGCTCTGTAAATGGAACAAAATCATAAAAAGGAAGCATTTAATTTAGAAGAAAGGGCCTTTCGCTTTGACAGATTTGCTTAAAATATTTTTTCTCTCCTTGTCAACAACACAAAATAATGAAAAGGAAGCCTTTACATTGGTAGAATGGTCATTTAGATTTTACAGATTTCTCAAAAATATAATGATTTTCTTCTTATTGTCACAGTGTTTTCTACCAGAAGATATTCTTTTCATCTGTTTCTGAGAGGGTTCATTACAGGTTTTGAATTAAAATCCCCACATTCCAATGAATTTACCCAGTAAAAATACTAAATTACTGTTTCCCCTACTATGTTCAGAAAGAGACAGCATCTGTCTGAAAAACTACTTTAAATTTTTTTATATCTTTTTCATTTTTAATTTTCCTTGTAACTCTTAGCAAATGATAGTTTTGTAAAACAGATATACGCCCAAACAGGGACTTGAACCCTGGACCCTCAGATTAAAAGTCTGATGCTCTACCGACTGAGCTATCCGGGCTCTGTAAATGGAACAAAATCATAAAAAGGAAGCATTTAATTTAGAAGAAAGGGCCTTTCGCTTTGACAGATTTGCTTAAAATATTTTTTCTCTCCTTGTCAACAACACAAAATAATGAAAAGGAAGCCTTTACATTGGTAGAATGGTCATTTAGATTTTACAGATTTCTCAAAAATATAATGATTTTCTTCTTATTGTCACAGTGTTTTCTACCAGAAGATATTCTTTTCATCTGTTTCTGAGAGGGTTCATTACAGGTTTTGAATTAAAATCCCCACATTCCAATGAATTTACCCAGTAAAAATACTAAATTACTGTTTCCCCTACTATGTTCAGAAAGAGACAGCATCTGTCTGAAAAACTACTTTAAATTTTTTTATATCTTTTTCATTTTTAATTTTCCTTGTAACTCTTAGCAAATGATAGTCTTGTAAAACAGATATACGCCCAAACAGGGACTTGAACCCTGGACCCTCAGATTAAAAGTCTGATGCTCTACCGACTGAGCTATCCGGGCTCTGTAAATGGAACAAAATCATAAAAAGGAAGCATTTAATTTAGAAGAAAGGGCCTTTCGCTTTGACAGATTTTCTTAAAATATTTTTTCTCTCCTTGTCAACAACACAAAATAATGAAAAGGAAGCCTTTACATTGGTAGAATGGTCATTTAGATTTTACAGATTTCTCAAAAATATAATGATTTTCTTCTTATTGTCACAGTGTTTTCTACCAGAAGATATTCTTTTCATCTGTTTCTGAGAGGGTTCATTACAGGTTTTGAATTAAAATCCCCACATTCCAATGAATTTACCCAGTAAAAATACTAAATTACTGTTTCCCCTACTATGTTCAGAAAGAGACAGCATCTGTCTGAAAAACTACTTTCACATTTTTTATATCTTTTTCATTTTTAATTTTCCTTGTAACTCTTAGCAAATGATAGTTTTACAAAACAGATATACGCCCAAACAGGGACTTGAACCCTGGACCCTCAGATTAAAAGTCTGATGCTCTACCGACTGAGCTATCCGGGCTCTGTAAATGGAACAACACAAAATAATGAAAAGGAAGCCTTTAGATTGGTAGAATGGTCATTTAGATTTTACAGATTTCTTTAAAAATATAATGATTTTCTTCCTATTGCCACAGTGTTTTCTACCAGAAGATATTCTTTTCATCTTTTTCTGAGAGGGTTCATTACAGGTTTTGAATTAAAATCCCCACATTCCAATGAATTTACCCAGTGAAAATACTAAATTACTGTTTCCCCTACCTTGTTCAGAAAGAGACAGCATCTGTCTGAAAAACTACTTTCAAATTTTTTCATTGGTAGAACAACATCATAAAAAGGAAGCATTTAATTTAGAAGAAAGGGCCTTTCGCTTTGACAGATTTTCTTAAAATATTTTTTTTCTCCTTGTCAACAACACAAAATAATGAAAAGGAAGCCTTTACATTGGTAGAATGGTCATTTAGATTTTACAGATTTCTCAAAAATATAATGATTTTCTTCTTATTGTCACAGTGTTTTCTACCAGAACATATTCTTTTTATCTGTTTCTGAGAGGGTTCATTACAGGTTTTGAATTAAAATCCCCACATTCCAATGAATCTACCTAGTAAAAATACTAAATTACTGTTTCCCCTACCATGTTCAGAAAGAGACAGCATCTGTCTGAAAAACTACTTTCAATTTTTTTATACCTTTTTCATCTTTAATTTTCATTGTAACTCTTAGCAAATGATAGTCTTGTAAAACAGATATATGCCCAAACAGGGACTTGAACCCTGGACCCTCAGATTAAAAGTCTGATGCTCTACCGACTGAGCTATCCGGGCTCTGTAAATGGAACAAAATCATAAAAAGGAAGCATTTAATTTAGAAGAATGGGCCTTTCGCTTTGGAAGATTTTCTTAAAATATTTTTTTTCTCCTTGTCAACAACACAAAATAATGAAAAGGAAGCCTTTACATTGGTAGAATGGTCATTTAGATTTTACAGATTTCTCAAAAATATAATGATTTTCTTCTTATTGTCACAGTGTTTTCTACCAGAAGATATTCTTTTCATCTGTTTCTGAGAGGGTTCATTACAGGTTTTGAATTAAAATCCCCACATTCCAATGAATTTACCCAGTAAAAATACTAAATTACTGTTTCCCCTACTATGTTCAGAAAGAGACAGCATCTGTCTGAAAAACTACTTTCACATTTTTATATCTTTTTCATTTTTCATTTTCCTTGTAACTCTTAGCAAATGATAGTCTTTTAAAACAAATATACACCCAAACAGGGACTTGAATTCTGGACCCTCAGATTAAAAGTCTGATGCTCTACCGACTGAGGTATCCGGGCTTTGTAAATGGAACAAATCATAAAAAGGAAGCATTTAATTTAGAAGAATGGGCCTTTCGCTTTGACAGATTTTCTTAAAATATTTTTTTTCTCCTTGTCAACAACACAAAATAATGAAAAGGAAGCCTTTACATTGGTAGAATGGTCATTTAGATTTTACAGATTTCTCAAAAATATAATGATTTTCTTCTTATTGTCACAGTGTTTTCTACCAGAACATATTCTTTTCATCTGTTTCTGAGAGGGTTCATTACAGGTTTTGAATTAAAATCCCCACATTCCAATGAATCTACCTAGTAAAAATACTAAATTACTGTTTCCCCTACCTTGTTCAGAAAGAGACAGCATCTGTCCGAAAAACTACTTTCAAATTTTTATACCTTTTTCATTTTTAATTTTCCTTGTAACTCTTAGCAAATGATAGTCTTGTAAAACAGATATACGCCCAAACAGGGACTTGAACCCTGGACCCTCAGATTAAAAGTCTGATGCTCTACCGACTGAGCTATCCTGGCTCTGCAAATGGCACAACATCATAAAAAGGAAGCAATTATTTAGAAGAAAGGGCCTTTCGCTTTGACAGATTTTCTTAAAATACTTTTCTCTCCTTGTCAACAGCACAAAATAATGAAAAGGAAGCCCTTACATTGGTAGAATGGTCATTTAGATTTTACAGATTTCTCAAAAATATAATGATTTTCTTCTTATTGTCACACTGTTTTCTAACAGAACATATTCTTTTCATCTGTTTCTGAGAGGGTTCATTACAGGTTTTGAATTAAAATCCCCACATTCCAATGAATTTACCCAGTAGGAATACAAAATAAGTGTTTCCCCTACTATGTTCAGAAAGAGACAGCATCTGTCTGAAAAACTACTTTCACATTTTTTATACCTTTTTCATATTTTAATTTTCCTTGTAACTCTTAGCAAATGATAGTCTTGTAAAACAGATATACGCCCAAACAGGGACTTGAACCCTGGACCCTAAGATTAAAAAGTCTGATGCTCTACCGACTGAGCTATCCGGGCTCTGTAAATGGAACAATACAAAATAATGCAAAGGAAGCCTTTAGATTGGTAGAATGGTCATTTAGATTTTACAGATTTCTTTAAAAATATAATGATTTTCTTCCTATTGCCACAGTGTTTTCTACCAGAAGATATTCTTTTCATCTTTTTCTGAGAGGGTTCATTACAGGTTTTGAATTAAAATCCCCACATTCCAATGAATTTACCCAGTAAAAATACTAAATTACTGTTTCCCCTACCTTGTTCAGAAAGAGACAGCATCTGTCTGAAAAACTACTTTCAATTTTTTTATTGGTAGAACAACATCATAAAAAGGAAGCATTTAATTTAGAAGAAAGGGCCTTTCGCTTTGACAGATTTTCTTAAAATATTTTTTTTCTCCCTGTCAACAACACAAAATAATGATAAGGAAGCCTTTACATTGGTAGAATGGTCATTTAGATTTTACAGATTTCTCAAAAATATAATGATTTTCTTCTTATTGTCACAGTGTTTTCTACCAGAACATATTCTTTTCATCTGTTTCTAAGAGGGTTCATTACAGGTTTTGAATTAAAATCCCCACATTCCAATGAATTTACCCAGTACAAATACTAAATTACTGTTTCCCCTACCATGTTCAGAAAGAGACAGCATCTGTCTGAAAAACTACTTTCAAATTTTTTATACCTTTTTCATTTTTAATTTTCCTTGTAACTCTTAGCAAATGATAGTCTTGTAAAACAGATATACGCCCAAACAGGGAATTGAACCCTGGACCCTCAGATTAAAAGTCTGATGCTCTACCGACTGAGCTATCCGGGCTCTGTAAATGGAACAACATCATAAAAAGGAAGCATTTAATTTAGAAGAAAGGGCCTTTCGTTTTGACAGATTTTCTTAAAATATTTTTTCTCTCCTTGTCAACAACACAAAATAATGAAAAGGAAGCCTTTACATTGGTAGAATAGTCATTTAGATTTTACAGATTTCTCAAAAATATAATGATTTTCTTTTTATTGTCACAGTGTTTTCTACTAGAAGATATTCTTTTCATCTTTTTCTGAGAGGGTTCATTACAGGTTTTGAATTAAAATCCCCACATTCCAATGAATTTACCCAGTAAAAATACTAAATTACTGTTTCCCCTACTATGTTCAGAAAGAGACAGCATCTGTCTGAAAAACTACTTTCACATTTTTTATATCTTTTTCATTTTTAATTTTCCTTGTAACTCTTAGCAAATGATAGTCTTGTAAAACAGATATACACCCAAACAGGGACTTGAACCCTGGACCCTCAGATTAAAAGTCTGATGCTCTACCGACTGAGCTATCCGGGCTCTGTAAATGGAACAAAATCATAAAAAGGAAGCATTTAATTTAGAAGAATGGGCCTTTCGCTTTGACAGATTTTCTTAAAATATTTTTTTTCTCCTTGTCAACAACACAAAATAATGAAAAGGAAGCCTTTACATTGGTAGAATGGTCATTTAGATTTTACAGATTTCTCAAAAATATAATGATTTTCTTCTTATTGTCACAGTGTTTTCTACCAGAACATATTCTTTTCATCTGTTTCTGAGAGGGTTCATTACAGGTTTTGAATTAAAATCCTCACATTCCAATGAATTTACCCAGTAGGAATACAAAATAAGTGTTTCCCCTACTATGTTCAGAAAGAGACAGCATCTGTCTGAAAAACTACTTTAAATTTTTGTATATCTTTTTCATCTTTAATTTTCATTGTAACTCTTAGCAAATGATAGTCTTCTAAAACAGATATACACCCAAACAGGGTCTTGAACCCTGGACCCTCAGATTAAAAGTCTGATTCTCTACCGACTGAGCTATCCGGGCTCTGTAAATGGAACAACACAAAATAATGCAAAGGAAGCCTTTAGATTGGTAGAATGGTCATTTAGATTTTACAGATTTCTTTAAAAATATAATGATTTTCTTCCTATTGCCACAGTGTTTTCTACCAGAAGATATTCTTTTCATCTGTTTCTGAGAGGGTTCATTACAGGTTTTGAATTAAAATCCCCACATTCCAATGAATTTACCCAGTAAAAATACTAAATTACTGTTTCCCCTACCATGTTCAGAAAGAGACAGCATCTGTCTGAAAAACTACTTTCAAATTTTTTATTGGTAGAACAACATCATAAAAAGGAAGCATTTTATTTAGAAGAAAGGGCCTTTCGCTTTGACAGATTTTCTTAAAATATTTTTTTTCTCCTTGTCAACAACACAAAATAATGAAAAGGAAGCCTTTACATTGGTAGAATGGTCATTTAGATTTTACAGATTTCTCAAAAATATAATGATTTTCTTCTTATTGTCACAGTGTTTTCTACCAGAACATATTTTTTTCATCTGTTTCTAAGAGGGTTCATTACAGGTTTTGAATTAAAATCCCCACATTCCAATGAATTTACCCAGTACAAATACTTAATTACTGTTTCCCCTACCTTGTTCAGAAAGAGACAGCATCTGTCTGAAAAACTACTTTCAAATTTTTTATACCTTTTTCATTTTTAATTTTCCTTGTAACTCTTAGCAAATGATAGTCTTGTAAAACAGATATACGCCCAAACAGGGACTTGAACCCTGGACCCTCAGATTAAAAGTCTGATGCTCTACCGACTGAGCTATCCGGGCTCTGTAAATGGAACAAAATCATAAAAAGGAAGCATTTAATTTAGAAGAAAGGGCCTTTCGCTTTGACAGATTTTCTTAAAATATTTTTTTTCTCCTTGTCAACAACACAAAATAATGAAAAGGAAGCCTTTACATTGGTAGAATGGTCATTTAGATTTTACAGATTTCTCAAAAATATAATGATTTTCTTCTTATTGTCACAGTGTTTTCTACCAGAAGATATTCTTTTCATCTGTTTCTGAGAGGGTTCATTACAGGTTTTGAATTAAAATCCCCACATTCCAATGAATCTACCTAGTAAAAATACTAAATTACTGTTTCCCCTACCATGTTCAGAAAGAGACAGCATCTGTCTGAAAAACTACTTTCACATTTTTAATATCTTTTTCATTTTTCATTTTCCTTGTAACTCTTAGCAAATGATAGTCTTCTAAAACAGATATACACCCAAACAGGGACTTGAACCCTGGACCCTCAGATTAAAAGTCTGATTCTCTACCGACTGAGCTATCCGGGCTCTGTAAATGGAACAACACAAAATAATGAAAAGGAAGCCTTTAGATTGGTAGAATGGTCATTTAGATTTTACAGATTTCTTTAAAAATATAATGATTTTCTTCCTATTGCCACAGTGTTTTCTACCAGAAGATATTCTTTTCATCTGTTTCTGAGAGGGTTCATTACAGGTTTTGAATTAAAATCCCCACATTCCAATGAATTTACCCAGTAAAAATACTAAATTACTGTTTCCCCTACCATGTTCAGAAAGAGACAGCATCTGTCTGAAAAACTACTTTCAAATTTTTTCATTGGTAGAACAACATCATAAAAAGGAAGCATTTAATTTAGAAGAAAGGGCCTTTCGCTTTGACAGATTTTCTTAAAATATTTTTTTTCTCCTTGTCAACAACACAAAATAATGATAAGGAAGCCTTTACATTGGTAGAATGGTCATTTAGATTTTACAGATTTCTCAAAAATATAATGATTTTCTTCTTATTGTCACAGTGTTTTCTACCAGAACATATTCTTTTCATCTGTTTCTAAGAGGGTTCATTACAGGTTTTGAATTAAAATCCCCACATTCCAATGAATTTACCCAGTACAAATACTAAATTACTGTTTCCCCTACCTTGTTCAGAAAGAGACAGCATCTGTCTGAAAAACTACTTTCAAATTTTTTATATCTTTTTCATCTTTAATTTTCATTGTAACTCTTAGCAAATGATAGTCTTGTAAAACAGATATACGCCCAAACAGGGACTTGAACCCTGGACCCTCAGATTAAAAGTTTGATGCTCTACCGGTTGAGCAATCCGGGCTCTGCAAATGGAACAAAATCATAAAAAGGAAGCATTTAATTTAGAAGAAAGGGCCTTTCGTTTTGACAGATTTTCTTAAAATATTTTTTCTCTCCTTGTCAACAACACAAAATAATGAAAAGGAAGCCTTTACATTGGTAGAATAGTCATTTAGATTTTACAGATTTCTCAAAAATATAATGATTTTCTTTTTATTGTCACAGTGTTTTCTACCAGAAGATATTCTTTTCATCTTTTTCTGAGAGGGTTCATTACAGGTTTTGAATTAAAATCCCCACATTCCAATGAATTTACCCAGTAAAAATACTAAATTACTGTTTCCCCTACTATGTTCAGAAAGAGACAGCATCTGTCTGAAAAACTACTTTCACATTTTTTATATCTTTTTCATTTTTAATTTTCCTTGTAACTCTTAGCAAATGATAGTCTTGTAAAACAAATATACACCCAAACAGGGACTTGAATTCTGGACCCTCAGATTAAAAGTCTGATGCTCTACCGACTGAGCTATCCGGGCTCTGTAAATGGAACAAAATCATAAAAAGGAAGCATTTAATTTAGAAGAATGGGCCTTTCGCTTTGACAGATTTTCTTAAAATATTTTTTTTCTCCTTGTCAACAACACAAAATAATGAAAAGGAAGCCTTTACATTGGTAGAATGGTCATTTAGATTTTACAGATTTCTCAAAAATATAATGATTTTCTTCTTATTGTCACAGTGTTTTCTACCAGAAGATATTCTTTTCATCTGTTTCTGAGAGGGTTCATTACAGGTTTTGAATTAAAATCCCCACATTCCAATGAATTTACCCAGTAGGAATACAAAATAAGTGTTTCCCCTACTATGTTCAGAAAGAGACAGCATCTGTCTGAAAAACTACTTTAAATTTTTGTATATCTTTTTCATCTTTAATTTTCATTGTAACTCTTAGCAAATGATAGTCTTCTAAAACAGATATACACCCAAACAGGGACTTGAACCCTGGACCCTCAGATTAAAAGTCTGATTCTCTACCGACTGAGCTATCCGGGCTCTGTAAATGGAACAACACAAAATAATGCAAAGGAAGCCTTTAGATTGGTAGAATGGTCATTTAGATTTTACAGATTTCTTTAAAAATATAATGATTTTCTTCCTATTGCCACAGTGTTTTCTACCAGAAGATATTCTTTTCATCTGTTTCTGAGAGGGTTCATTACAGGTTTTGAATTAAAATCCCCACATTCCAATGAATTTACCCAGTAAAAATACTAAATTACTGTTTCCCCTACCATGTTCAGAAAGAGACAGCATCTGTCTGAAAAACTACTTTCAAATTTTTTATTGGTAGAACAACATCATAAAAAGGAAGCATTTTATTTAGAAGAAAGGGCCTTTCGCTTTGACAGACTTTCTTAAAATATTTTTTTTCTCCTTGTCAACAACACAAAATAATGAAAAGGAAGCCTTTACATTGGTAGAATGGTCATTTAGATTTTACAGATTTCTCAAAAATATAATGATTTTCTTCTTATTGTCAAAGTGTTTTCTACCAGAACATATTTTTTTCATCTGTTTCTAAGAGGGTTCATTACAGGTTTTGAATTAAAATCCCCACATTCCAATGAATTTACCCAGTACAAATACTTAATTACTGTTTCCCCTACCTTGTTCAGAAAGAGACAGCATCTGTCTGAAAAAATACTTTCAAATTTTTTATACCTTTTTCATTTTTAATTTTCCTTGTAACTCTTAGCAAATGATAGTCTTGTAAAACAGATATACGCCCAAACAGGGACTTGAACCCTGGACCCTCAGATTAAAAGTCTGATGCTCTACCGACTGACCTATACTGGCTCTGTAAATGGAACAACATCATAAAAAGGAAGCATTTAATGTAGAAGAAAGGGCCTTTCGCTTTGACAGATTTTCTTAAAATATTTTTTTTCTCCTTGTCAACAACACAAAATAATGAAAAGGAAGCCTTTACATGGGTAGAATGGTCATTTAGATTTTACAGATTTCTCAAAAATATAATGATTTTCTTCTTATTGTCACAGTGTTTTCTACCAGAAGATATTCTTTTCATCTTTTTCTGAGAGGGTTCATTACAGGTTTTGAATTAAAATCCCCACATTCCAATGAATCTACCTAGTAAAAATACTAAATTACTGTTTCCCCTACCATGTTCAGAAAGAGACAGCATCTGTCTGAAAAACTACTTTCACATTTTTAATATCTTTTTCATTTTTCATTTTCCTTGTAACTCTTAGCAAATGATAGTCTTCTAAAACAGATATACACCCAAACAGGGACTTGAACCCTGGACCCTCAGATTAAAAGTCTGATTCTCTACCGACTGAGCTATCCGGGCTCTGTAAATGGAACAACACAAAATAATGAAAAGGAAGCCTTTAGATTGGTAGAATGGTCATTTAGATTTTACAGATTTCTTTAAAAATATAATGATTTTCTTCCTATTGCCACAGTGTTTTCTACCAGAAGATATTCTTTTCATCTGTTTCTGAGAGGGTTCATTACAGGTTTTGAATTAAAATCCCCACATTCCAATGAATTTACCCAGTAAAAATACTAAATTACTGTTTCCCCTACCATGTTCAGAAAGAGACAGCATCTGTCTGAAAAACTACTTTCAAATTTTTTCATTGGTAGAACAACATCATAAAAAGGAAGCATTTAATTTAGAAGAAAGGGCCTTTCGCTTTGACAGATTTTCTTAAAATATTTTTTTTCTCCTTGTCAACAACACAAAATAATGAAAAGGAAGCCTTTACATTGGTAGAATGGTCATTTAGATTTTACAGATTTCTCAAAAATATAATGATTTTCTTCTTATTGTCACAGTGTTTTCTACCAGAACATATTCTTTTCATCTGTTTCTAAGAGGGTTCATTACAGGTTTTGAATTAAAATCCCCACATTCCAATGAATTTACCCAGTACAAATACTAAATTACTGTTTCCCCTACCATGTTCAGAAAGAGACAGCATCTGTCTGAAAAACTACTTTCAAATTTTTTATACCTTTTTCATTTTTAATTTTCCTTGTAACTCTTAGCAAATGATAGTCTTGTAAAACAGATATACACCCAAACAGGGACTTGAACCCTGGACCCTCAGATTAAAAGTCTGATGCTCTACCGACTGAGCTATCCGGGCTCTGTAAATGGACCAAAATCATAAAAAGGAAGCATTTAATGTAGAAGAAAGGGCCTTTCGCTTTGACAGATTTTCTTAAAATATTTTTTTTCTCCTTGTCAACAACACAAAATAATGAAAAGGAAGCCTTTACATGGGTAGAATGGTCATTTAGATTTTACAGATTTCTCAAAAATATAATGATTTTCTTCTTATTGTCACAGTGTTTTCTACCAGAAGATATTCTTTTCATCTTTTTCTGAGAGGGTTCATTACAGGTTTTGAATTAAAATCCCCACATTCCAATGAATTTACCCAGTAAAAATACTAAATTACTGTTCCCCCTACCACGATCAGAAAGAGACAGCATCTGTCTGAAAAACTACTTTAAATTTTTTTTATATCTTTTTCATCTTTAATTTTCCTCGTAACTCTTAGCAAATGATAGTCTTGTAAAACAGATATACGCCCAAACAGGGACTTGAACCCTGGACCCTCAAATTAAAAGTCTGATGCACAACCGACTGAGCTATCCGGGCTCTGTAAATGAAGCAACATCATAAAAAGGTAGCATTTAATTTAGAAGAAAGGGCCTTTCGCTTTGACAGATTTTCTTAAAATATTTTTTTTCTCCTGGTCAACAACACAAAATAATGAAAAGGAAGCCTTTACATTGGTAGAATGGTCATTTAGATTTTACAGATTTCTTAAAAATATAATGATTTTCTTCTTATTGTCACAGTGTTTTCTACCAGAACATATTCTTTTAACTGTTTCTGAGAGGGTTCATTACAGGTTTTGAATTAAAATCCCCACATTCCAATGAATTTACCCAGTAGGAATACACAATAAGTGTTTCCACTACTATGTTCAGAAAGAGACAGCATCTGTCTGAAAAACCACTTTCAATTTTTTTATATCTTTTTCATTTTTAATTTTCCTTGTAACTCTTAGCAAATGATAGTCTTGTAAAACAGATATACGCCCAAACAGGGACTTGAACCCTGGACCCTCAAATTAAAAGTCTGATGCTCTACCGAGTGAGCTATCCGGGCTCTGTAAATGGAACAAAATCATAAAAAGGAAGCATTTAATTTAGAAGAAAGGGCCTTTCATTTTGATAGATTTTCTTAAAATATTTTTTCTCTCCTTGTCAACAACACAAAATAATGAAAAGGAAGCCTTTACATTGGTAGAATGGTCATTTAGATTTTACAGATTTCTCAAAAATATAATGATTTTCTTCTTATTGTCACAGTGTTTTCTACCAGAAGATATACTTTTCATCTGTTTCTGAGAGGGTTCATTACAGGTTTTGAATTAAAATCCCCACATTCCAATGAATTTACCGAGTAGGAATACAAAATAAGTGTTTCCCCTACTATGTTCAGAAAGAGACAGCATCTGTCTGAAAAACTACTTTAAATTTTTTAATATCTTTTTCATCTTTAATTTTCATTGTAACTCTTAGCAAATGATAGTCTTTAAAACAGATATACGCCCAAACAGGGACTTGAACCCTGGACCTTCAAATTAAAAGTCTGATGCACAACCGACTGAGCTATCCGGGCTCTGCGAATGGAACAAAATCAAAAAAAGGAAGCAATTAATTTAGAAGAAAGGGCCTTTCGCTTTGACAGATTTTCTTAAAATATTTTTTTTCTCCTTGTCAACAACACAAAATAATGAAAAGGAAGCCTTTACATTGGTAGAATGGTCATTTAGATTTTACAGATTTCTCAAAAATATAATGATTTTCTTTTTATTGTCACAGTGTTTTCTACCATAACATATTCTTTTTATCTGTTTCTGAGAGGGTTCATTACAGGTTTTGAATTAAAATCCCCAGATTCCAATGAATTTACCCAGTAAAAATACTAAATTACTGTTTCCCCTACCTTGTTCAGAAAGAGACAGCATCTGTCTGAAAAACTACTTTCAAATTTTTATACCTTTTTCATTTTTAATTTTCCTTGTAACTCTTAGCAAATGATAGTCTTGTAAAACAGATATACGCCCAAACAGGGACTTGAACCCTGGACCCTCAGATTAAAAGTCTGATGCTCTACCGACTGAGCTATCCGGGCTCTGCGAATGGAACAACATCATAAAAAGGAAGGAATTAATTTAGAAGAAAGGGCCTTTTGCTTTGACAGATTCTCTTAAAATACTTTTTTCTCCTTGTCAACAACACAAAATAATGAAAAGGAAGCCTTTACATTGGTAGAATGGTCATTTAGATTTTACAGATTTCTTAAAAATATAATGATTTTCTTCTTATTGTCACAGTGTTTTCTACCAGAAGATATTCTTTTCATCTGTTTCTGAGAGGGTTCATTACAGGTTTTGAATTAAAATCCTCACATTCCAATGAATTTACCCAGTAGGAATACAAAATAAGTGTTTCCCCTACTATGTTCAGAAAGAGACAGCATCTGTCTGAAAAGCTACTTTAAACTTTTTTATATCTTTTTCATCTTTAATTTTCATTGTAACTCTTAGCAAATGATAGTTTTGTAAAACAGATATACGCCCAAACAGGGACTTGAACCCTGGACCCTCAGATTAAAAGTCTGATGCTCTACCGACTGAGCTATCCTGGCTCTGCAAATGGCACAACATCATAAAAAGGAAGCAATAAATTTAGAAGAAAGGGCCTTTCGCTTTGACAGATTTTCTTAAAATACTTTTTTCTCCTTGTCAACAGCACAAAATAATGAAAAGGAAGCCCTTACATTGGTAGAATGGTCATTTAGATTTTACAGATTTCTCAAAAATATAATGATTTTCTTCTTATTGTCACACTGTTTTCTAACAGAACATATTCTTTTCATCTGTTTCTGAGAGGGTTCATTACAGGTTTTGAATTAAAATCCCCACATTCCAATGAATTTACCCAGTAGGAATACAAAATAAGTATTCCCCTACTATGTTCAGAAAGAGACAGCATCTGTCTGAAAAACTACTTTCACATTTTTTATACCTTTTTCATATTTTAATTTTCCTTGTAACTCTTAGCAAATGATAGTCTTGTAAAACAGATATACGCCCAAACAGGGACTTGAACCCTGGACCCTAAGATTAAAAGTCTGATGCTCTACCGACTGAGCTATCCGGGCTCTGTAAATGGAACAAAATCATAAAAAGGAAGCATTTAATTTAGAAGAAAGGGCCTTTCGCTTTGACAGATTTTCTTAAAATATTTTTTCTCTCCTTGTCAACAACACAAAATAATGAAAAGGAAGCCTTTACATTGGTAGAATGGTCACTTAGATTTTACAGATTTCTCAAAAATATAAGGATTTTCTTCTTATTGTCACAGTGTTTTCTACCAGAACATATTCTTTTTATCTGTTTCTGAGAGGGTTCATTACAGGTTTTGAATTAAAATCCCCAGATTCCAATGAATTTACCCAGTAAAAATACTAAATTACTGTTTCCCCTACCTTGTTCAGAAAGAGACAGCATCTGTCTGAAAAACGACTTTCAAATTTTTATACCTTTTTCATTTTTAATTTTCCTTGTAACTCTTAGCAAATGATAGTCTTGTAAAACAGATATACGCCCAAACAGGGACTTGAACCCTGGACCCTCAGATTAAAAGTCTGATGCTCTACCGACTGAGCTATCCGGGCTCTGCGAATGGAACAACATCATAAAAAGGAAGCAATTAATTTAGAAGAAAGGGCCTTTCGCTTTGACAGATTCTCTTAAAATACTTTTTTCTCCTTGTCAACAACACAAAATAATGAAAAGGAAGCCTTTACATTGGTAGAATGGTCATTTAGATTTTACAGATTTCTTAAAAATATAATGATTTTCTTCTTATTGTCACACTGTTTTCTACCAGAAGATATTCTTTTCATCTGTTTCTGAGAGGGTTCATTACAGGTTTTGAATTAAAATCCTCACATTCCAATGAATTTACCCAGTAGGAATACAAAATAAGTGTTTCCCCTACTATGTTCAGAAAGAGACAGCATCTGTCTGAAAAACTACTTTAAACTTTTTTATATCTTTTTCATCTTTAATTTTCATTGTAACTCTTAGCAAATGATAGTTTTGTAAAACAGATATACGCCCAAACAGGGACTTGAACCCTGGACCCTCAGATTAAAAGTCTGATGCTCTACCGACTGAGCTATCCTGGCTCTGCAAATGGTACAACATCATAAAAAGGAAGCAATTAATTTAGAAGAAAGGGCCTTTCGCTTTGACAGATTTTCTTAAAATACTTTTTTCTCCTTGTCAACAGCACAAAATAATGAAAAGGAAGCCCATACATTGGTAGAATGGTCATTTAGATTTTACAGATTTCTCAAAAATATAATGATTTTCTTCTTATTGTCACACTGTTTTCTAACAGAACCTATTCTTTTCATCTGTTTCTGAGAGGGTTCATTACAGGTTTTGAATTAAAATCCCCACATTCCAATGAATTTACCCAGTAGGAATACAAAATAAGTGTTTCCCCTACTATGTTCAGAAAGAGACAGCATCTGTCTGAAAAACTACTTTCAAATTTTTTCATTGGTAGAACAACATCATAAAAAGGAAGCATTTAATTTAGAAGAAAGGGCCTTTCGCTTTGACAGATTTTCTTAAAATATTTTTTTTCTCCTTGTCAACAACACAAAATAATGAAAAGGAAGCCTTTACATTGGTAGAATGGTCATTTAGATTTTACAGATTTCTCAAAAATATAATGATTTTCTTCTTATTGTCACAGTGTTTTCTACCAGAACATATTCTTTTTATCTGTTTCTGAGAGGGTTCATTACAGGTTTTGAATTAAAATCCCCAGATTCCAATGAATTTACCCAGTAAAAATACTAAATTACTGTTTCCCCTACCTTGTTCAGAAAGAGACAGCATCTGTCTGAAAAACTACTTTCAAATTTTTATACCTTTTTCATTTTTAATTTTCCTTGTAACTTTTAGCAAATGATAGTCTTGTAAAACAGATATATGCCCAAACAGGGACTTGAACCCTGGACCCTCAGATTAAAAGTCTGATGCTCTACCGACTGAGCTATCCGGGCTCTGCGAATGGAACAACATCATAAAAAGGAAGCAATTAATTTAGAAGAAAGGGCCTTTCGCTTTGACAGATTCTCTTAAAATACTTTTTTCTCCTTGTCAACAACACAAAATAATGAAAAGGAAGCCTTTACATTGGTAGAATGGTCATTTAGATTTTACAGATTTCTTAAAAATATAATGATTTTCTTCTTATTGTCACAGTGTTTTCTACCAGAAGATATTCTTTTCATCTGTTTCTGAGAGGGTTCATTACAGGTTTTGAATTAAAATCCTCACATTCCAATGAATTTACCCAGTAGGAATACAAAATAAGTGTTTCCCCTACTATGTTCAGAAAGAGACAGCATCTGTCTGAAAAACTACTTTAAACTTTTTTATATCTTTTTCATCTTTAATTTTCATTGTAACTCTTAGCAAATGATAGTTTTGTAAAACAGATATACGCCCAAACAGGGACTTGAACCCTGGACCCTCAGATTAAAAGTCTGATGCTCTACCGACTGAGCTATCCTGGCTCTGCAAATGGTCCAACATCATAAAAAGGAAGCAATTAATTTAGAAGAAAGGGCCTTTCGCTTTGACAGATTTTCTTAAAATACTTTTTTCTCCTTGTCAACAGCACAAAATAATGAAAAGGAAGCCCATACATTGGTAGAATGGTCATTTAGATTTTACAGATTTCTCAAAAATATAATGATTTTCTTCTTATTGTCACACTGTTTTCTAACAGAACATATTCTTTTCATCTGTTTCTGAGAGGGTTCATTACAGGTTTTGAATTAAAATCCCCACATTCCAATGAATTTACCCAGTAGGAATACAAAATAAGTGTTTCCCCTACTATGTTCAGAAAGAGACAGCATCTGTCTGAAAAACTACTTTCAAATTTTTATACCTTTTTCATTTTTAATTTTCCTTGTAACTCCTAACAAATGATAGTCTTGTAAAACAGAAATACGCCCAAACAGGGACTTGAACCCTGGACCCTCAGATTAAAAGTCTGATGCTCTACCGACTGAGCAATCCGGGCTCTGCAAATGGAACAAAATCATAAAAAGGAAGCATTTAATTTAGAAGAAAGGGCCTTTCGTTTTGACAGATTTTCTTAAAATATTTTTTCTCTCCTTGTCAACAACACAAAATAATGAAAAGGAAGCCTTTAGATTGGTAGAATGGTCATTTAGATTTTACAGATTTCTTTAAAAATATAATGATTTTCTTCCTATTGCCACAGTGTTTTCTACCAGAAGATATTCTTTTCATCTTTTTCTGAGAGGGTTCATTACAGGTTTTGAATTAAAATCCCCAGATTCCAATGAATTTACCCAGTAAAAATACTAAATTACTGTTTCCCCTACCTTGTTCAGAAAGAGACAGCATCTGTCTGAAAAACTACTTTCAAATTTTTTCATTGGTAGAACAACATCATAAAAAGGAAGCATTTAATTTAGAAGAAAGGGCCTTTCGCTTTGACAGATTTTCTTAAAATATTTTTTTTCTCCTTGTCAACAACACAAAATAATGATAAGGAAGCCTTTACATTGGTAGAATGGTCATTTAGATTTTACAGATTTCTCAAAAATATAATGATTTTCTTCTTATTGTCACAGTGTTTTCTACCAGAACATATTCTTTTCATCTGTTTCTAAGAGGGTTCATTACAGGTTTTGAATTAAAATCCCCACATTCCAATGAATTTACCCAGTACAAATACTAAATTACTGTTTCCCCTACCTTGTTCAGAAAGAGAAAGCATCTGTCTGAAAAACTACTTTCAAATTTTTTATACCTTTTTCATTTTTAATTTTCCATGTAACTCTTAGCAAATGATAGTCTTGTAAAACAGGTATACGCCCAAACAGGGACTTGAACCCTGGACCCTCAAATTAAAAGTCTGATGCTCTACCGACTGAGCTATCCGGGCTCTGTAAATGGAACAACATCATAAAAAGGAAGCATTTAATTTAGAAGAAAGGGCCTTTCGTTTTGATAGATTTTCTTAAAATATTTTTTCTCTCCTTGTCAACAACACAAAATAATGAAAAGGAAGCCTTTACATTGGTAGAATGGTCATTTAGATTTTACAGATTTCTCAAAAATATAATGATTTTCTTCTTATTGTCACAGTGTTTTCTACCAGAAGATATTCTTTTCATCTGTTTCTGAGAGGGTTCATTACAGGTTTTGAATTAAAATCCCCACATTCCAATGAATTTACCCAGTAGGAATACAAAATAAGTGTTTACCCTACTATGTTCAGAAAGAGACAGCATCTGTCTGAAAAACTACTTTCACATTTTTTATATCTTTTTCATTTTTCATTTTCATTGTAACTCTTAGCAAATGATAGTCTTTAAAACAGATATACGCCCAAACAGGGACTTGAACCCTGGACCCTCAAATTAAAAGTCTGATGCACAACCGACTGAGCTATCCTGGCTCTGCAAATGGAACAACATCATAAAAAGGAAGCATTTAATTTAGAAGAAAGGGCCTTTCGCTTTGACAGATTTTCTTAAAATATTTTTTTTCTCCTTGTCAACAACACAAAATAATGAAAAGGAAGCCTTTACATTGGTAGAATGGTCATTTAGATTTTACAGATTTCTCAAAAATATAATGATTTTCTTCTTATTGTCACAGTGTTTTCTACCAGAACATATTCTTTTTATCTGTTTCTGAGAGGGTTCATTACAGGTTTTGAATTAAAATCCCCAGATTCCAATGAATTTACCCAGTAAAAATACTAAATTACTGTTTCCCCTACCTTGTTCAGAAAGAGACAGCATCTGTCTGAAAAACTACTTTCAAATTTTTATACCTTTTTCATTTTTAATTTTCCTTGTAACTTTTAGCAAATGATAGTCTTGTAAAACAGATATACGCCCAAACAGGGACTTGAACCCTGGACCCTCAGATTAAAAGTCTGATGCTCTACCGACTGAGCTATCCGGGCTCTGCGAATGGAACAACATCATAAAAAGGAAGCAATTAATTTAGAAGAAAGGGCCTTTCGCTTTGACAGATTCTCTTAAAATACTTTTTTCTCCTTGTCAACAACACAAAATAATGAAAAGGAAGCCTTTACATTGGTAGAATGGTCATTTAGATTTTACAGATTTCTTAAAAATATAATGATTTTCTTCTTATTGTCACACTGTTTTCTAACAGAACATATTCTTTTCATCTGTTTCTGAGAGGGTTCATTACAGGTTTTGAATTAAAATCCCCACATCCCAATGAATTTACCCAGTAGGAATACAAAATAAGTGTTTCCCCTACTATGTTCAGAAAGAGACAGCATCTGTCTGAAAAACTACTTTCACATTTTTTATACCTTTTTCATATTTTAATTTTCCTTGTAACTCTTAGCAAATGATAGTCTTGTAAAACAGATATATGCCCAAACAGGGACTTGAACCCTGGACCCTAAGATTAAAAGTCTGATGCTCTACCGACTGAGCTATCCGGGCTCTGTAAATGGAAAAAAATCATAAAAAGGAAGCATTTAATTTAGAAGAAAGGGCCTTTCGCTTTGACAGATTTTCTTAAAATATTTTTTCTCTCCTTGTCAACAACACAAAATAATGAAAAGGAAGCCTTTACATTGGTAGAATGGTCATTTAGATTTTACAGATTTCTCAAAAATATAAGGATTTTCTTCTTATTGTCACAGTGTTTTCTACCAGAAGATATTCTTTTCATCTTTTTCTGAGAGGGTTCATTAGAGGTTTTGAATTAAAATCCCCACATTCCAATGAATTTACCCAGTAGGAATACAAAATTACTGTTTCCCCTACCTTGTTCAGAAAGAGACAGCATCTGTCTGAAAAACTACTTTCAAATTTTTATACCTTTTTCATTTTTAATTTTCCTTGTAACTCCTAACAAATGATAGTCTTGTAAAACAGAAATACGCCCAAACAGGGACTTGAACCCTGGACCCTCAGATTAAAAGTCTGATGCTCTACCGACTGAGCTATCCAGGCTCTGCAAATGGAACAACATCATAAAAAGGAAGCAATTAATTTAGAAGAAAGGGCCTTTCGTTTTGACAGATTTTTAAAAAAAAATTTTTTTTTCCTTGTCAACAACACAAAATAATGAAAAGGAAGCCTTTACATTGGTAGAATGGTCATTTAGATTTTACAGATTTCTCAAAAATATAATGATTTTCTTCTTATTGTCACAGTGTTTTCTACCAGAACATATTCTTTTCATCTGTTTCTGAGAGGGTTTATTACAGGTTTTGAATTAAAATCCCCACATTCCAATGAATTTACCCAGTAGGAATACAAAATAAGTGTTTCCCCTACTATGTTCAGAAAGAGACAGCATCTGTCTGAAAAACTACTTTAAATTTTTTTATATCTTTTTCATCTTTAATTTTCATTGTAACTCTTAGCAAATGATAGTTGGGTGAGATACGTAATATTGTGAATGAATTTCATTAAATATGTGTGTAACATTACTGAAAAATGCTCCTGCAGCCAAAATTGCATATGAAAGTAATTTACGTGTCTTAAATTGAATAAGACTTTAAAATGGTTAAAAAAATTAGATTTCACTGAAATGTATCAGTCAGTTTTCCAGTGTTAGGGAAGGCTTGACTCTCTTGCATTGCTTCTGACAGCAAGCACTGAGCATCTCACACATCACAGTGGACGAGAGATTGAGCTTTTATTCATGGCAGAACGTGGCAATTCCTTTCCTTACTTGGTAGTGACAGTTTCTTGAATTATGTATATTGTGTTATTCAGTTACGATGTAACTTACATACTGACAATTATTTCATGGGTACAGATGGAGAAAAATAAATAGTGGTTTTCAAATTCAGAAAATAGAAGTGAGGTTTAGTAGCTATGCCAGTGTTATTATATTCTATGGTTTCTGCCGTTGCAAGTCCTCAGGCTTATTGATTAGATTTTTTTATGAAATTTAGAAATATTCCTGCAGACCAAAAAGCTCATTATATCAACCACACCTTGTTCCCAGATTTAATTAATATAAGTCCTTACCTTTCTGTTGTAAATTGGTTTTTAAAATAGACTGTGTCCCAGGGGGGCACTGACAGTGGTTGGAATCCAATATCCAGATTACAGAATTACTGCAATGTGATTTAATAGAAATGTTAGATACCGGGTGACGTAAAATAACATTAATTAAGTTTATTGTTGATGTGCTTTTGAGACTGACACATGGCATACACATAGGATTGAAGTGATTATTTTTTTCTGAGATCTTACAAAGCTTTTTGTGGAAAACAGGAATATAAAAAGTGCTATATTAATATATTGTCTGGAAATAAATAGAACATTGAACATCATTAGTGCACTAATGAGCATGTTCAGGTTTCACGCTAGGAAGTATTGAAGCCATTAGGATATCTGGTTAATCACTTGAAAACAAAACTAAAAAAATTAGCAAAAGTGGAATCATACGCATTACTGAAACTCCAGTAAAAGTCAATTCATTATTAAAGTTTCAGTTAATTTTTTTAGACATCTTAAAAAATGTTTAATTAATGGAACAATATCCTAACACCCCTTTTGGATCGTTACCTTGTCGTGGTGAAGGGGCTTGTGTACTACAATGAAGCTGTGAGCGATACCATGTCGGATCACCCAAGATGGGCAGGTCATAGAAAAGAGGTCAGATAAATCTCAGTCATCTGGAGAAGGAACTGGCAACTTACTCCAGTATATTTTCCAAACTATATGGATAAGCACGACCAGAAATCAGATAGATGTGCCTGACGTGCTGTGGTTCATCTGGTCACTAAGAGTCGGATAAGGCTGAAGGACCAAAAAACAACAACAACAATATTGTAACAACATGAACTAGATGGTTTAATTGCACATTGATCACCAATGAGATTCATATTGAATGATTTAAAAAACAATATTCAATATGAAATGTACCTTTAAAGTTCAGGTTCAGCTGATGCAGGTCTCTACACACTATATATACTGCAATGTCAGCACATGGTTTCTATTGAGAACAAAGTCTTCATGGGGGAACCTATGAATGATTTTATGGATCTTATGTAATCACATTAGTTTAAACCCTTTTGGGCTATCCTAGCCAGAACCCCCCTCTCTCCTTTTAAAAGAAGAAATAACACCATCTACTGAAAGCTGATACTATAATCTCTGGAAGTTTGTTTAATATTGAATATATGTTTTATACTTAATTGAATAGCAATATTATTAATGATATTAATCATTCAAACATCTAGCTCCTTTTAATTATATTACAAAGTATTGATACCAAATATGGCATAATTGAAAAGTATAGGTTATAAAAAGTACTTTATCAACTACATGATATTTTGAAAATTTAATTTTCCTACAGTAAACTAACATTGAAGTTGCTGTCATCTATAGCCGGCCTGGACTAGCCTCTCAATTTCAGGATCATTTTGCCGCCTTGCTCCCTCACTTTCTCTCTTCCAACATACCTTCACTCGTTCTTGGTGATTTCAATATTGCCACTGACACTCCCACTTCTCCCACAGCCACAAAATTACTTGTACTTAACTCCTTCCTTGGCCTCTCACAATGGATAAAACCTCCTACACACCATGGTGGACTCTTTTGACCTCATTTTCTCCAATCACTGCTCTATTTACAATCTTATCTTCTCCCCACTCCCTCTTTCTGAACACCATCTCCTAACCTACAGCCTCATAACCCCTTCCAATCTCTGCCCTATATCACGCCCAACTACCAGAACCCACAGAAACCTGCAGGCACTTAACTCACACCACTGTTCCAATTTACTACAACCACTTCTCAGTCCTCTCACTACTCTCACTTGCCCTGTTGTTGCTACCCCACAATACAATTTGACTCTAAATTCCACCCTGGGCTCTCTGGACCCCATAACCACTGGCAGACGCACTTGCTCTCCCCTACAACCATGGCACACTACACGAACCCGCTACATCCAGAGGTGCTCCGGGAGCCCTGAACGATTATGGAGGAAATCTTGCTCCTCAGCGGACTTCCTCCATTACAAGTTTATCCTACTCTCCTATCACTATGCCCTCAATCTTGCCAAACAGGGCTATTTTTCACTATTAATGTCAAATTTGCCCTCCAACCCCAAACTTTTGTTCTCGACTTTCAACACTCTCCTCTGCCCTCCCCCTCCTCCCGCCCCTTCCTCTATTACAGCTGAAGATTTTGCTAGACACTTTAATAGGTAAAATTGAAAATATTTGTAATGAACTCTCCTCTCACCTTCTCCTCAACAATCAAGCTGCACCTTGCCTTCACCCTTTCCCAAACCTATATGCATTATGAACTCCCTTAAACCCGTAACTCAGGATGAAGTTGCTAGTCTTCTATCAACCTCTCGTCTCACAACTTGTCCACATGATCCTATTCCATCACAGCTGATCCCTCCCCTCTCTTCCATACTTATCCCAGCATACACATCTATTCATCCTTTCCCTAGACACTGGCAAGTTTCCATAACCTTTGAAACAAGCCATAATTACACCCATTCTTAAGAAACCCTTATCTGATCCAGCTTCTCCATCTAATTACTGCTCTATCTCTCTACTTCTCTTGCCTTCTAAACTACTTCAGAGTGTTGTCTACAATCGCCTTACAAAATGTATTTCCTTCAACTCCCCGCGTTTGACACAGTTGATCATCCTCTTCTTATACAAATTCTCCACTCTCTTGGCATCCATGACACTGCTCTCTCTTGGTTCACATCTTATCTAGAACATTGAATATTTAGAGTCTCCTTCTCTGGTGCTTCTTTATCTCATCGCCCTCTACCTATCGGTGTACCCCAAGGCTCTGTCCTAGACCCCCTCCTTTTCTTCATCTATACATCCTCTCTTGGTGCCCTAATAAAATCTTTTGGATTTCAGTATCATCTATATGCTGATGACACGCAAATCTACATCTCTGAACTCCAACTATGCCCCTCTGTGCTAGCTCATGTTGCCAATTGCCTTTCAAGCATATCCACATGGATGTCTTGCCTTCAACTCAAACTCAACATGTCTAAGACAGAGCTCATTATCTTTCCACCCTCTTCCTCAGCTCTCATCCCTCACTTATCTCTCCCTGTTGACAATGCCATCATCACTCTCACCTCCCAGGCCCGCTGTCTTGGAGTCCTACTGGATCCTTTCCTCTCTTTCATTCCTCACATTCAATCACTCACAAAATCTTGTCACTTTCACCTGAAAAACATATCCAAAATTTGTCACTACCTTACACAAGACACAACTAAAAGTCGTATTCACTCTCTCATCATATGTCACTTCGATTACTGCAACTCTCTCCTTGCTGGCCTTCCTATCACCTGTCTGTCTCCAGTCCAATCCATTTTGAATGTATCCACTAGACTCATCTACCATACTAAATGATCAGTGTCTGCAGCATCTCTCTGTCAGGCACTCCACTGGCTTCCCATAGCCTCTAGAATAGAATTCAAAAGCATGACCCTAACAAATAAGCCCCTCCACAATAGTGCACCCTCCTACATCTCTGCTCTCATCCCAAAATACACTAATGACCTTCTTCTCTCCTCCTCTCTCATCAATTCCTCTCACTCCTGCCTTCAATAATTTTCTTGTGCTGCCCCTATTCTCTGGAACTCCTTACCTTGCTCCACCAGACTATCTTCCTGCCTCAAACCCTTCAAAATCTCAAAAAATGCATCTATTCAAAAAAGCCTATCATCTTTAGCCTCTTTATTAGCTGTGCATCTATAACTCTCCTCACCCACACCCTTTAGAATGTAAGTTTGCCATTTTTCAATCTTGTGAGGTGCTTTAGTTAAAGCACTGTGTATATCTGATTGAAAGCTCAATAACAGAGTCTTCCATTATTTTCATTGTGGTGTTATTGTTTATACTTGTACCTAACCCCTGTATAGTGCTATGGAATATGTTGCCGCATTACAAATAAGACATTGAGTTCATTATCTTAAGTGCAGTCATCTGTTTTTGTTTTTGTTGTGACTGAGCGAAAGTTATTTCGACCAATGCCTCGTGAGCTAATTGGTAGTTACTGGCAGTTATCTCTCATTAACTGCTCTGGACTCATGGACTTCTAGAACTGGGAACCAGATTTTAATGGATACTAGCCCTGGCACTATATCACTTGTGGATTTATATTGTTATTCCCAAAGCTCTGATTGTATGCCTTGGGTGCCTAATATCCATTTCTACCAGGTCATTTGAACCTATGGAGCTCTGGGCCAATATTTTTTTTTTGCCAACAGTTATTTCATATGTGTCATGCTTTTTTGGTATATCTATGCCATTGGGCTAAGAAAGATACTTGGGGGTTGTACCACTTTATGGGTGATGAGTAGACAATTCCAGTAGCCAATCATGATACCCAGTTCACTTCCTGTCTCAGGGCCGAGGTATGGTCCTGGTCAGATTCGAACACTCAGTAAGCAGTAGATTAGGCTCTATAGACTTCAATAGGAGATCAGCGGGATTGATGAAGCCATCAAGTATAATTAACAAGCCTTGAAAAACCTTGTTCCAAATGACAAAGATAAAGTGGTGTCAAGAGCTCTGCAAGTGATACCCCTTTGATCCTTTGTCTTGTGGTTAACCACAAATTAGTAAATATTTGACCTTAGCCATTGTTTCTGACCCCTCATTCTATATAATAGAGAACCTGAATTTCAAAAATTATTATGGAAGTCCTGGTCAGTCACAAAAAAGGTAATACACCCAGGAGTCACTTCAACTCTCCTAGCCAACTCCCCAACAATTCAATAAAGGTATCATTATTCAAGGGGGGCGGCCAGGGAGTGGGTAGATCTGACCACATAGTCCTATGAACTCGTTAGGCCTTACCACTATTGCCACCCAGTCCTCTGAGTCCTCTAAACAGCCCCACTACTCTCTGCTGGGTCCCCCAAATAGCAGAGTGCCTGTCCCTGATAATTTAAAACTTACACCCCCAGATTTGTAGGTTAGACCCAGACACTCTGTCTCCACCAGTTATGCTACCTAATTAACTCCTGCTGTTCCCAGATCCTGCCTGGAGGTAGTTGATAATGGGGGGCCATAGACTCCGCTGCACCTTGGTGGGGAAGGAGACAGACTGGCACCAGGTCCTTCAAGAAAGACCTTGCCAACATGTGCTAGTTCAAAGGGGGTAAAAGTTGTCAATCTTGTGCTTAACAAGGGAAGAGGGTGAAAACATTGTATAAAAATGTGTGCTTGAAAATAAAGTTGATGCTCTGTTTGGCATACATATGCATGGTGTGTTTTATTTGGATGGATTATGTTTAAAAATGTTTTTTTAATTAGAAATTAAGTTCTGTGTCTTGTCCTGGTACCTGGCAACTTGGCCCTGAAACTGGAACTTTGTCTAAAAAGTCGGTAACTTGTCCTAGTCTAGAGATAAGATGCCTGTGTGTGGGGATAGGGAGCCTAAACAACCTGCGGGTAAGACTTTGTCTTCTTGGCCTTTCCAAGCCCAATGAAGAGTGGGTTGTGACAATAGCCAATCAATAAAATACTTGTGATTATCAATAGTTTCAAATGATGATGCTATATTTTTAACCTTCGCTATGTCACTTTAAGGAAAACTCATAGTAAAAATGACAAACATACATTATTTAATTGTATACACTATATTTCTACTAAAGTATTCTTCTTTCATAATATATTATATTTACAGTGGGTAGAACTTAGCTTTGGTTTAATATGTTGTAGTTGTCTGTGTCTTGAGTTAGTTGTGTAGTTTGTTTCTGCCCTGGCAGATGGTGAGGTTTTGCACTTAAGAAATTGTTCTGACAATTCATAATCATTGTCACATTCTGATATCTTGACTCGAATACCCTTACATGGTCAACGTTTTGTATTGCTAATATTCCTAAAACTACGTCTTAATTAATTTAAGTATGTAAGTATTAGGTTTACTTTGACATGAATATAAATATATACTTAGAAGGATTGACAGCTTTCACATTGATGGCATGTGTGATGACACATATATTTAAAGTTCTCATACTATTTTTTGCATGAAGAATATGTGCTACAAAGTTTAAATAATTATATTTATTTGCTGTACAAACTCTGCTTTTCAAAATAAATGTTAATATTATTATTTTTCATTAAAATCATGTTAGAAGACACTCATTTAAGGCTTGAGTTGAGTAACTTGCATTGTATTCTTTATATTTAGAAGTGGTTAGGAAAGTTTGTCACAATGTAAATGATCTAAACTTTATATAAAAGTTACTATTAGAGACTCATTGTATATATTGTGTGCCTATTCTGATACAGGGCTGTTACCTGCAGGAGAGGACACAGGGCAAAATGGCTAGAGCGGAGGCTGTTTAGAGTGGCACTTGAACTGACGACAAACACATTTCTGGCAGTAACAGTGTGTTCAATCTGAAAGCTAACAGAAGCAGATAATAACTCAGATTCACAGAGAACACAGCAATTAACAAGAAAGAATGTGCCCAAATTAGATGACTGAGGAGAATTTTGCTTAACACCTTAGTGACTAAAGGCTCACTGCTATATTTATTATGAATTCTCACAAAACGCTATTCACAAAAAAGGAGACAGATAACTTTTAAGTCTTTTCACACACATTGTAGTCTATAAAAATGAAATTAGAACAACTCTGTAAATGAAATAGAGTAAATAATAATATCAATTGTGGGTTCCCAGTGACACTGGATCTGCTGTGTCTAAATCCAGTGTACTAAAGAAACACCAAAGACTCTATATTATAATATGTAGCAATTAGTTACTGAAAAACAAAATAAACTTTATTAAAGAAAAAAATAGTGAATAAGATATATTTACAATGTGTGTAATAAAAGATATACTGGAGTATATCAAACAGCAGGCTTATAAAGGGGGTACAGGCTAATAAGTTAACCCCAAAGTGATCATGTGAGTACTCACATATGATAATATTAGTTATAAAGCCAGCACCTGTCCATTTGAATGGATTGATGGCGGCTAAAAGTTGCTTGTGTTGCTAAAACAAGTGGATCTCTATGTTACCCATGGGAATAAAAAATAATAAAGTGAAATGACAAAGCACTCACCATCCCATATTTCTAACAGCGGCTACAATTGTATCCAGTCTAAACTTTGAGATTTCTAAGGAATTTGAGACTTCAGGGCTCTAGTACACACCATGGTACTATACAACAGTAGTCCCCATTTTTAGCTGATCTACTTATACTTTCCTCTTTCTACTTAAGTCTGAAAAAGGGGTTAACTCAGTTATTATTATTTTTATTGTTGATTCCCTTATTCTATCTCTAACTTCGCTCAACTAGTTTTAGAGTATTAGTACATTATAATATTTCACTTATTGGGGTCCGTGTGCATATATAATAAGAATTATCCTCATTTTATATATCATCTATTCTTTAGGGCATTCCACACCATGCTTAATTTTATCTTGGTGTTTTGTGACAAACATAGTTCTTTAAATTAATAGCCCAAATTGATATTAATAAGGCAATAATATTAGTATATACAGGTACCTGCCTGTAGAGGCACTATCACTCTGAAAACTAGCGATTACAGTGATCTCGCGATGCTTTCTCGCTGACGTCACAGCGTGAATGTGAACGCGGTGACGTCACCGCGTCCCGCAATTCGCGGGACTCTTTAAAAACCCGCGATTCATAGGAATTACATATCCCCTGATGAATCCGTAATAATAACCACGGGGAAACGTACGTCGGGACCATAGCAGCAGGCTTCAGGGGACAGGCTATCCTCATTGGGCAAGTACACACGCTTATTCCTGCACCACTACAAGGTAATAAGGAATGTTGTTTTCTCCTTGGGAGCACATTTGGTACAGTAAGCCAATTATTAAGTCCATCTAACCTATGACTTTTGTATAGAGGGACTCTTTTGATTACAGCATTGTGCTGTTTAATCAAGATCATTAGTCTATTTTGATAGTGGACATTATCTATGTTGTCTCATTTTTGAACTAACTGCAGCTTATGGGATGGTGAGTGCTTTGTCATTTCACTTTATTTATTTTTTCCCCATGGGTAACATAGAGATCCACTTGTTTTAGCAACAAAAGCAACTGTTAGCCGCCATCTGTCCTTTCAAATGGACAGGTGCTGGCTTTATAACTAATATTATCATATGTGAGTACTCACATGATCACTTTGGGGTTAACTTATTAGCCTGTACCCCCTTTATAAGCCTGCTGTTTGATATACTCCAGTATATCTTTTATTACACACATTGTATATATATCTTATTCACTATTTTTTTCTTTAATAAGGTTTATTTTGTTCTTCAGTAACTAGTTGCTACATATTATAATATAGAGTCTTTGGTGTTTCTTTAGTACACTGGATTTAGACACAGCAGATCCAGTGTCACTGGGAACCCCCAATTAATATTTTCACACACATTCTTTATATTACTGTTGAGAAAAGGGCAATTGAGACACTTATTTCCTTGGTTTGTATATAATATAATATATGTATTGTCAGATTGATAAGCCCAGTTTATTATAGAGCAGTTGTTGTAATCTGTTGTTGATACTGTATATAGTGCAAAGTAGGGGTTTTAAAGTTAGGCTTTATTACCACTATTGCTGCTATTTTACAGTGTAAGTAATTTACAATTTGATTACTAACATTTATGTAAATGTGTGTTTATCTTTGTTTACCCATGTGAGCATCTATATCTGTGCATCCTCAGTGATTATATGTGTCTATGTAAGAGACTAGGAGTAAGAATGCAATTTCCTAGGTAAGGAAAGTAAATGTTTTTCTGCAAATATGGAGTACCGTATATACTTGAGTATAAGCCGTCCCGAGTATAAGCCGAGGCACCTATTTTCCACAAAATACTGGGTAAAATGAGTGACACGAGTATAAGCCGAGGGTGGGAAATGTGTGCCTTCTGTGTCCTCCTCTCTCTCCTGTGTCTCTTCTCCCCTCTCCCATCCCTGTGTCTCTTCCCCCCTCTCCCTTCCCTGTGTCTATTCCCCCTCTCCCTTCCCTGTGTCTCTTCCCCTTCCTCATTCTCAACCTCCCTCCTCAACCCCACTCCTCATCCTCAACCTCCCTCCTCATCATCCCTCCTCATCCTCAACCTCCCTCCTCAACCCCCTCATCCTCAGCCCCCTCCTCCTTAACCCCCCATCCTCATGGGGGAGGAGAAGGGGGGAGGGTTACAATAGAAAGTAGGGGGGAGGGTTACAATAGAAAGTAGGGAGATATTAATAGGGGCCTCAAATACAGTGGCAGGCACTTCACATCAGCAGAGCCATAGCAACATAAAGTGTATGATTGCAAACGCAAGAAGTTTGCCTGGGAAAATGGATGAGCTAGAAATATTAGCAGTACAAGAAAAATGGGGCTTAATAGGCATTACGGAAACATGGTGGGATGAATCTCATGACTGGACTGTTAATCTGGATGGTTATAACCTATTTAGGAAAGATAGGGGAAATGGTAAAAGAGGAGGAGGGATCTGTCTTTATGTTAAGCCTGAATTTAAGCCTATAGTTAGAGAAGATATTTATGCTGGCACTAACGGCATCATTGAATCCTTGTGGGTTGAGCTAAATAGTGGAGGAGCTCATTCTAAATGCATATTGGTGGGAGTATGCTATAAACCCCCAAATATAGCTGAAAGTGAGGAAATACAATTATTGTTACAGATTGGAAATGCAGCTAAGCATTGGCAAGTTCTAATAATGGGAGACTTTAATTACCCTGATATAAACTGGATAAACGAGACCAGCAGCTCAGCTAAGGGGAGCAGGTTCTTGAGTACACTCAGGGATCATTATCTAGCCCAGGTAATACAAGAACCTACTAGAAATGGGGCCATCTTGGATTTAGTCATCACAAGTAATATTGATATAATATCAAATGTAAAAATAGGGGAACCCTTGGGGAACAGTGATCACAACACAGTCTCATTTGAGATTGAATACAAAAAACAAAGTTGTAAGGGGCCAAACAAAAACTCTAAATTTTAAAAGGGCTAACTTTAATGGGCTACGGGCAGCAATACAACATATAGACTGGGACAAAGAACTTACAGGGAAGAATACTGAAAATAAATGGACAACATTCAAATCCTTACTAAATAAACATACTCATCAGCATGTACCATGTGGAAATAAAATAAATAGGAGTAAATCACATCCCATGTGGCTTAACAATGACTTAAAGATCATGATGAGGAAAAAGAAATATGCATTTAAATTATACAAGAAGGAGGGAACAGAGGCATCTTTATGTGACTATAAGGAAATCAACAAGGCTTGCAAAAGGGCTATTAGACTGGCTAAAATAGAAAATGAGAAGTCAGTTGCAATGGAAAGTAAGACTAACCCTAAAATATTTTACAAATATATTAATGGGAAGAAGGCCAGGAAGGAATCGATAGGACCATTACAATGTGACACAGGCCATCTGATAATTAGTGACCACAAAAAGGCAGATGAGCTAAATAGGTTCTTTTCGTCGGTTTACACAAGGGAGGTACCAGTGGTTGGGACACTGCAACATAATGGGGCTACACTACCTTCACTAAATAATTGGTTAACGCAGGAAGAAATACAAAAGAGGTTGGAGAAAATAAATGTTAATAAAGCCCCAGGTCCTGATGGAATACATCCAAGGGTACTGAGGGAGCTGGGTTCTGTAATAGCCAAACCATTATATCTAATCTTTAAAGACTCGCTCACTACAGGGTCTCTACCAGATGACTGGAGAAAAGCAGAGGTGATACCTATATTTAAGAAGGGATCTAGAGCAAATCCGGGGAATTATAGACCAGTGAGCCTCACTTCTGTAGTTGGGAAGCTTTTAGAAGGGTTAATAAGGGACAGAATACAAGAATATGTCTATTTGAACAGGATCATAGGTAGCAGTCAACATGGATTTATGAAGGAAAGGTCGTGTCAGACCAATCTAATTAGTTTTTATGAGGAGGTTAGTAGGAACTTGGATCAGGGCAACTCAGTGGATGTAGTCTTTTTAGATTTTTCAAAGGCATTTGATACAGTGCCACATGGAAGACTAGTGAGCAAACTAAGGGATACAGGAATTGCAGTAAATATCTGCTCATGGATCGAGAGCTGGCTAAAAGACAGGAAGCAAAGGGTTGTTGTAAATGGAACATACTCCGATTGGTCTAATGTGATAAGTGGGGTTCCTCAGGGCTCAGTATTGGGTCCTCTCCTTTTTAACATATTTATTAATGACATTGAAGTAGGACTCGAATGTAGTGTCTCCATTTTTGCTGATGACACTAAGTTGTGCAAGGTAATAAAATCAGATAATGATGTACTTTCCCTACAAAAGGATTTGCATAAATTAGAGAAATGGGCGGCTAAATGGCAGATGAGATTTAATACAAATAAATGTAAGGTTATGCATTTGGTAAGGAACAATAGCCAAGCAATCTATAATCTTAATGGAGCAAATCTAGGGGTATCAGATATTGAAAGGGATTTGGGAGTACTAGTGGACAACCACCTAGGTAACAGCGCTCAAAGCCAAGCAGTGGCTGCAAAGGCAAATAAAATATTAGCATGTATTAGGAAGGGTATAGAAGCCAGGGAAGAAGATATAATTCTGCCACTATACAAATCTCTAGTACGCCCTCATTTGGAATATGGAGTACAATTTTGGGCACCACCTCACAAAAAAGACATTTTAGAGCTGGAAAAAGTACAGAGAAGGGCTACAAAACTAATAAGGGGAATGGAGGGGCTAAGTTATGAAGAAAGACTAGCAAAATTAAACTTATTTTCGCTAGAAAAAAGGCATCTAAGAGGAGATATGATTACGTTATTTAAATACTTTCAGGGTCAATATAAGGCTTTGTCAAGTGAACTTTTTGTAGCAAGAGATTTTCAACTGACAAGAGGACATCCGTTGAGGTTAGAGGAAAAAAGATTTCACCTTAAACAAAGAAAAGGGTTCTTCACAGTTAGGGTGGTTAAACTGTGGAATTCTCTACCAAAGGAGGTGGTGACAGCGAATTCGATAGACAACTTCAAAAAGGGGTTAGATATATTTCTGAATAAAGAGGGCATTCAAGGCTATCCTAGATAACTAGCAAGGAATATTGATCCAGGGAGAAATTTGATCGCCAGTTTCTGGGGTCAGGAAGGAATTTTGCTTCTTTTTCTCCTTATGAGACAATTGGCAAAGTTTCAATGTTTTTTTTTTTAATGTTTGCCTTCCTCTGGATCAATTAACAATAATTAACAATTAACAATAATAATAAATAGTCCAAATTAAAAAGATCAATAGAGATCTAAAAAGGTTGAACTTGATGGACTAACTCTTTATTCATTCTCCAATACTATACTATTAATAATTATTTAATCAATAATTTAATTAATAACTAATCCGCATATTGCAGATCAGAGGAGATCTTAACAGGTTGAACTTGATGGACTGAAAGTCTTTTTTCAACCTTAATTACTATGTAACTATGTAACTACTATGTAACCCCCCCATCCTCAACCCCCTTCTCAACCTCAACCCCCCTCCTCATCCTCAACCCCCTCCTCAACCTCCCTTCTCAACCTCAACCCCCCTCCTCATCCTCAACCCCCTCCTCAAACTCCCTCCTCAACCTCAACCCCCCATCCTCAACCCCCCTCCGCATCCTCAACCCCCTCCTCATCCTCAACCCCCTCCTCAACCTCCCTCCTCAACCTCAACCCCCCATCATCAACCCCCCATCCTCAACCTCCCTCCTCAACCTTAACCCCCTCCTCAACCTCAACCCCCTCCTCAACCTCAACCCCCCATCCTCAACCCCCCTCCTCATCCTCCCTCCACATCCTCAACCTCCCTCCTCAAGCCCATCTTCCTCAACCCCCATCCTCAATCCTCCCCATCCTCAACCCCCTCATCAACCTCAACCCCCCTCCTCATCCTCAACCCCCTCCTCAACCTCCCTCCTCAACCTCAATCCCCCTCCTCATCCTCAACCCCCTCTGCAAACTCCCTCCTCAACCTCAACTCCCCATTCTCAACCCCCCATCTTCAACCCCCCTCCTCATCCTCAACCTCACTCCTCATCCGCAACCTCCCTCCTCATCCTCAACCCCCTCCTCAACCTCCCTCCTCAACCTCAACCCCCCCATCATCAACCCCCCATCCTCAACCTCCCTCCTTAACCTCAATCCCCTCCTCAACCTCAACCCCCTCCTCAACCTCAACCCCCCCATCCTCAACCCTCATCCTCCCTCCTCATCCTCCCTCCTCATCCTCAACCTCCCTCCTCAACCCCCCTCCTCATCCTCCCTCCTCATCCTCAGCCTCAGCCTCCCTCCTCATCCTCAGCCCCTCTCCTCATCCTCAGCCCCCCTCCTCATCTTCGGCCCCTTCCTCATCCTCAGGCCCTTTCTCATCTTCAGCCCCCCCTCCTCATCCCCAACCCCCTCCTCAACCTCCCTCCTCAACCTCAACCCCTCCATCCTCAACCCCCTTCTCAACCTCCCTCCTCAACCCCAACCCCCCCATCCTCAACCTCCTCCTAAACCTCCCTCCTCAACCTCCCTCCTCATCCTCAACCCCCCCTCCTCATTCTAAACCCCCCTCCTCATTCTAAACTCCCCCCGTCATACTACCCCTCTAAATACCCCCCCTCTCCCCTCACTCACCTGCTCTGGCCTCCGCTCCTTCAGGGTCTTGATGTGGCGCGCATGTGACGTCACATGCTCGCCACGTCATTAGCATATACCGGGTACCGGCACCGGGTTTATGCTATTGAGGTGGCGCGCGTGTGACGTCACGGCATTAGCATATACCAGGTGCCGGCACCCGGTATATGCTAATGACGTTGCGCGCGTGTGACGTCACGACATTAGCATATACCGGGTGCCGGCACCCGGTATATGCTAGTGACGTGGCGCGCATGTGACGTCACATGTGCACCACATCAAGACCCAGAAGGAGCGGAGGTCGGAGCAGGTAAGTGAGTGGGGGTATTTAGAGGGGTAGTATGAGGGGGGTTAGAATTAAGGGGTTTGAGGATGAGGAGGGGGAGGGAAAGAGACACGGGGGTTAGAGAGACACGGGGGGTAGAGAGACACCGTGGTAGAGAGACACAAGGGGGGGTTAGAGAGACACGGGTGGAGAGAGACAAGGGGGGGGTTAGAGACACGGGGGGGGGGTGACTCGAGTATAAGCGAGGGGGCCCTTTTTAGCCTTAAAAAAGCGCTGAAAAACTCGGCTTATACTTGAGTATATACAGTATATTTTTCCCTTAATGCAGCTTTGAAGTCAAATTTGGACACACGTGCCCCTATTCAATTGAGCAAATTGTAATTACTGGAGCCCATAATGTAGCCCATGAAAGTAACTGATATTTATTTGACCTCTTCAAGCTACCCGCAATCGATTTGTCGGTTACAGGCTGAAAATTCCTGCAGCTTGTCAAAATCATAACTCCGACCCATCTCCGCCTTTGATCTTTCAAGCCGTCAAATGTTACAATCGCTAAAATTGCAAATTGAGATTTAATTGCAGCAATTCCGCATTTGCTTTCAAACTTGTAAATCTTAAATAGGGCCGCAAGTGGGTTAAACACCTGTTTGTAACACTGCAAAAGCAAATAAAAACACACTACTGTATTTTAAAATACGGGAAAGCAATGGAAGGCTTTAGAATTAATTGTAAAGCAATCCCCAAGGAACAAATAGGCCTCAAAAAATATTTAGTATTTTTTAATGCCAATATCAAAAGTGTTGCTGCAAGATGCATAAAGCAATTAAAGACACCCTACATGACTAAATTGCAACACCAAAATATTAAATTGCCTGACAATTGATCCCTTACACTCACAGAGGCTCAAATGTAGACCATAAAAATTATGATATATTCATTTATTTATTTCACTCATCAAATATTGGATAAATAATCAGTGGCAAAATTCCACCACATAACATATATCAAGTACCAGGGTAACATACACCAAACTAATGTTGTCCAACCCAACAGGAAGGGCCACAAACACACATGGAGGCTGTGATGAGGCTTGTGATGTAACAGCCAACTCACCTCCATCAGCGCCCATCCTGTAAAGTCCAACGCCATTGCGGTTGGCCATGTGGCAAGATGTATATCCATTATCATTTTGTGAAATCATATCAAGTGTTCTTGTATAAATTAATTCATAATTTCCCTTTTCATTTTGTTATCAACCCTTCAGGGGAATGTTGATACTCAACAGTATCACAATTTGTACTTCTTATGTGTATTAACTCACAAACCTCACCAAGAATGTTCTGCAAGCATGACATCCCAAAGCCGATAATCAAACCTAAAGTAGTGATCACTAATACATGTGACCACTTTGGATAGCATGCCTGTGTCATTGTAATGGGCTAGAATGTTCACATAACAATCTACTGTACAGTAATTGGGGCTTATTAGTTTACATATATATGAACATGACAGAAATGTGATGTATGTTGACGTCCCTAAGCCCCAACCATTGAAAACACACACACATGGTGATAACGGTATAACAAAACTTTATTTTATACACAGAGCACACTCAGAAATGTATACAACTGTGCATTAATATCATGGGTATGGTGTGGACGCATCCCAGAATGGCAAGAGGTTTTTGGGGGAAAAATGGGATACCTAAAGTGGGAAATGTAATACTACATAATAATGATGATGATGCATAGCATCTACTAGGGTCACATGTGGTCACTACACAACTGTAACCAGAATCTGATGAAAAAAAGGATCATCATCACAAATCACTCCATCTAATCAAAGTAACTAGTAATGTGCATAGCACTTACAACTGATCTTCATCTGCTCAATTAAACAGATGCATGCACTTCTGGACTATGTAATCCAATCAAGTTACACACATACAGTGTGTTAAAAAAACAAAAAATATGAAAAAAGGTGGTCCATTGCTAAAAGCGGCAGAGGATAATAAAAACAACTAAAAACATCCTGCATGCACAGTACAGTTCTAAATACTGTAACTGTAACAATATACCAACTTACCTTAACTTCATTTGCATTAGGTAGTTATCATGATATATCATTAGCCATGATCATGAATAATGATGTGTCACCTCACAATGAATGCTTAGCTTTGACCACAGTCAGTAGTCCAGGAGTACTATCACCTTCTCCATCTGGTATTGTTTAGCAACATTGATATCGCATTCATCTGCTGTACAGGTGTTAGCATGTTTTAAAGGATACTGATGATATCATAAGTTCGGGAAACCTACCCATTAATACGAAGAGGACACAAAGGTCAGCAGCCATATTCAGTGTTACTTACATAAGACACAAGGAACTGTTCTCATACTGATATTGAGGAGAGGATCACATGCTTGTGTATTTGTCTACATTTAAGCTAATAACAATCTTGTCTTATAAATCAGGATATATGATTGAATTAATATAGTCTGAGCAACAAGATTAGGAGGGGCTGTTATTGAAGGAATATATTAAATTTATTTCATATTTTGAGCAATGCTAGCAGAAGAAAGCATATGTTGAATACCTTCCTGGATCTAAATTGTGCCTAAAATCAAAATAATACATACATTTAATACAGAATGAGGGCTTAAAATAATAGTGACTGCAGCATCTCCCAAAACAGCCCTGTTTTGATATTAGAAAATGTAACATATCAGTTTCAGGGAATTTGCATAATAAAAAAGCTGATAACAACTAATATAAAAAAGACATCACAATTTTATTTTTCCTTCTGAATTGGGTTTTCTATTATAAAGAAATATAAGTGCAAAAAGAGAGTGTAGATCCTAACAATAGATTTTCCAAATTGTTCAGAAAAAAAAAGCATGACAATAGTTATTCTAATGCACAATGGCTTAAAACATAGTCCCACAGCATGATATATTTCATGGTGTGCAGACTGCAGCACTTACAGTTAAAGAAATATGTCAGCTTGTCATAGTTGATCTCTTGATGAATGCAATTATCATCCCAAAATGGCAGAGCAAGTCTCCCTCTGCAGAATAATAGTCACTTGAAAATGGATGTGTAAATATCACAACATGGGAGGATGGTGAAGAACACAAGTACATACAAAGTGTTCAAAGTATTTCTTCATCTGTAGCTATGAGTACTGAAAACTGCACTGCATGAGCTGTTCTGTGCTCTACTTTGTGCAGAGTAATATTCTTGTTAGTGTTTATGACTTTTAGCATTTCAATTTTTTTACAGGAATACTACTATTTGTTTTGGTTTGGCTCATGTTGAAAGCATGGCGTCAAGTGTAAAATTTGCCATATCTTGTATTTTGAGAAGGATTCTGGTATTTTGAGAAGGAAGTAGTTTTTGTGGCTGAGATATACAAGAGTCTATTGTTTGCCTGCAGAATGTGTATTGGGGAGAGCTTCTTTAAAGTCATATCCAAGTTTCATGGATTAATACATTTCTGCAATACTTAGGCAAAAAGCAGTTTATATGTATGCAGCACATCTCATATATATATATATTTTTTTTTTTATTAATATCTAAAAATCCCTCTAAGGATTATGTTGACACCTCCAGGGGGTGTCTACATGGGCATCCAGTTCGGCCCCCATTTAGCATGCAACATGAGGGCAGTAATATTAACCGACTATTTACCTGCTGTTGCTTGATTAGACCATCTCCTTGCAGCTTCCTCTCTGTATGTCAGCAGCAATACATAGAACCTAACATAATGCCACACTACATATCCCTGGCTGCTTTGCAGTGCAAACAGGAACCCCAGAGTTTAAATCAAATGTTTAAACTAACCTGATGGGCCCCCAAAAAATCATATAAAATTTGATGCTACTTTAGCCTGGATTTGGAGCGTGTTAATCCTAATTTGCAACTGTCAGAAATTACATTTTGCTGACTTCAATGTAAGTGTTTACATGTTTATTTTGGGAATTTTTTCATGCACAAAATGTTTGCATACACTACTAATTCTCTTCTATAAGATGTATTCATAATCCAGCAAACTTAGATATGCCTTTAATTTTTTGACCATCAGCACACATTTGAAATATGAGACAAATCGGAAGCTATAGGTGTAAGTTCTTTCTCACCATTGTGGGTTATGATACAGTGATGAACACTCAGCTACTGGAGAGTAATAACTCAAAACTTTGCACAAGACTCATGCTCCACCTCATCTAATCCCCAAGGAGAGATGCAAATTATTGGACTTAAAACAATAATATTGCTGTGTCAGGACCCAAAGGCAAGGGAGTCTATTCCTCTCCAGAATTTCCTGTCTACAGGAATCCTCCCTCAGGACTTTGGAATTGATGAGCCTCTGGTTGCCTGGTGGTCATACCAGGATCATCAGCAGGAGCAGCAGGAACACAGGATCACAAGATGAGCATTACCAGTACACTGGTCTGCTTTTCAGCAGGTTTTAAAAGCCAAAAAGACCCATGCCTCCATTCAATTGAGCAAATGTTAGTCACTGGAGCCCTAAATGTAGCCGTAAAATAATTTGCTATTTAATTGGCGTCTTTCAGCTACCCACAAAATCCGAAAGCCCTGCGGTTGTCAAAATCATAATTTAAACCCATCTAAGCCTTTGTTCTTTCAAGCCTGTAAATGTTACAATCGCAAATCACTATTCAATTGCTACAATTCTTTAAGCCCGCAATTATTTTCACATCAGTAATTGGCAAATGTAGAAGAAAACCCTACGAGTACTAAATAGGGTTTGCAAGGGGTTTAAACACCTGTTCGTAGCACTGTAAATGCAAATAAAAAATCAATACTGCACTTTAAAAGAGGAAGAAAGTAATGAAATTAATTGTGCAACGGTCTCAAACTCGCAAATCTGCAATCAAATTTTTTTTATTTGACACTTCCTTTCCATGCTATATCAACCTTGGTAATCACGGAGTTAATACATATGAGGCCACCCACGTGGAACAGCATAGCCATTAATTTTTATTATTTTGTACATTGCCGGATTGCGAGTCCGATCACATATCGGACTACTAAACACGAATTGATTGACGTTTACCCTCTGTGTTTTACTGACGTCACGTTACTATTGGCTGTTACAACCTTGCTTAAATGATCATGCTCCTTACAGTGCATGGTTTATGGTTTAAACTTTCAGCCAAGTAGCTGCAGGCTTGATCAATTGAATTGCTTTGTAACTGTTGCAAATTGGTGCAATTGAATGGAGGCTCAATTCTACCCTGTAGATGTCATTCATTTCATCTATTCTCTTCTTGTAGGATAGCAGCATCATTCCAGGATGCTAACTGATTATAGTCAATTCCCTCAAAGAAACACACAGAGAGAGCATAATCTTTATTCTTTGGGTCTCATTGTTATACATTTTTCCATACAATAAAACAATGGTATATTTACATAGGCTAACACGGAATCAGCAAGGGTCTTTGGTGAGTGATGTTTGGTGGGATGTATAGTAGTGGGGAAGGGGCTACAGTGTTTCTGGCAGGTGTGCCAGGATGTTTACTTACCCCAGCCAGGTGTTGGCATATTTCCTCATCAAATGGTTAGAGCTTCTATATATGGCATCTGGGCTCTCCAAAGGGTTGACGCATTGTCTTCACTGGGGAAATTGGCTGTGTGAGAATCCAGGGAGTGACCCAGCCAGGTGTCAGCTTATCTCTCCAACAAATGGTGGTCAGAGATTCCATATAGCATCTGGGCTCTCCACAAGATTAAGATAGTGTATTCGCTGGGGAATTTGGCTACTTGGGAATCCAGTAAGTTAGACTAATTGGGTGGGGTAGGAAGCCTTGCAAGGCTTCAATAGAGGGCATAGGGCTTGGGGCTTCTTGCCACATTCAAGCGCATGCAATTTATTGATGAATCATAAAGCAAAGGATCAAAGGGATATCACTTACATAGTACTTAATGTGATGACCCCAAGATTTGGGGGATCACATTCACCCCAATTTTCGACTTCCACGTTGTGCCTTTTTGTGTTAAAGATCTCAACATCCAGCCAAAATGTCCCTTATTAAAAATAATAAGCTATGTTAAATCCCATTGTGTAGGATTAAATCATAACACCAGACACAAACAATACTATTGCTTAGTATGTCATTCAGACTCCTTTAATCGCTCCCCAAACACCACCTGCATATTTTTCCAAAAACCCAGAACAAAAGCAAATTGGGGAGGGAACAAGTTTAAATTCTCCACCTGGATGCACAAACACCAAGGAGCTGAATAACTGTACTGCCGGAATTAGCATAGTCCAATCAAAATAGTCCTGTGTTCATGGGGACAGAGATTATGTCACAGAAAGGGGCTGCCCTCTTCTGGGGCCTGAGCTGTGTTACCTGAGCTGGACACAAGCAGCTATAGAACAAAGAGCAGAACTTGGAACCAGTTCAGACTAGCTACAGGCGCCATTTTATGTGGCTACTAATCACTCAATATTACAAATAACAGTACAAAACCTTTAAACATTACACATAAAAGCAACATGTCATACTTCCCCAAAAAACAATCATGACACTTAACATCTATTGATCTTTGTCTATTGCAACATAGGGTTTCAGTTGTTGTCTGGCCTAGTTAATTTTACTTGATATGTAAATGAGTGCCAAATTGAAGTGTATGGAACCTATGTAAAACACAACTCAAAACACATTGTACACATAACGATAACCATATCAGAGAGAAAAACTGGGAAATGTGCTCCAGTGTGCTAGCCACTTAGTGGAATAGATTTCATGTGGTTCTGGAGACAAGGAGGGATACCTTGGGTCGGTTTGTGACAAGTAACATTTTTAAACACTTCTGCCAGGGGAATCAGAACGAGTGATTTTAGTCTTTTAGGACAGTTTTAATAACCAGGGAAAAAAACTAATCTGTGGCTGAAGAAAAGTCCTCTGATCTTCACATACAGTTTTGTCCCCTGAAGGGCCATTGGTTGTAGGGATCAAGGGAATCCAACCCTGCTCCAAAAAGCAGGTTGTAACATGCTGCTCTTTGGTGTTTTAGGAAGCATAGTTCCAGCATGAACTACATTCAGTTTTATTATTATGTATACAACCATGTATAACCCCCTGGACACATCCTTTGGGCTATAGTATAAGGGTAGATGTACTAATGATGACAAAGACACGTGTCCTCTGGCCTGATGGGGTGTAGTTGCTGTTACCTTAGCTAGTCTCCAGGCCCTACTTCAGTCATGGGTGTATTACCTGCACAACATTCCTGTTAAGTATCTGGAGTAATTCCAGTTCTCCTTCTGTCTGTAGTAATATTACATATCTGAAACTGCTGAACTTAAAACTTACGTGCACTGGATGTTGTGTGTGATGCTGATGTTCACAATAATTTATAGAGAATTGAAAAAATAATCCTGGTGATAACTTAAAATTATGTTATTAAACAAAATAGTGTTTTCTTACAGTAATCTTAACTGAAGTTTGTATTTTTTTACCTGAGATTCTTTATAATGAACCCATCAGTCAATTGCTTTTATTTCTGTTTTATGAGATGTATTCATAATTAACCATTGTTAATTATACCCTGGGAGTCTTCACATATTGTGCAATTGCAAGAAACAATATGAGCATGTGCTGAACCCAGAAGCAGTTAGCAGTATTTATCTATAATTACATTCTGGTACAAAGATAAAAATATCTATATACAATTATAAAAGTTACACTCCAATTTGGTCATAAGGTAAAACTTAGAGAATCACTGCAAAATAATATGTATATCATTGCAGGAGCTTGTGACCTTTAAAACACATTCTGAAATACATGAAGCTAAACCCTTAGCGAGCATTCTAATGTGACATGCAAAAAATACTGAATAAAAATTACTAAGTGTACATTGAAACCTATTTCAAGAAAGCAAACATCAATTATAAGCATTTTACATAAACTTAAAAATGTAAAAAATATCATGCACATCCTAAGTCACAACAATTCATTTAAATGGCCAACTCACCCCTCTACAACAATAAATATTAAAGGACATTTAAATAACCCATATTTCAAAGAAAAATACCTGCTGACACCATTCTCTTGCCACTGGGATTACATGAGCTACAATTATGGGGACATGAGTTACAATCATCTCTAAAATCTCCTCAACCATAATAGTGACTTAGCATATTATAGGTGTTAACAATAATTTTAATATGAAATGTCTAAACAGTATTATACACATGCAATCCAAAGTAACATCATCAATTTGTTGTGAATTATTGTGTGGTTCCTAATACCTTTACATGTTATGTAATGAGTACTGTTTTGGTGGTGAAATTTGTACTATGAGCCAAACAGTTCAACAGTCTTGGATTACAATATGTGTCTTATTATGTATTCAGGTTCTTTCAGGTGCATGTCTACAATGACTGGAGCATGAGTTACTCACATGGGCTCTGTCAAATACAAAAAAATGAAAAATATTGCAATCCTGGACTGCTGGGGGGTAGTCATAGGGCAGACCATTATTGCATGTGCACATAACCTTCACATATTTCCAAACAAAGCGCTGCGCACAATGAATCATTTTGAAGACTTTATAGAAATAAATCAATATGCAAGAATCATGTCAGCAAAGTAACCACATATAAATCAGTGTGGTGCAAAATTTTCCCAATGGGGAAAGAGGCTGAGAAAATAAAAAACAAAGTAATTCCTAACACTGTAGAAAAATGGATAAAATGGATATTAAGTATGCTTGTTTCAAATCTGATCAATACTCAAGAATAAATATCAAATAAAAGGAAAGATTCTCCAACATCTGAATTCCTAAAGTGGAACTAATAGAAACATATAAGGTTCATCTGGTCATTACGCCAAAAGACTATCACATAATAGACGGGGATCCAACATAGAATTGCAGCTATGTTAATAGAGGGGACATAAAGAGTTTAAAAGCTTAAAGGAAAAACTGATTTAGAAAACAAGGATTTGGTTTTTGGTACCGTACAAATTAAAAACGTTTTTCCAGTATTTTGTAACCAGCATAAGCATCAATCTTGGAAATATTTAGAAGACATTTCAAGATGATTGATTTGGAGAATACTTCTGTTTGTAGATTCGCTACAAAATAGGTTAGAATACATGTTGCGGTAGGAAAATATTGGAAGGATATATACTAAATAACAGTGGGGGAAGTGCTAGATAACATCTTCATGAAGCAGAATTACATAAATATTTAATAAATTAAAGGCACCTATCTCCCATTGAACAAAGGTACTAATCATCAATAGGTACTGTACCAATATGAAGTCCAATGGCAAAAGATTCTAACTCCTTAGCAGTAGCTATGTATGGGGAAAGATCAATCCAACAGGATCCTCCACAAATTGCATTTCAGAGCCCAGACAAATTCAGGAGATAGACAATCAACATAATAGTAATTTGTTACAAAATAATAAAAAACAATGTGTACTTAAAGTTCAGCAATTATAAAAAAGCTTTAAATATGTGTGATATTACATTTTTGTTATTTTTTCCTACTTGAGTTTCCTTGTAGTATAATAAAGATAATAAATGCTCTTGGTTTATTCTAATACCAGCTACTTTATAAGTGATAATTATTATTTCTCTCAAATATTTTTGTATTTTTGGGCAACCCAAGCAGTATGTTCTCTCATGGCCACACCAACACCAGCATGGGGTACAATAACCTACCTTTTAAGTATTTTCTATTATTCTGCTACATATAAGTATATACATAAAGCACACAACCAGATTGTTAATATACACCCATTTCTCATATCCAAAGGCAGGGGGGCTGATTAGTGCCCACTCAATAGTTGATGAGTCTGTAAAATCAACGCATTTATTCTCTTTTAACATTGGAATTTCTCAAGAACTATGAGCCCATGCTAATCTGGTGCTCTAACTTACGGTAATGTAGTAAAAAGACTGTGGGAGCTATTTCCCTAAGTTCTACACCTATGTAAATATTTCACTCCCCCAGATTATAGTACTCATACAGATCAGTAAATCATGCTCTGTAGCCGCAAAAGATTTCTGTGCAGGGAGCAGTCAAACCAAGCTTTACGGATGGGACAGTCCTAGGAGCCAAAAGGAAATCCGAACGTCATAAATCTTATAATGAGTGGGATGTGCAGGAACAACTGCCTGTAACTGGCTACTGCATTGAAATATTTTGATAGTAAAAAGATGAGACAATTGTATTTATAGGTTCAAGAAATAAAGATGTGTTTATTTTGTGTGTAAAATATGATATATTTATAGACAATGCATTACAGTATTTGTTCCTAGGCAACATGTTTTTTTTCTGATGTGTATTAACCCTTTGAGTACTGGATTGCTTGTTACCCTGGATTTTGTATAAAAAAACGGGCTTAATACAAACATAGATATAGTAATGTTGGGAAATAATAATATTTATTTCTCACGGTGCATCACACCTATTCACATATGTTTATTAGAGGATTAGAGAAATACAAAACAATAAATCTTTATTTATACTATTGAAGACAACGTCGATTAAAAACCACTTTAAAATCAAAGGATTGGGGGGTGATTCTTTAAAAACATTTAATATTGACTCCTTTATAAGTGCACATTAGACCACTCAATGAGAGTTAAATACAGTGTTATAGTCTCTCCTTTTTGGTGTCTAAATAAGTGCTTTTACAAGTATCAAGCTTGGCTTCCTTGCTTATTCATATATATATATCTCAGAGAGATTTAGTGTATATATCCGGAACTCTGAGTCCCATAAGTTATCAGTCCATATACCAATATTGTATTATACCCTATATATATCTATTATATGCTGTATAATTTATATCTGATCTCTTTTATGACTTGATATAGAGGGAATATCTCCTCTTATGAATGTTATGAGATATACTAATCATAAACAGTTATGTATATATCTCCTTTTGTGGTTTTCTTATATTTACCACTTGAGTTAGATGTACCTCTTAAGATGTTATATGACTCAGGAGAACTATATAAGTTTTCCCTGTGTCTGGGGTACAATTGCAGCATATATCTGGGTATATTGGTACACACTGGGCTACTCCCATATACTGGGGCTAAAGCACCAAGTGTCCAGCTATTAGGAACTCCGTGAACTCCTTTACAGCGGTATTTAGTTTAAATTATGGTTCCGCTGCTAGTTAGAGTTTAACCCTAAGTTCTCCTGTGTGCTGTGACTGAAGCACCAAGTGTGCAGCGAATATGGACTCAGTAGTCACGGAGCTGCATTTAGCCGCATAGGAAGCGCTGGCTTGTTTACAAGCCAGCGCTTCCTATGCGGCTAAATGCAGCTCCGTGACTACTGAGTCCATATTCGCTGCACACTTGGTGCTTCAGTCACAGCACACAGGAGAACTTAGGGTTAAACTCTAACTAGCAGCGGAACCATAATTTAAACTAAATACCGCTGTAAAGGAGTTCACGGAGTTCCTAATAGCTGGACACTTGGTGCTTTAGCCCCAGTATATGGGAGTAGCCCAGTGTGTACCAATATACCCAGATATATGCTGCAATTGTACCCCAGACACAGGGAAAACTTATATAGTTCTCCTGAGTCATATAACATCTTAAGAGGTACATCTAACTCAAGTGGTAAATATAAGAAAACCACAAAAGGAGATATATACATAACTGTTTATGATTAGTATATCTCATAACATTCATAAGAGGAGATATTCCCTCTATATCAAGTCATAAAAGAGATCAGATATAAATTATACAGCATATAATAGATATATATAGGGTATAATACAATATTGGTATATGGACTGATAACTTATGGGACTCAGAGTTCCGGATATATACACTAAATCTCTCTGAGATATATATATATGAATAAGCAAGGAAGCCAAGCTTGATACTTGTAAAAGCACTTATTTAGACACCAAAAAGGAGAGACTATAACACTGTATTTAACTCTCATTGAGTGGTCTAATGTGCACTTATAAAGGAGTCAATATTAAATGTTTTTAAAGAATCACCCCCCAATCCTTTGATTTTAAAGTGGTTTTTAATCGACGTTGTCTTCAATAGTATAAATAAAGATTTATTGTTTTGTATTTCTCTAATCCTTTAATACAAACATATCATATTTTTAATTAAGCATATGTTGAAATCGGATTGTTGAATGCTGAAATATTATTTTGTAGTGATATGTGTGCTACACTGGCACTTTAAATGCTTCTGGTTTTAAAAACATTTGAGAATGGTCTTTGCTACACGTAAGTCTTTCTTCTGCTTTTTGCATTTACAGCAGTGCCCTGCTTTGCGAGTGATCCGTAAAACTTATTAGCATAGGGTTTGGGTGTCAGAGTGTAAGGGAGTAACTCGAAATTTACTGTCAGTGCAAAACTCAAAAGGAGATTTATGCCTTGCTTTTTGTCTGTGTCATGAAGTTCACTCGTAGAAGTGACCCGTAGTTTGCTCGCAATGTTTTAGGGATGGGTGATTAGCATATCTACGTTAGGGCACTCACAATTGCTTTTTCAGGGATTTACATAGGGCCCTATGTTACAAATAACTGATCATTTACTTCCATATATTCAAATGGAAAAGTTACAGATTTTGAAAAAGTTATAAATGGGATAAACTCTCTTTCTGGAATTAAATATTTAAAGCATATACTACAACAACACCTACTCATAAAAATAGCTAATTAAATTTAAACCTTGCAATTTATAAAAATCTAAATTTTAATTGGAAGACTGTACTGTTAAGGTAATTAATTAAATAAGTGTGTTGTTTAATATATGAAATACATTAAAACATATGTATTTGCTTTTTGTATACTTTTTATATAAGTGTAAAAATAAAATATAAACAAGATTTTTTGATGTTTACAGGTCAAATAGAGAAACCATGAAACAGGTTGCTGATCAGTTCTCCGTATAAAAAAACATATGACCTACTACTTGTCACTTCATGCATTCAACATTTCTGTGTTTATTTATTGCAGATTTTGTGATTAGATTTTTATTACTATTCCCCTGTTTCTGCCATCACAAACCATTCTATGTGTTCAGCATAATATTGAAAGAACAGTGCATTTTATCTCTAACTCAAAAGCCAATTTGGACACATAACAGTCATTTCCTCAGGAACAATTCCTGCGATGAAAAAGATGAAAGAAGACTGTAGCATGAGCTTCCATGGAATAATGATTGGATTTTTACTGTGACCTAAAATAAAGCCATCTGTAATCTTATGGCATCTTATAATGTTACCAACACACACTAAAATACAGAGGATAAACGAATTTACAGTTCTGTAGCAGTCTGTAATTTTTTTTTTGATTCACTGCTACACATTTTAAAGTGATATTGTAAAATCTGCTCCACTGAATATGACCTTGATAAGTGATGAAGGAGAACTATCTTTATTTTTTTCATGAACAATACCGCTTTAACATATATTCTTTCGACTTTTAGACTTTAAATTTAGTTTTGGGTATGAAATAGAAAAGTATTCATGTCTGGAACTGGCAAAATATTTTTAGAAAGTAAGAAACATATCAATATACTTTTATTCAAAATTATTCTGCTGTGGGATATAGTACTTTTGTTTTTGCTAATCTGCTTCTGCCAGCAGGAGGAGACATAGGCCCTATTTATTTGTCAAAATCGCAATTACTGGAGCCCGTAATGGAGCCTGTAAATGTTACTGATATTTAATTGATATTTAGTTTATTTAGCTACTTGCATTCCAATTACGAATTATAGGCTCAAAAGCACTGTAGTTGTAAAAACTTATCTCCATCATATCTCCTCCCTTGATGTTTGAAGCCCATAAATGTTACCAGTGCTAAAGACGCAAAATCCATATTTAATTGCAACAATTAAACAAGTCCACAATTGCCTTCTAACCCGTAAATGGCAAATGTATCAAAAAATTATACAATTACTAGATAGGACTCGCAAGTGGGTTAAACACCTGTTCATAACACTAAAAAGCAAATAAACACACACTACTGTACTTAAAAATACTGGGAAATGGATGAAAGACATTAGAAATAGAGATGTCGCGAATAGTTCGCCGGCGGACTGTTCCCTTCGAACATAGCATGTTCGCGTTCGCGGCGAACTACGAACATATGCGATATTCGACCTGCCCCCAATACTTTATCATTGAGCAAACTTTGACCCTGCATGTCACAGTCAGCAGACACATTCCAGCCAATCAGCAGCATACACTCCCTTCCAGACCCTTTAACCTCATGGACAGCAGCCATTTTGGAATCATAACTAACTTGCAGTCTTACTGAGAGGAGGGAGAGTGTAGGTGATACTGCATCAATAGGGAAAACCATAGCTAGGCAAGTTTATTCAGGGTCCAGTGCAGTGCTGAAGGACTCTTGTGCATTATTATTAATATTAATATTACTACTGTATAATGTGTAGATGTACCAGCTGGGCATGCTCTTGTGCATTATTATTAATATTATTATTATTATTATTATTATTATATAATGTGTAGATGTACCGGCTGGGCATGCTCTTGTGCATTATTATTATTATTATTAGTAAAATACTAATAATAATAATAATAATGCACAAGAGCATGCCCAGCCAGTACATCTACACATTATATAGTAATAATAATAATAATAATACACAAGAGCATGCCCAGCCGGTACATCTACACATTATATAGTAATAATAATAATAATAATAATGCATAAGAGCATGCCCAGCCGGTACATCTACACATTATATACTAATAATAATAATAATAATAATGCACAAGAGCATGCCCAGCCGGTACATCTACACATTATATAGTAATAATAATAAGAATAATAATAAAGCACAAGACCTCCCCTGTGTCTCCCCCCCACTCCCCCCCATGTGTCTCTCTCCCCCCACTCTCCCCTGTGTCTCCCCCCCCACTCCCACCCATGTGTCTCTCTACCCCCCTCTCCCCTGTGTCTCTCCCACCCTTCCCTGTGTCTCTACCCCCTCTCCCTTCCCCAGTGTTTCTTTCCCCCCTCTCCTGTGTCTTTTCCCCCTTCCCTCTTCCCTGTGTCACTCCCCCCTCCCCTGTGTCTCTACCCCCTCTCCCTTCCCATGTTTCTTTCCCCCCTCTCCTGTGTCTTTCCCCCCTTCCCTCTCCCCTGTGTCTCTCCCCCCTCCTCTGTGTCTCTTCCCCCTTCTCCCCTGTGTCTCTACCCCGGCTCCCCTGTGTCTTTACCCCCTCTCCCTTCCCCTGTGTTTCTTCCCCCTCCTCTGTGTCTTTACCCCCTTTCCTCTTCCCTGTGTCACTCCCCCCTCCCCTGTGTCTCTACCCCCTCTCCCTTCCCATGTTTCTTTCCCCCCTCCCCTGTGTCTTTCCCCCCTTCCCTCTTCCCTGTGTCTCTCCCCCCTCCTCTGTGTCTCTTCCCCCTTCTCCCCTGTGTCTCTACCCCCTCTCCCCTATGTCTCTACCCCCTCTCCCTTCCCCTGTGTTTCTTTCCCCCTCCTCTGTGTCTTTACCCCCTTTTCTCCCCGGTGTCTCCTCACCACTCCCTCCCATTAGTCTCTTCCCCCCTCTCCCCTGTGTCTCTACCCCCCACTCTCTCCTGTGTCTCTCCCCCCTCCCATGTGTCTCTTCCCCTCACCTCTCCCCTACCCTGTTTCTCTTCCCCCCTCTGCCCTGTGTCTTCCTCCCCCTCTCCCCTCTCCTGTGTCTTCCTCTCCCTCTCCCCTGTGTTTCCTCCCCCTCTCCCCTCCCCTGTTAGCTTCTATACGTATACATACATACGATAAGAAATCTGGGGGGGGGGGGGGTTACCCCTTACCCCCCCCCCCCAGTTCCAACACCCATGTGTACTGTATAATATTGTATTGCATTATGTTATATTATATAACTAGCGACTTGCCTGGCACCAATGACGGGGCAATAATAATAAATAAAAAAGTTTGAAGCCATGGCAATGCTGTTTGCCACACAATGTGATGCTTTTTGTACTCTGAGGACCTTCGGCGCTCATTGTGAGCCTCTTCCCTCGTGTCCTTCATGTTTCGTGATTTGCAACGATCAATCTTCGGCGCTCATCGCAAAGACAGATATATAAGTACAGTGTTAAATATATAATTTTTTTGGTGCAGTGTAAATAAAAAAATGTATTCAGGTCTCAGAGCATAATAAAGTGATTTAGATTTGTAACTGCTTTGAGAGTGCTATCGCTGGCAGCCAATGAGCAGTAATCCAGATATATAACTGCAGAGTAAAAAGTAAAACATTTTAGTGTAGTGTAAAGTCTACATTTTTATTTTCCATTACTAATTAATACTTATTAAATGAATGCACGATAATAACTATTGTGAATGAACAAATGTATTAGGAAGTGCGAAGCGTTAATGTATGTAAAGTAACGACAGTGTAAAATATGCTATTAAGCATATTTTTTTTTATAGATATTTTTTTTAATAATAATTAATTAATTAATTACTAAAATACTTTACCTATTTGTAATTAATATATCCAGTGATCAATATCCTGAAGAGCTAACAATCAGTTTTGATTTTCCTGCAGCTTACAGTGTACATTTGGACTGTTGGTGTCCTGAGGTGTAAGTGTCAGCAATGTGCGCAGTGCACGAGGGGAAACCGCTTGTATAGTCGTGTAACGCGCCATTTTAGATTTGTAATGTTATTAGTTGCAAGTTAGTGTTGTAAAATGGCGGCGATTGTGTATGTGTTACGCGGCTCTCCAACAGTTTCCATTATTTCTAATAGTGTATTTTGTACCTCGTCTGTTCCTAGGTAAAAGTCGTACATGGCTGGCGATGTTTTGCGCGGTTTGGGGTCGTGTAGCCTCGTTTTCATTTTTTCCGGACGCCATTTTTTTTGACGCTTAGCCGATTTACAAGTGCCAACTGGGGAAGACGTTGCAGATATCACATATATAGTTGTGAGCAGGCGGGTTGTTGCTAAAGCTGCGGGCTTGCGAAGCGAGGGCCAGAGTTGCTGGCAAGGAGCGCCGAAAGCTCCCACGTCGGCTGCAATGAGCCGCAGGCGGGACTTACACCATCAAATTTACGGACTTACCATCCAAAAATACGGGACTTAGAAAAAAAAACATTACGAGCTCACAAAAATACGACCTTAACGCCCGAACCGCGCGCACTTAAAAACATTAAAAACACAATAAATACACACAACGAACACATAAAAAGCTTACCCACAGCAAGGCGGGCACCGAGGACCTCTGCAAGTGAAGTTACACCTCCATTTAAGTCCAAATTCATGAGTTTAGACACCCCAAAATCACCTAAGTGAGAGAAAAAATGGCCGTTGAAAAAAAGAAAACGAGGTTACAGGACCCTAAACACGCAAAACACATACAGATTTTCCTAAAAAGCTGTACGAGGTAAAGATACACTATTCACAAGGACGCTACATCATCCACACCCACGTACCACATACACATTCCCCGCCATTTTACAACACTAACTTACACAATGCGGAAGTACCCAGCTACCCTAAACGGCTTCCCCTCGCGCACGCAGCCTATTTACACTACACACTGCACACATTGCTGACACTTACACAGCAGCTCCACAGCACTGAAAACCTACATTGTATGCTGCAGGAACATGAAAACAGATTGTCAGCTCTTCAGCACAATGCTTCCTGCATATATTACTTACAAATAGGTAAAGTATATTCATTTAGTAATTATTTCATTAGCATACAAAAATACATATACACAAAAAAAACATTATCACATTAAACATAAAAGCCATTCACTGCGCGCCTCACAACGAGCGCCAATGCTGCTCATAGCACACAAAGCATTGCAATAAGCTCAAAAAACACATCACCGCCGACCAAGGAATAACAGCAAAAGCGCCTATCAGAAAAAAATACAACCAACAGCCTCGCAATGAGCGCCGAAGGATCTCCGACCGCCAACAAAATGAATGTCTCGTCCAAACACCATTACCTGCCTTACAATCTTATTGCCGTCATTTTTTGATGGGCAAGTCGCTACTAAATATATAAAGATCAAGATAATAAAAGTATCAGGAAATGTAACACAAAGATGCACGCGCGTCTGAATAATACGACAAATACGGATTTTTGTCATAAATGATATGATCTCAGTATTGGGTCATAAATCCTAAACACTGGAATCTGTTACATACAATTTACTGATGATGTCTTAATGGGCTTCAAGGGGGGGGATCTCTTTTCATACTTTTTGAGCGGTGCAAATCCAACATACGCAGAGCGGAAACGCCACATCTGTGGGACACACACTAAGGGGTTCACTTTGGGAGAAAAAAACAAACAAATATGAAATATTTAATAATCATATTTTGATGTTACCAACAGATAAGGAAACGAAACTGAGGTTATTATATCTAATAGTAGCAAGCCTTAGAGTACTGGGAGTAATAATACTGCAGCAGGAGGTCAGGACTAATGTCACCTATAGACCCCCAGACAGATAAAGGTCAGTACTAATGTCTCTCTATAGACCCCCCAGTCAGATAAAGGTCAGTACTAATGTCCCTCTATAGTCCCCCAGTCATATAAAGGTCAGTACTAATGTCCCTCTATAGACACCCAGTCAGATAAAGGTCAGTACTAATGTCCCTCTATAGACACCCAGTCAGATAAAGGTCAGTACTAATGTCCCTCTATAGTCCCCCAGTCATATAAAGGTCAGTACTAATGTCACTCTATAAACCCCCAGTGAGTTAAAGTTTTGAAATGTTTCTTGGATAGCATTGGGGCTAAAGGAGGTTTGGCTATCAGGTAGTCTAAAGATACCGTATATTATGTCCTCTCTTGGGGGGTAAAGACACTAATAATTCCTCCAATAAAATTCTGTTTTTTTATGTGGGCAAGGTCCCTGGTTAGCCCATTGGGTTATCTATTAAAAAGAGTGGTGCAGAGACTGTGGGGGCTGTTAGCCTCCTTGTCCCCGTGTGGCCGTTTAGAATCCCTGCTGCGGCATGTTTCAGCTTTATTAAGGTGTAATTGTACAGCGTTTGACTCAAGTAGCTGCCTGTGCTGGGTCAGTTTGTCTTAATTGCTGGGCCCTTTTCCTTCCAAGATGGCGACCGTCAGTCCATGGGCCTCTATGTTCCCTTCACTACCTTTGACCCTGCTTGTGTGCTTATTTGGGATGGCCCCCCTTTATATCTCCGACCCGTGGCCTTCTCAGGTCCCCCCCTCAATCTCTGAGTGTGGGTATGCGGGCTGGGGCGTTAAATCAGGCCTACCTTCTTCTCTGCTCGCTGCAAGATCAACAATACCTAATTTTTCAGGCATGTGTACATGCCTAATTTTTCTGGCCTCTGGTGCTGCACTGTGCCTTCAACAACCAAACCCCCAAAAAAGGCACATAACAGGGATTAAACTGATAGGAGTAGTACTACTTAACACACCACTCATATCTGGTGTAACAGTAGTGTACATTTAAAACAAAAACAAAAAATTCTACTGTAATAGATTGCATAGCAGTTAGTTGTCTGCAAGCGTGTGTGTCAGACCTACAGCGTCTACTCTGCTAACTTCTGCAAGTGCACAGTGCCACTCATATCTGTTGTCACAGTAGCTTGGACGCATAGTACCAATCTGTCAAAACCGGTAATGATGAATGAGATCTAGAGTAGCCTAGTTCCCTTATCCTCTACAGGTTGAGACCTAATGTTTGGGTGACTCCAGACCAACACATGAGTACAAGCAGCACAGAAACTCAAAGCCGCCATCCTCCTCCTGGTCCAGCATCATCAGCCACATCAACCACTGCTGTCCTCCTTGCCCCCTCTCAACCATCCGCCATTGCGTCTCTCACCTTGAGCAGTTCCTGCTCATCTGCTTATAGTCAGGTGCCTGTAAAGGACATGTTTGAGCGTAAGAAGCTAATTTCTCAAAGTGCCCCAAAATTGAAGTGATACGACCAACAAAGCATCTTTTTCCATCTCCTGGTTCTAAAAATCCAGGCCTTATACACGCCCCCTGATATGTGCTGTAACAGGTTTTAAACTGATAAGAGTAGTACTACTTAACACACCATATAATAATGCAGAGAGAGGCAACGCAGTGAGAGGAGTCTGAAGCAGAGGAGTCAGAGGAGTCAGAGGAGGAAGGTGGCTTTGAGGAGGTGGAAGACCAAACACAGCAGGCATCCCAAGGGGCTTGTTGTCACCTTTCGGGGACCCTTGGTGTTGTACGTGGCTGGGTGGAGGAAGAGACCTTCAATGACATCAGTGAGGACAAGTAACGGGACATGGCTTGCTTGGTATCCAACCTTGTGCAAATGGGGAGTTTGCGGTTGTGCAAATGGACTGTTTGTGGTTGTTTACGGTGCATTAAACGGGGAGTTTGGTCTGTCACTGTGAAGCGGGCCTAAACCCTTACACTACCTGATCGATACAACATCATACCTGATGTTTTAAAGCACGTTATTCCAAACAATTTAGGAATGTTAGGTAATTTATGCCCTTTATGGCTTAAAACCAGACTCTGCATCAACTATGTAATTTTCCGTGGGAGTTTTGCCATGGATCCCCCTCCGGCATGCCACAGTCCAGGTGTTAGTCCCGTTGAAAAAACTTTCCCATCACTATTGTGGCCAGAAAGAGTCCCTGTGAGTTTTAAAATTCGCCTGCCCATTGAAGTCTATGGCGGTTCGCCGATGTGCGCCGGTTCGCGAACATTTGCGGTGGTTCGCGTTCGCGGTTCGCAAACCGAAAATTTTATGTTCGCGACATCACTAATTAGAAATAATTGCACAACAGTCTCAAGCTTGCAAATCTGCAATAAAACATATATATTTTTTGTTTTATTTCCATGTTATATCGATCCCAGGAATAAAGGAGTTAATACATATCAGGCCACCCACATGGACATGAACAGTTGATTTATCAATTTTAATTGATATCTACATTTCTGGATTGTGAGTCTGGGCGACATATCAAACTTCTAAACACTAATTGATTGAAGTTTAAACTCCATGTTTTACTGACGTCATGATGACGGTCTCATTTACTCATTTATTGGCTCTGTCTAAAATGTAACTTACGGGCTTGATTAATTGATCATGATCATGCCCTGAAAGGCTACGTATGAGTTCATGGTTTGCGTGTGGTCCCTGTGAGCCTTTACTTGCGGGCATGAGTCAAATAAATACATTTAAAACTGTGACACATTTCTAACCCACAGACATATGGACAGTGTGAAGGTAATTACGGTCTTGGAATTAAATGGGGGGCATAAATTACAGAGAAGATTACTACTGCTGCCATGTGTCAGTCTTTAGTGTCAGTGATTTCAGTAGGACTTGTTAAAATCTCAGATGTTTGTAAGACTCAAAAAAACATTTCAAACATGCAACTCAAACAAGACAATGAATAAGTCTATACAATATTTCTGATTTCTAAAAAGTTTACTAATTATCAAATCTATTATTGAAGACACATACTAGATGTATGGGACTTCTGTGGCTCTTGTGGCTCACTGTGAATCACCACAGTCTAAATGTTTCTGTTATGCATTTAAAAACTCACGTTTTAATTACACATTATTATGACCACCAGCTAATATCTCATACACAACACCGCTGTCTGTACTGTCGTTTTAGCAACAGTCTGGTAGCCCCCAGGTTCTTTTGGATGGTGAGTTCCTCAACTGTAGTGTGTCGGTTGGCCCTCACACACCTTTGCAGCTGATATTCACCTCTAACATCAATGGCACGCGGTCCTCCACACTGTTTATTCACAATGTTGCGGTTTGTCCAGTAATGGTGCACTTTAACTACAGCAGCAGTTCACAAGCTGCACTATTTCAGAAATACTGACAACCTTGGCTCGAAAGAAAATGATCATCCCTTTTCAAAGTCTAATACCCATGACAGCAATAGTTTATATGTTTGCAGAATGCCTACATGTTACCTTATATACCCACCAAGCCAGCGCAGAGCACGTGCCAATTTTCATTGGCTACGCCCTGCTGACATTAAAAGTTGTAATAATGTGACTCGACCCAAAATATATCTATATCTATATATATATATATATATATATATATATATATATACACATATAGATATATATCACATATACTGTATAGTTGGGGATCCGCTTCCTGTTCGTAACGCTTTACAAAGTTGGTCATGCACTTGCGAGCCTCGAACAGCGAGGTGAGACGTTTGCGGCCCATAGGGCTCTCATCACCCTATCCCAAGCATCTAACTGGATGCGACCCTGCCAGCAGCGACGCACTTCTGCTCTGCGCCTCCCGTGCCTCCTTCCCCCTTATCGTCCTCCTTCCCCCCCTTATGCTCCTCCTTCCTTCCCCCCTCTACAAGTTCCTCCCCCTTTCCCCACTCTCCTTACTATCATGCTATCGGCTCCTGCTTCTACTATTCTCTCCCCTGCAGTGCCGGCTTCTGGCTGTGTCCCAACAAGCATATACTAATGAGGTAAAGCACATGTGACGTCACATCATTAGCATATGTCGGTTGGGACACAGCCAGAAGCCGGCGCTGCAGGGGAGAGCAGCAGGAGCTGATCACATGATAGTAAAGAGAGAGGAAAGGTAGGAGGAGGATGAGGAGAAGTAGGGAGAAGGATAAGGATGAGGATAAGGGGGGAAGGAGGGAGGTGAATAAGAGAGAAGGAGGGAGGGTATGGCGGGAGGAGGAGGATAAGAGAGAAGGAGGGAGGGAAAGGAGGAAAAGGGAGGAGGAGTATAAGGGGGAAAGGGAAGAGGAGGATAAGGGGGAAAGGAGGAGGATAAGGGGGGAAAGGAGGAGGATAAGGGGAAAGGGAGGAGGAGGAGGACAAGGGGGGAAAGTGAGAAGGAGGAACATAAGGGGGGAAGTGGGAGGAAAGAGACACAGGGAAGAGGGAAAGAGACACAGGGGGCAGGGGGGAAGACACAGGGAAGGGACAAGGGGGGAAGAGACACAGGGGATGGGGAAGAGACACGTGGGAGGAGGGAACTGACACAGGGGAGGGAGGAGGGAAAGAGACACACAGGAAAGAGACACAGGGGAGGGAGAGGGAGTAAAAAACACAGGGGATAGGAGACACAAGGGAGGGAGAGGAGAGGGGAAATGACACACAAGGGAGGAAGTACACAGGGGGAGTGACTTGCTATGAGCACCGAAGATGCTCTCATTGGGTGGCAAACAGCATTACCAGGCTTCAAATCTTATTCCGATCATGTTTGATGGGCAAGTAGCTAGTATATATATTTTATTTCAAGAGGACTTGCAAGGGCTTTTTCAACCGATTATTAGAGCCTTAAAATGTATTAAACACGCAATACTGTGATTTAAAAATATGGGAACCCTTAAAAAAGACATTATAGTTAATTGCAGAACAGTCTCAAACCCACAAAAATGCAATTAAAATATATTTTGTTTTTATATTTTTTTTTGGGCAAAATGGATTCCGGGATTTAAGGGGATAACATACATCATGGAACCCACAGGGACTAAAACAGATCCGTTAATGATTTTTAAAAAAAAATCTACATTGCTGGATTGCGAGTCTGATCGCTAAATTTATTTCTCAACTAATTAATTTATCTCTGAGTGAAGTTTAAGTATAAACTCTGTGTTTTACTGATGCCATAATGACGGTCTCATTTACTACTGGCTGTGTCTAAGAAGTAAATTACAGGCTTGCTTAAATATTGTCAGATCATATGATCACGCCCTCTGAAATCAGGCTTAAAAAGGCAGGGTTTATGAGTTCAAACTTGCGGTCAGTATTTGCGAGATGGAATCAATAGAATACATCTAAACATTTATTAAAAAACACCTGCAGCCAGTTTGAGGCATTTGCAAGGAGTTAATAGAATATGGCTCATCGTTTTTATATACCGGCCTGTTGTTTTACTGTTAAATCTCTTCAATGAACATAATTTATTTTTCAAGTTGAAGAAAAACTTTTGTAATGGTAAAATGTGATCTTTTAAATATATGTCAGAATCTTTTGGACTATTGTGGTCTTTTAGGTTTGTGCATAGTGTGTGAGTTTTGCTTTAAATGTCAATCTCAGTTTTCCATACAATTTTATCTGAAATACTCTGACTGAGTAATATTAGTTATTTTGCCATTTAGTGGCACATACCATGAATACATAAGGTAGATGAAAGTTGTTCCTATGGAAATGTATGCACCTGTTACTTACCCAATATCAGCCTTACTAAATTGCAATTAGGCCAATTGAATAGGGCTCTATTAAAGCACACAGCATATTTTTTTTACAGAAGTTTTCAGTTAGTGAACCTCTTTCCAAAAAGCAAGGTTTTCACTAACTAAAAACTTCTGTTAAAAAAAATATGCTCTGTGCTTATATAGAGCCCTATTCAATTGGCCATATCACAATTTAATAAGGCTAATAATGTAGGCAACACTTTTAGACAGGAATTTGTATGTCACTGAAGACTGTGGTTATGGCCAGGTTGACTCTCCTTGTGGGAAGCTGGGTTTCTCCTGTATTCTACTACCTGGCTTTTCTTGAAAGTAGCTAACCTTCAGTAGGTTAGCAGTAGTTTGCTCACTTGTGTGTGACTTAAAATAACTATAAGCTCTTTTATCACATTGTAACAACCAAAATAGATTACAAGCTCTTCTGGGTAAACTGGATTAACAAAAACATTTAAGTTTTTACTTACTTTTACCAAACTGTAAGGACTAAAACACGCGGGCTGAATTAAATAAAACTAGTTTGCCAAAGCAAACAATCTGAAAACACTGAAAAGCTTAAAGCAGAAGGCAAGCTTGTGATTAGATATGGAAGTTCCCTGTTTGTTAACATTAAAACAATGTAAATAAGCATTTATTTGAATATTTCAAGATAATTGTATTAACATATACATGCAAGTTCTATTTTTAGTCACTGAAACCCTCCAAACAGTCACTGAAAAGGTCTACACCATTAAGTCATGCTCACAGTGTCTCTATTGGTACTACTAACCAGTATAAGACTGTTCCTCAACAATGTTTTAAATGCTGCTGAGAAACAATCTATGATTGGCTAGTATTATTATTATTATTATAGTTTATATTTATAACGCGCCGACATATTCCATAGCGCTGTACATAAATTAGGTTCAGACAATAATAAATACAGATTAACATTTAGCAAAGGAAGGAGGGCCCTGTCTGTGAGCTAGGAATCCAATGTCCATGGTGGATTCCCAAAGTACTTAGGATAGAAACTCGCAGACTTACAATCTAAGGGATAGTGAGTGGTAAAAGAGGAAGAGAGAGGTGAGAGTGTGTTAGGGTGGAAGGTGACACGCTTTTTTAAAGACATGCGTTTTAAGTGAGGTTTTAAATATTTTGAGGCAAAAGGATAATCTGTTGGAGCGAGGCAAGGAGTTCCAGAGACTAGGGGCAGCACGAGAAAAGTCCTGCAGGCGGGAGTGAGAGGAGGTGACAAGAGTTGTAGAAAGAAGAAGGTCATTAGCAGAACGAAGAGGGCGGGTGGAGGAGTATTTGGAGATGAGAGCAGAAATGTAAGGGGGAGCATCTGATACTACAGAGACACTGTGTGCATGAGCTACAGGGGACAGCCTTTTGCAGGGACTATTTGGAAGGTTTTAATGAGTAAACACAGATATAATCACTTGGTAATAAAATAATGCTTACATATGCAAACAAATATTGAGGCGTTTTTTTGTTCCAATATCCGTTTAAGAGTAAGCTGAAATAAACCCAGTGAGCTTTTCAACATTAAAAGGCCTAAAAGAGATTGCAAGATTAAACAATTCAATAAAACAGTGCAATGTTACCAAATTGCAAGGTCTACAGCAGATGGCATGCTCTTTTATAACATTGCAAGGTTTAAATAGAATACAAGGTCTTTTACTACTCTGCATGCTAATGGTTAGTGTTCTCCAGATGTGGTCCTGTAGGTCCCTAGTGGTTAGATGGTGGGGTTTGAGGCTCAACAACTACATAATAACACCATAAGGACAAGCACAGGTGGAACATAGTTGGCGCACGTGCAGAAGATGTAACTCATGCAGTAACAATACATGTATAACAGCAGGAATTTGTGAGCACGCCAGCACACATGCTAACACATGCTAACACATACTACCACTCTCATACATGCCTGACCTTACATAAGTAGCTTCTTTTGAAGATGTGCCCTTCTTTGCTCCTACTTGAAGCATGGAGGAGGAGGCCAACTAGAGACCAATTGCTAACCTTTGGAGAGTAGTGGAAGGGCTCCTCAAAGACAATATAAATAAGACATTTACAAAATGTTTATCTGGAGCAGAGGACTAGAGGAGCTTCATTCTCACATGTGAAAAAATAATACATTGTATGCTGTTGGGCCATGTGTGGTGCACATTGGACACTCTTGAAAAGGACACTGTTAGCACTTGGGGAAACAGTAGAATACTGTCCTTAAAGTTGTATTTGACACAGACTAATATCTAATTGGAGCATATTTGCACGTGCTCCTTTCTACTGTAGCAAGGCCCAGGGCATTTGTTTTAAACGTATAAAAATTATGGTAAAATGGCAAGTAAGGAACCCTGGGGGATTGGGAAAGAGGATATATATTTGTCTGCAATATACATCACGAGTTTAGTAAAAGATCCATGTGCAGTGTTTATGAATTTGACATTAATAAAATAAAGTATTTAAAGTGGCCTTTAACAATAAAGCACAATATATTACTAAGTGTCCAAAAAGATTACGTTCATTTTTGTATCTCAAATAACAAACTGCAACATGAAAAATCGCACCACAATGTTCACCATGCTAATTTCAGTGCATCAAGATAAAAAAAGCTTCCAAACCTGCTTCTAGGAAAGGGTCTGGATATTCATATTAAAACTTTTATGAGAGCCCTGAAAAGAAAAGAAAAACACAAACAGTGAAGTTAAGGATCTAGACCCTGCTAAAATGAAAGCTTTATCAATATTTTAAAACAGTAAAAATATTTTTTTTTTCAGACTTCAGTGGTCCTTTCATTCAACTTTAAGAATAATAACTTTTGTACAAAAACCGGCACTAGGTGGAGTTTGCAAAAAATGCAAATCTGATCACACTTTGGCTCCTGGTCAATATACTGGTGAGTCAGATCTATCTGATTCAGTAAATCGCCACAGCGGGGATTATCTTGAAATATATATATATATATATACTAGCGACTTGCCTGTCAAAAATGACGGGGCAATAACATTTTTTTTTTTAAACCGTTTTGTACTGTGAGGACCTTCGGCTCTTGTTGCGAGCCTCTCCTGTCGTGTATTTTTGGTCCTCTGAGAGAGATATATATATCTATGTATATGTAATCACTAGAGATGTCGCTGACAGTTCGCCCGCAGACTATACGCAGCGATTTTGGCATGTTCGCGTTCGCATCGGACGGTGAACACATGCGCTTTTGGGTTCGCCCCCTATTCTTTATCATTGAGGAAACTTTGACCCTGCACCTCACAGTCAGCAGACACATTCCAGCCAATCAGCAGCATACACTCCCTTCCAGGGGCTTCCATCTGAAGGACAGCATACATTTTAGAATCATTCTGAAGCTGCATTCGTTGTGAGAGGACAGATAGTGTAGCTGCTGGAGATTTAATAGGGAAATAAATAGCCAGGCTGTCTATTTAGCTTCCACTACAATTAATCTAATTTCAGTTGCCTGCCGTTGTCAGGCTCACAGCTTATATTGTGCTTAGTTAAATAAAACAACACTTTTTTGACTGTAATAGATTGAATAGCAATTGCCTGCCTACAGGTGTGTGTGTGAAGCCTATTGCATCTACTCTGCCAAATTTTGTCAGTGCACAGTGATACGTCATATCTGGGGCAACCATAGTGTACAGTGACATAAAACAACACTTTTTTGACTGTAATAGATTGAACAGCAATTGCCTGCCTACAGGCGTGTGTGTGAAGCCTATTGCATCTACTCTGCCAACTTTTGCCAGTGCACAGTGATACGTCATATCTGGTGGCACCTTAGATTGCAATCACAGTGCCCCAAATTTGAAGTAGGAGGTCCGACCAAGCATCTTTTTCCATCTCCCTGTTCCAAAAATCAATGCCATATACACGTCCCCTAATAGTGGACGTAACAGGGATTAAACCGATAGGAATAGTACTACTTAACAGTACACACCTTATACAAATGGGGAGTTTGCGTTTGTTCAAAGGGACTGTTTGCGGTTGTTTGCGGTGCATTAAACGGGGAGATTGGTCTGTTACTGTGAAGCGGGTGTATCCCTTACACTACTTGATTGATACAAGATCATACCTGATGTTTTAAAGAATGTTATTCCAAACAATTTAGGAATGTTAGGTGATTTATGCCCTTTATGGCTTAAAACCAGACTCTGCATCAACTATGTAATTTTCCGTGGGTGTTCTGCCATGGATCCCCCTCCGGCATGCCACAGTCCCGGTGTTAATCTCCTTGAAAGAAATTTCCCATCACTATTGTGGCCAGAAAGAGTCCCTGTGGGTTTTGAAATTCGCCTGCCCATTGAAGTCTATGGCGGTTCGCCGGGTTCGCCCGTTCGCGAACATTTGATGGAAGTTCACGTCCACTGTTCGCAAACTGAAAATTTGATGTTCGCGACATCACAAGTAATCACATATAATAATTGTCCAACTACGAATCGTCGTCACGCTTTGTGAGCTCGAAAGAACTGCGTCGCTCGCCAAGCAGTTTGGTCCGCGAAGCAATGGGCCGCATTTGCGTAAGGTGGAGGCTTCAAGTTGGCTGCAATGAACCAAAGGTTCATTGCAGGCCACAAATGCGGACCCTTGCAAAACGAAAACGAGGCTACAGGTCCCTAAAGACGCAAAACACTTCCAAGCACATACAGATTTTCAAAAAAGCTGTACGAGGTACAAGATACACTATTACCAAGGAAGCTACATTATCCACATCCGCGTACCACATACATTCACCGCCATTTTACAACACTAACTTACACAATGCGGAAGTACACAGCTACCCTAGCGGCTTCCCACACGCAGCCTATTTACACTACATACTGCACACATTGCTGACACTTACACCTCAGCTCCACAACAGTGCAAACCGACATTGTATGCTGCAGGAACATCAAAAACAGATTGTCAGCTCTTCAACACAATGCTTCCTGCATATATTACTTACAAATAGGTAAAGTATATTCATTTAGTAATTATTTCATTAGCATACAAAAATACATATACACAAAAAAAACATTATCACATATATTACTTCCAAATAGGTAAAGTGTATTCATTTATTAATTTATTATGATTTAATAAGCATACAAAAAAAAATCTACACAAAAAAAATACACTATCACAATAAACACAAAAGCCATTCACCGCGCCATTCACAAGGAGCGCCAACGCTGCTCACAGCACACAAAGCATTGCAATAAGCGCAAAAAGCAGATCAGCGCTGACCAAACAATAACAGCAAAAGCGCCTATCAGAAAAAAATAAATACAACAACCAACAGCCTCGCAAATGAGTGGCGAAGGATCTCGGATCACCAACAAAATTAATGTCTGGACCAAACAGCATTACCTGCCTTACAATTTTATTGCCGTCATTTTTGTGATGAATTATTTCTTAAATAAATTAATATACTTTAATTATTTATAAGTGATATATGCAGTGAGCAATAGGCTGAAGAGCTAACAATCTGTTTGTATTTTGCGTCTGCATAGAATATACATTGTGAGTGTTAGTGCCCTGCTTATAAAGTGTAATGAATGTTTGAAGTGTGCATTATAACTAGGCTGTGTGTGCAAGGTAAAGCTGTTGGTTTATTGTGTAAAGCGGCATTGTATAGTCGTAATGTTGTTAATGTGTTACCCGTCTTGTGAGAATTTTCCGGCTTTCGTAATAGTGTATGTTGTAGGTCGTAGTCTGATGTGTAAAGTGCTATGTGGTTTGCAATGTTTTGCACGGTTTAGGGTCGTGTAGCCTCGTTTTCATTTTTTTCGCCGCCCATTTTCTTCCTTGCTTGGGCGATTTTGGAGTAACGAAAATCGTCTAAATGGAGTTAAATTTGCCTTCCACCTCACACCTGACTGTTGCCCCATGCTGTCTGTGATGTTTTTGTAATTTTTTGTGTGTTTTTCAGGTTTTTTGTTCGGCCGGTAATCTCACCAATGTTGGCGTCTCATATCTTTTTTTTTGTAAGTCCTGCATCTCGTATTTTAACGTCTCGTCTTGCTTTGCGAGGCTTGCAGCGATGAGCGCCTTCTGCACTCATTGGCTAAGTCCTACGCGTTAACGGCTCGCCTTGCTTTGCTCATACCCTAAGTCGTACGCACCTCGCAGAGTGTGACGATGTCTCACAGTTTGGCAACTATTATATGCGATAACTCCCTAGTAAAAAAAACTAATGTTAAGAATAACATATTTTAGCAGGACTCATAAAAACCTACTGTATATTCAGAATAAGTTTTTGATGTTGTTTTGTAGTTATACAACTTATAGAAATATTTGACAACCAAAATGATTTATGTTTACTTCAATAATGACGCTGCATGAAATAATATTAACAAAAAGAGGAATGCATCATTATCACATATAAACTACACACATAACCCTATGATTAAAAGGCAAACCTGCTAATCTGGAAAGCGACACATTCATGTTGTTTATGATTCAAACCATTGAAAAAGCCTTTCCAACAGCGAAGCGGTTGTCAGGCTTTATTATAGAAACAAATTAGCCCTCATAGAGGAAATCTGAGCCATTTTTATCATTATAAACAAATTCTAATGGAGGTGCACCTCATGTATCAGTATTAGGTGTCTAACGCTATTTCTAATATATCCTTTCAATAAGCAGTAATTTTAGCAAGATTTGGTATTGACAAAAAAATGTAGCCTTTCAAATTAGGAGGTATCCCTCTGGGGATCATAGGGCTATGTGTGTAGTTTATTTGTGATAATGAGGTGCTCCTCATTCTGTGAATGTATATACTAGCCACTTGCCCGTCAAAAATGACGGGGCAATAAAAAAGTGTAGAAATGCTGTTTGTCACACAATAGGAGTTTGCTGTGTGCCTCAATTGCTAGCCTCACTTTGCAAGGCTCGCAGTGCAATGAGCCCCTTTGGGGCTCATTGCACCTTAAGTCCTGCATACGTTAGTTTACATGCATATGAAACAAAAAATTGCCTAAATGCATTATTTTACATCAATCTGAAACGGCAAATTGGCGAAACGTGTTAATCCATCTGAATTTGTTATTTTACATCAATCTGAAACGGCAAATTGACGAAACTTGTTCATTCATTAGTTTATATGAATATGAAACAAAACGTTGCCTAAATGCTTTATTTTACATCAATCTAAAACGGCAAACTGACGAAACTTGTTAATTCGTTAGTTTATATGAAAAAGAAAAGAAAAATTTCCTAAATGCGTTATTTTACATTAATCTGAAAGGGCAAATTGGCGAAATTTGTTAATTTATATGAATTTGTTATTTTATATAAATTTGAAAAAGCAAATTGACGAAACTTGTTAATTCGTTAGTTTATATGAATATGAAACGAAAAATTGCCTAAATACGTTATTGTACATCAATCTTAAATGGCGAAATGGCGAAACTTGTTCATTCATTAGTTTATATAAATATGAAACAAAATTGCCTAAATGAGTTATTTTACATAAATCTAAAATGGCAAATTGATGAAACTTGTTCATTCATTAGTTTATATGAATATGAAACAAAAATTGCCTAAATGCGTTATTTTACATCAATCTAAAATGGCAAATTTACGAAACTTGTTAATTCGTTAGTTTATATGAATATGAAACAAAAATTGCCTAAATGCGTTATTTTACATCAATCTGAAGCGGCAAATTGATGAAACTTGGTCATTCGTTAGTTTATATGAATATGAAACTAAAAATTGGTTTATAAACACATTTCTTGCAAATCACACACAGAGCCCTGAGCTCAGACATCACGACACATCAGTACAGGGAGCAGCGCTGGTGCCAAGAGAGACCTACACCAATCTGACTACAGGGGAGAGAGTGCTGAGAGAGGGGGAGTGCTTAGGAGAGACTGTCTAGTGATCATACATACAGGACTTGTGCAGTGGCTCCCGATCGCGTCCCTGCTGGGATCTGGCACATGGCCATGTTCTTGCAGGGATGGAGGAGGCTGGTGGAGATGGAGACCCAGCCTGTAAGGTTGCAATCAATCATAGTTGGCAAACTGCGATTTATCGCAAAGAATGACGATGAATCGCAGTTTGACAACTATTATATGTGATATATATCACATATAATAGTTGTCAAACTGCGATTCGTCGTCACGCCTGCGACAAAGCGCATTTTGACAACAGCGCATTGCGCAATGGCTCGCGCATGCGCATTGCGTGGCGTTAGCCATGCATGCGCATTGCACACAGTCCCAACGCATGCACATTGCACAATGGGCCCGCGCAGGCGCATAGCACAACATAAGTCGTGCATGCGCATTGCGTAACAGCCCGCGCAGGCGCCTTGAGCGCCGAAGAAGGAGGGAAACACACAGGGAAGGAGGGGGAAGACAGAGGAAAGTAGGGAGAGACACAGGGCAAGGAGAGGAGTGGGGACAAACACAGGGCAGGGAGAGGAGGGGGGAAGAGACACAGGGGAGGGGGGAGACACACAGGGGAGTGAGAGGAGGAGGGGAGGAGAGACACCACAGAGTGAGAGGAGGGGGGGAGAGACACAGGGGAGTTAGAGGAGGGGGGGAGACACAAGGGAGTGAGAGGAGGGAGGGAAGAGACACAGGGGAGTGAGAGGAGGGAGAGACACAGAGGCAGGGGGAGAAACACAGAAGGGGGAAAGACACAGGGGAGTGAGAAGAGGGGGGAAAGAGACACAGGGGAGTGAGAGGAGGGGGGAGAGACACAAAGGAGTGAGAGGAGGGGTGGAGAGACACAAATGAGTGAGAGGAGGGGGAGAGAGACACAGGGGAAGGGGAAGAAACACAGGGGAGGGGGAGACACATAGGAGAGAGAGAGGAGGGGGAGAGACACAGGCAAATGAGAGGGGGAGAGACACAGAGGAGGGGGAGACACAGGGGAGTGAGAGGAGGGGGAAAGACACAGGGGAGTGAGAGGGGGGAGAGACAAAAAGGTGTGAGAGGAGGGGAAAGAGACACAGAGGAGGAGAGGGGAGACACACAGGGGAGGGAGAGGAGGGGGAAGAGACAAAGGGGAGGGAGAGACACACGGGGGAGAGGAGGGGGGGAGACACAGTGGAGGGAGAGGAGGTAGAAGAGACACAGGGGAGTGAAATGGGGGGAACAGACATGAGGGAGGGGGAAGAGACATGGGGGGAAGAGACACAGGGGGTGAAGAGACACAGGGGGTGAAGAGACACAGGGGAGGGAGAGGTGGGCAAGAGACACAGGGAGGGAGAGGGGGGGCAAAAGACACAGGGAGGGAGAGGGGGACAAGAGACACAGGGGAAAGGGAGAGGTGGGGAAAGAGACACAGGGGAACAGGGGGGGAAAGACACAGGGGGAGAGGGGGTAAAAGCACAGGGCGGAAGGAGACACAAGTGAGGGAGAGGGGGGTTAAATGAGACACAACAGAGGAAGTAGAAAGAGGGAGAGACTCGCAATGAGCAGTGAAGGCGCTCATCGCGAGGCCAGTAAAGTAGAGAGGCTCCCATTGTGTAGCAAACAGCATTGCCAGGATTCACATTGTATTGCCGTCATTTTTGATGGGCGAGTTGCTAGTATATATATAGGCCCTCATTCAATTGCGATTTGGCCAATTGAATAAGGCTCTAAATAAGCACATAGCATATATTTTTTAAATAAGTTTTTAGTTAGTAAGCATCTATCCAAAAGCAAGGTTTTCACTGACTAAAAACTTCTTAAAAAAAACATGCTATGTGCCTATTTAGAGCCTTATTCAATTGGCCAAATTGCAATTGAATGAGGGCCAGAGTATATAAATAGTACATTTGTGTTCACATTTGAACGTCTAAAACAAGTAAAAAAACCTGCTTCCTGCTCAGAATGCCAAGAAATACAGTTATTACACTGCACTATGGGAAGCTGAGCAGGGACATGCAAATGTGCCCACAAATGTTTCGTTTTTCAATCCATAACCATTTATATATATATATATATATATATATATATATATATATATATATATATATATATATATAGTGTTGGTGGAAAGTGTTCTATGAAGTAGGTCTGTTTTCAACATCTATGTTTATAAAACATAAAGACCACTGCAGTGCATTTATAAGTAGAATTAATTGACAAAACCCACACTTTGTTGGGCTTAAATGGTTGCTAGACCGATCCTACTCACAGGTTGACTAGGTTCTGTACCCCTCAGACAGGATGGCTTGGCTGGATGCTAGGATAAGTTACCGCGTTCCAGGACAAGTTACAAAAATAATTTCTTGATTAGAAAATAAAAAACACATTCCTCTAAATGAAACACACCATGCATATGTGTTCCAAACATAGCATAATCTTTTTTTAGTTGGTGCATTCTTTGTATACAGGTTTTACATGCCATAAATTAAATAGTTTTTTGCCCTAAACAATTACAATCTAACATTGTTGAATACTCTAATTGCCCCACATGGTCTAGAAATTCCACCAAGAGCAACAGCCTGTCTATCTCCTTCTAGGTGTTGATGAGTCTATGACCCCAGATGTAAGACATCTCCCATCAGTGTCTGGGCACAGAAGTGGTTTGTAAGGGTACTTTGAACACTGAAGCCAGAGTGTCTGGGCAAGGGGTCTGGGTCTCACCCAAGTAGGCAACCATGAATCCAGGGTGTACCAACCTAAGTTCTCAGGGAGTAGGTCTTCTGCTAAGCGGGGAACCTAGCAGAGGATGGTGGGGCAGGTTAGTGGGCCCAGGGATAATTCTAGAGCCCAGTCTGCTTAGGGGTACTTGTGATTGAGTATATCCGCTCCCAAAGTGACCTCTTCCTGCTTTGAGGCAACTTTATTGAATTGGAGAGGAGTTGGAGGGGAACCACGGGAATCAAAGGGGCTCTTGGGTTTATTCACTTTTAGTGGCCGACTAGTACTTTCATAACATTTCTAACAATTCAGGCTAATTTGTTGTTAACCACAAGACAAAGGATCAAAGGGGTATTACTTGCAAAGCACTTGACACCACTTGACTTTTGTCTATTGAATCAACGTTTTAATACTTTAGATTGTAAGCCTGCTAGTTTCCATCCTGCAAGGTGCTTTAGGGAAAGCGCTATGGACAACGAATTCCAAGCTCAAAGACAGGGCCCTCCATTCATCGCAATGTGTGAATCTTGAACTTGTTATTGCCTGTAACTTAACTTATGTATAGTGCTACGGAATATGTTGGCGCGTTACAAATAATTGATAATAATAATAATAATTGCTGTCTGACATACTAGCTAATCAGATCCATGGATCTCTCATAGAAGTCTATGGAGCCCGATCTACCTCTTACTGCAAGTTCAAAACCTGCCAGGAACCTGGCCCTGGAAGTAAACTGGGTATAGCGGTTGGCTACTGGAAGTGCCTACTGGTTGCCCTTAAAGTGATACTACCCTCAAAATATTTGTATTGGTTCAATGCAATAGTTATAATTTGACACACATTATACATATAAAATAATTGTCCTAAAAATGTAAAATTAACCTAGAGCACACTAGGCTGACCTGGTGGAAAATGTTCTTGGGGAGTCGAGAGCATTTAACCAGGGTTTGGGGAAACATCAGGTAACATAACAGTTAACATAACATTGGGCTTAAACCATTTGCAACATGATTTAGTCCTTTACTATAATGTCTCTACAGCCATTATAATAGCAATTGGTCCATCTGGTCCCCTAGCTAGCGTACATAGAGGCCCAGTTATTAAATTGTCTAACAGTCCTTGGGGTTGTGACATTCATAGGCTTGTTTGGGATCTTTCCTGTTTTGTGTCTGCCAGCAGTGGAGGCCAAAATCCTCATGGTGGTGCAGCCAAGATTATCTTCAATTTCTTGTTAGTGTGAAGCTTATCATCTGTCACTGCCCTAACCCTAAACCCTAAACTCTAAATATAACCCTAACCCCTAAATCAAACCTTAACCCCAAACCCCTAATTCTAAACCTAACCCCTAACCATAGGAATTTAAAGAAAATGTTGGCTTCACCACCTTTTGGTCACTGGTTGCAACTGCTAGCAGGCAAAAAACAGGAAAGGTATGTTTGTTTGTTGAGCATAAACTATTAAAAACTTTTTGCAGTTTAAAATAAATAAACATTATTTTTTATGTTTTTTTTCTTCTGAAGCAGAGCTACCTTTCTCAAACTCCAAGGGGGCATGGTCAGCACTGCCTGGAGGCTGGATCATCATGGAGCTTGAAAGCAGGCTGGGCTATGACATCACAGGCTACTCTCATAATTAGCTAGGCCTGCATGTCATACACAGAGGTAACAACTGTACTGTGACCTGCTTGCTGCTCCCTCAAGAGCCATAATAGCTCCAACCCCGTCACTGGGGATGCTCAGTATAAACCAGAGGCTAACTGGTTAGCCTTTTTTGTTTTGCAAGTATGCCCCCTGATAGGTACAGGTAGGAGGAGATAAGCAGCTCTGATAGACGGAAAACTGACAGTCAAAGATATGAACAAATATTAACTTTTTTTCATTTAAAACAGTCTGTTGCCTAATCTATGAGTCAGTGGGCATCTACATTATATGTCCATAAGACCTCACCTCTGTTTATATGGCATGTCAACTGGCAGAACGCCTGGATAGAGAAGCTCACTTAGAAATCAGTTTTATGGAACTGCAAAAATATACAGTTGTAATATGTCTAACTGACTTTTTATTCTAAGAGACAGATAAACAAACAGATGGTGACCTATGGACAAATAATAGTTAGTAAATAAATGTTTTAAAATGTTTTAAAGATTTTACCCATTATCAATGTTTATCTCTTTGAAAGATCATATTTAAAATATTGTGTTAAAGTGGTCTTATAATCATTTTCAAAGACAAACTATACATATTTGAATGTAGAATTGTACAAGCATTTCTTGCAGATTTTTTTTTTCTCTTTTTTTTCTGTTAACAGTGAAAGAAAGGGTCAAAAGGCATATTTATTATTATTATATTGTGCTTTGTACTGCTCGCATACTGCACTTTTTTTTAAGTCTCAGGTCGTGATATATGACAAACATTAAGTTATTAAAGCTCTGCCCTTACGTCTTTGGAGAAGCAAAAACAGAACAGTAAATCAACAACAGCACAGTGCTGTAAATCAAGAAAAAAGTGGTAGTTTGTAAAATGAAAGCTGCCTACGCTTGTGTTATAGTTTATAGTAATTCATGGGCTTGTATAATAATGCTCTGAATGTACAGTTGAGCAAAGAGTTTATATGATAAAGCAGGGGCTCTGTAATAATTCATGGCTTTGTATAATAGTGCATTGACTTGTACAATTCTGAGTTTATATAATAAAGCATTGCAAGGCGAGATGGGCCTTTTAATTCTTAAATTATTTTTTTTTCCGATTATATTTTTATTTAAAGACTGCAATTTATGCACACAGCACTTTACATAGACAAGGTACAAAATAATGGCATGATGACTTAATTGTGTTCATACAGACACATTATGGTAAAAGGGTACATGCATATGTAAGGGGACTCCTACTAAGTGTCCAGAAGCACATTCATTAAGGGAGCTTTTGGAAATTTTTAAAGAGGGGATTTTTAAGCTGAGCCTGGAAAGTGTTGAGGTCAGTGATTGTTCGGATATTGCATGGCACTGCTAGTTCCAAAAGGTCTCTGAATTTATATAAAAGCATTTTGTTTGTATATATAAAGCATGACTGAGATAAATAAGCATTTAGCACAATTTTGTGAATTTAGGTTTGCAGCTAGGGCAAGATCCAAAATGTATCCAACACGCCCATTCAGTTAATGATTGAATAACATATATAGTTGTGAGCAAGCGGGTCGTTGCTAACACTGCGGGCTCGTGTAGCGAGCCTGCGGCCCTCGCAAAGCAAGAGCCTCAGTTGCTGGCATGGAGCGCCAAAGGCGCTCCTTGCCAGCAACTGCGGACCTCGCAAAATTTACGGACTTACAAGAAACAAATACGAGACGCAGAACTTAGGAAAAAAAAACATTACGACCTCGCAAAAATACGACCTTACCGCCCGAAACCCACGCACATGAAAACATTAAAAACATAATAAATACACACAACAAATACATAAAAAGCAAGGGGGGGCACCTCGGAAACTGAAGCTACACCTCAATTTAAGTCGAAATTGAAGAGTTTAGACACCCGAAAATCCCTTAAGCGAGAGAAAAAATGGCCGCCGAAAAAAACGAAAACGACGCTACATCACTCTAAAGACGTAAAACACCACAAAACACATACAGATTTCCCCAAAAAAACAAACGCAATCCAAGAACGAGCACGCCAAATCAGCCACAGATGCGTACCACACATTAGGCGCCATTTTACAACACTAACTTATACAATGCGGAAGTACACAGCTATCCTAACTGATTTGGCTTGCGCACGCGCACTATTTACACTACACACTGCACACATTGCTGACGCTTACACAGCAGCTCCACCGCCCTCAAAACACACATTGTATGCTGCAGCAACATCAAAACAGATTGTCAGCTCTTCTGCACAATGCTTCCTGCATATATTACTTCAAAAGAGGTAAAGTATATTGATGTATTATTTTATTAATTATTTCATTAGCAAAAAAAAAAAAAATGCTCATAGCACACAAACAACCAACAACCGAAGGCAATCAGCGCGAGGCTCACAATGAGCACCGAAGCATCTTGGAACACCAACAAAATGTACCTCCCTTACAATCTTATTGCTGTCATTTTTTGACAGGCAAGTCGCTAGTATAAAAATAAAGCATTGCTGATTAGACTGCAAGTTGTGATTAAAACGACACTTTTCAATACTGAACTGTTTCACTCTCTGTTAAAGTTAGCTAAGATGACTGCTTTGTTGCTATTTAAAAACAAGAGTTTGTATTTAGTATGCCATGTTGTTAGCATGGCTTCCATTTTGTTACTTTCTCTGGCAATTTACTCCTCTCAGACACCCTGGCTACTGAGTCATTTGTTGACCCCTGTCTACCTCCACAGGATAAGCAGGACAATGGCTAATTAACCCCTGTGGCATTAAAGTCTAGTCAGAGAGGATAAATAAGTCACCTGGACTGTATTGATCGGTACATGTGCTCTGTTTAAGAACACATAAGCATGGTGTGTTTTCATTCGGAGGGACAGTGATTCTTATTTTTTAAGAAGGTATTAACCCTTGGTATCCTGAATCTTGGCTGCTGTCCAAGAAAGAAAGGGACTGAGATTCTGCAGGTAAGATTGGATTTGTTATGCTGATACCATGCTCCTGATTTACCTGTGTTCCTTATTTGAATAATGGGTAATGAGAAGCCAATCCCCTTACCAATCTGTGGGTGCATTCCTGAAGCTGTAAGGAGCGTGACACCACCTGTGCAGAATATTGACAAGTCTATTATGACCTACATTCAATAAGCAGCAAAGATTATATGATTATATTTAAACTTTGTTTTTAAGTATGAACTCATTTTATTTCAAAATTTGCTTATATTATATAGCTGGAGATACAGGTGCTCCGGAAAACATAAAAAAATACAATGTAGATTTGCATATACTATCCAGACTGCTATATACAAAAAATGTACCGTATATACAATCAATTAACAAGGAATGCTAATTTACACATTTGTCCAATCTGGTTTAATAAATATGTTATTACAATTTACGTTTGTTATCTTAAGCAATACATTTGAACTTACAAATCAGTGAAACTTAAGAGACTTAAAAAAAATTAGAATACTTTTGCTGTGTATGGTATTCATACTTTGTGTCAGAAAAGTGCATACTTAATAGGTTTACAGTTTTAAAAAACCTATTTATCGCACTTGTTATCGAGCATTTTGAATACAAACAGCCGTATTAAATTACGATTCTGCCAATTGAATAGGGCTCTATATAAGCACAGGGCATATTTTTTTTACAGAAGTTTTTAGTTGATGAAGACCTTGCTTTTGGATAGAAGATCACTAACTAAAAACTTCTGTAAAAAAAATACGCTCTGTGCTTATATAGAGCCCTTTAGAATTGGACGAATCGCAATTTAATAAGGCTGTAAGTCTGAAACACCAGTTCCTCAATTATATTACTTTTGGGGGGTTTTAATTGTAGATTGTATATCCACTTCTTTTTAAATATTCTTTTGTATGTTTATCTTTATTTATTTTTAAAGTGTAACCCTTAACACTTCCCTTGCTATCTTATAAGTGCCCGATCTAGAAACTGCATGGAAAACAAAATCTTTCCAAGCAATTAGAAATGTGTTGTATGTGTATGACATTGCAGTGTTTGTCATGTATGTGTGTTGCCATGTATATATGGAATGCTTATTCAATCATATATTGGGCTAAGTACCCACTCCAATGTCATATGCATTATCGAAAGAGCAACTTCACTGTACATATAGGAGGACATGGGATCAATAAAAACTTAAAGAATCATCTGCTAAGCATAATTTAATACATTTACATTTCAAATTGTACCAAATAAAAATATATTGGTATTAGACCCAGAGAACTTTGGTTACTTGCTTGGTATTTCTATGGAAATGAAACAATCTATTTTATTATAGTGTGGATATGTTTTACATTGATTACGTTTAAAGTCAGTTATAAATATTGACCTGCTAACAAGTCAGATTATTGAAATGTCATTTATAAAGTCGAGAGAACAAAACAAATGCTTTAAGCTAGCAGGTAGAGAATTGTGACTAATAGGTAAAAGTATAAAAGGATTGATTCTCTTGGGTATTCCATTGGATTGTGTACTTTTGCCCAAGTCAATATTTTACATCTACATACAGTATCCTAATAAGTTTGATCTTATGGATAGGGACATTTTTTGGGTCACATTTGTATGTCACTACCCAGAATCCTTAGCTACACTCTATACCAAAAATGGCTATTGTAAAGAAGATTCCTGATCTTCCTGATATATGTAGTGTGTGCTCAAAAAAGCTTTTCTTTCCTTATTAAAAAAAAACGTTTAGTTTTAGCGGCTAAAACAAGAAATTAATATGAAGTGTTGTATTTTTATTTTATTTGTTTTTGTTTCTTTTAGCATCATTCCAGTATTTCTTTAAGGGATTGATAAACATGCAAATGTATTATATTGCAAATGAAAATAAAAATATATACAAGGTAACAATATCCACTAGACTTTGTTTCATCTTTCAATACAATGCTTTTTTTCTGGCATTTTGAATAACCTTTTGAAATATATGAGCAGATAAGAACCACATGTTCCAGCTAACACCAAGATCTGTCAAGAAAACAATACATAGTTTGTCAAAGTTGCTTACAGGAAAATAACAGTTATTAAGGTTTAAACAACAAATCAAAACTACATAACGGGCACAAATCCAAAAAATGCTGTCTCAAACAAACATGTTCAGCTCTCAATATATTATAATCAAAAACAAACTGACAAATTCCACACAAGGTATAAAGTCTGTGATGTTTCTCACCACATGGGATCTTTCAAATGAATTCTTTAAAAAGCCATTAAGTACAGTTTTTACATATCTGTCCATGCTTTATTGTATTCTATCACTCTCACTGTGCTTTTTTCATGTCACTGAAATTGTATGAATATACTATACATTTGGCGGCTATAATTATCAACTCCACAAGACAGCTACCAGCCCTGTTTAGTAAATATGGACCTTCATGTTCCTTTGAAATAACATTTTCTACAATATATTCTAGTGCGGAAGACTTCTATAGAAATTTTGTAGTCTATTAAAGTTGTCTTTAGTGCCAGAAAATATCTAATTTTTATAGTTTTATAGTGTATATTCATATTGTATGGTTTCATATTTTGATTTGTTTTATATGTTTTTGTTATGTTCCTTCATAGACTTGTTGATAGTATGTTTTTAAATAAATTTCTTGGTTAAGCTGATTTTCTTATTGATAAAGAGGATTATGAAAAGTCATACTTATATTGGTTGAAATTAATTAATAATGATTTTCAAATAAAACATACTGGGCTAAATAATGCCACAGTCTGGAAAGCTCCAATAAACCCCTCTCTTAGGAAATAGGCTTTGTGATGACTTTTAAGAACTGCATAAAGGTCCATAAAGGCACCATACATACACAGACTTCACATGACTGGCCAGGCCAACACCATATTAATGGTTTCCCCAAGTCCCCCTTTACAAGAGGTGTCATTTGCTTTATCTGTTTTGTGTGTTTCTCCAGCATATATAAAGCACAAATAAGTCCAGTGTGGAAGAGTGATACTTTATTGTGATGGCTGCTGTGCCTCGATTTGTAACTTTGCAACTTCAGAGTTCGTTGCTACAGGGAAGGTGGCATTAAGAACTGTAGAACAAAGCTAATCTTCTCCGATTTGGTTCAGTCAGGTGGAATGTTGTACGTACAGACTCAGTGCTGGGCTTTTTGAAATGTTCATGCATCTCTTCTAATATAACTATCTTAGATCTGTAACTCACCTTTAGTCTGTCTCCAAACTTCTTCGCTCCCTCTTGAAGTATATATAGTAGTTTTGCCTTCTTTTGTTCCTGCTTGCTGTTTGGAAATCTGAAGAGCTCATCTATTCCAGCTTAATACCAAAGATTTCCAGCTACCCACACACTCTTGCCATCAGAAAACTATGAGCCTCATTCAATTGCAAGGTCACAACTCACGGTATGCAGGCCGTATGTCTGCAGGTTTGCTGTGGGCTTGAACTCTGTTACAATTTTGGTGCTATTCAATTGAACAAACCCGCAAGTTACGGGCCGAAAGCCGAAACCATAAACCATGCAATCGTTTGTAGCATTTCAGAGCGTGAACATGAACAATTAAGCAAGGCCGTAACTACCGATTAAGAAACAGCCAATAGTAAATGAGACCATCATCATTACGTCAGTAAAACAATCAATTAGTAATTAGAGGTCCAATATGCAATGGGACTCGCAAACCTGCAAAATACAAAATAATAAAAATAAATTCCAGTACTGTTCTAGTTCATATTGGTGGTCTCATATGTATTAACTCATTGATTCCCAAGATCGATATAACCCCAAAATGAAACATAAAAAGAAATTATTTTTTATTGCCGATTTGCGAGCTTGAGACTGTTGTGCAATTAATTATAATGTCTTACATTGCTTTGCCCGTCATTAACAGTACAGTATTTATTTTTTATTAGCATTTACAGTGCTATGGACATGTCTTTTACCCCTTTATGGGGCCCATCTGGTACCAGTACGATTTTCTTCTACAGTTGTGATTTACGGGTGTGAAAACATTTGAGGGCTTGAGGAATTGTAGCAATTGAATAGCGATTTGCATATTTAGAGATCGGAACTCTTGCATGAAAGGTCAAAGGCTTAGATGGGGTGTGAGTTATGGTTGTAACAGCAGCAGGGATTTTCAGCCCCTAGCCAGTAGACCATTTTCAGCTCTCAAAAAGATGCCAATTGAATAGCAAACTAGTTTACGGGCTCCTTTACAGGCTCCTGACATAGCTGATTCGCACCATTCTATTACTGCTCAAGACTGGTTTGGGCACATCCCTTTGACAATTGCTCCTTCAAACGCATTATTCAGCACTGGAACCCTTGTTAAAAAAAAAGGAAATATAGTGTAAAACATTGTCAAATACCTTCTTTCATGTGCATCAAAGAAAAATATATTATGTCTGTGTTTTTAAGAAGATGTTAGTAGGAGAACATTGAGATGGAAGACAAGGCAATAAGCAAGGAAACACATGCTGTACTAATGAATAATGAGAGACATGTTAAGTAAAATCACTAGTATATGCAGGGGAGATGGTGTATCTAACATGCGATCCAAGATGGACACATGATGAAAGTGCTCCCACCTAAGGTCATTATAGTAATTTTGGGCAAACAATATCCCCTTGATATTTTACAATGTATAAGGTGCAAATCTTGTTATCTGATCTACCTTGTTTAAAGAGTGATGAGTGGGAATTCTACTTTTTGAGATGTTGCCATGGACAGAGCACAGTAAGTCCACAAGCTTTGAGGTGAGATTTCAAAGGGAAGCAATAAGTACTGAATATGTGAAGTGTGGAGAATATGAAGGGGAGCCAGATTTTAGGTAAGAATTTAATATAGAGCTGATCTGAGGTTGGTGGAGGGACAGAGGAATTTTGAATACTGGTGAGTAGACTGTGATGATTTGTTGTAATATAAAGGGATGATTGGAATTAAAACTTGTTCATGAAATGGTAAGATACTGGTAACAGTTGGGGGACACTTGTGAGGAGCTGCTCCCACCACCACCAAAGGCTCCTGCAGCACCACCAGCACCACTAACACCCTGCACTGGCAGTTTCTAACCCAGTGGCTTCAACAACCCCACAGCCACCATCTTACACATCAGAAGTGGAGGAGGAACTGGATATTGACAGGCATTGGATGGCTTGCAGAGAGATCTAATACATGAGGTCAGATGGATCAGAGGCACCATTGCCAGAATTGAAATGTAAAAAAATAATGTCACTATTTTTTAGGTAGCTCTAAAATAGAACATTACGGTGTGTTGATATTCAGGCAGTGCTACCCTATGCCATATAGAGTGCACACCAACAGCCTACATGCAACTAACCACATCTGATCTGTTAACACATATCAAAATATATGCACAACATATATGCTTTTCAAATTGTTTGACACACTATTGAAAGAGTTCAACTTAGTGGATCTCTGATGTCCATATCTGTTTATAGCATGTCCTATCTAATGCACAGTTGACATAGATGATTCCTTTTTCCTATGTGAGTAGTCATTCTGGGGTAGTGACCAAGAAAATGTCTAGCTGCTTTGAACATTTCTATTAGTTTCAATTTAGGAATTCAATTGTTGGATAATTCCTTAAAATTATATTTATTTTGGTCTACTGACCAGATATGACTGTTATGTAAGTGGTATGCATTTATCTACAGTATTTGGCTTTAGTTAGGTTTTAGTTAGCCTCTTGACTCCATATTATCAATTTGCACCAAACTTACTATATTTCTTCATGGTCTTGTTACTTTGCTGACCATGCTTCTTGTACAATTAGTTTTTTTCAGTAGACGTGTGAAACATTTCATTCACTGTGTATGTATCCTTATTGTATGGGAAATCTGTCCTCTGAGTTCTAACAACAGTCCAAGATTTCAGCATGTTTCTGCTTGTGGGGTATTCAGGTTCTCTTTGATTGAGCCCAGGTGGATAACTCTGATATTTATTGTAGTCTTGAACCTGGGCTAAACCTTAGTGAACCTGAATACATAAGCAGAATGCTACTGCAGTCCTGGCATGTGTTAGAGGCACTTACTGTAGTAATTTAATGTAACTTTATGTTATATGTTAACACACATATGTACACATTGATTGTTTAGTTTTATTGCACATGGGCATTATAGTTTACACACATTATATTTCACATATAATAATTGCTATTAAGTGGCAAGAGATACACATTGAATGCGGAGACATCATTATTGTTAAGGAATCATAAATATATTTGCAGGACAGGTGGGTAAGTATTAGGCCCTGGGGCTCTGCATTAATCTGAAGTGAATTAGCATAAGTTGGGTGTCAGTCATGGGTGTAAGGACTGGGGGAGATGGTGGGGGGACAAATCCCCCCCCAGATTTTTCTATGTTTGCATTTTTATATATATAAGCTATTTTACCCCCTGTGTATACAATTAATTATTCCCCTTGTGTCAGTGTTTAAAAGTGTGATCAGATATTTGTAATTTATGTTGTGATTTAGTTAATTGTTCTTCAGTATTTTTTGTTGTAGAGAACTGATTTGGGCATTAGAAATACTTATTCTGTGTTATAAAGTGTGTAGACATCATTTTTATTTTGTTTGTGTCCTGAAAATGCTTTTTTTTTTTGATTTACCGGTTTTTAAAAACACATCTTTTTTGATCAAGGTTTAATTTTACACGTAAAGGGTTAAGCTCACTATGAGTGCTAGCAGAGCTTTCAGAGAACACATAGCATTAGCTGAAATTTCTAACAGAAGTCATTTTATCTCAGTTTAGCTTAAACCACAGATAAGGGAACAGTTCACGCATAGCTATTACTTATTTTTCTTTTCACATTAGGATTTGTTATAGACAACATCTAATAGCTATGTTATTTCTTATGTGGGATTTATACTTTACAATGGGAGTCATGTACAGTATTTACAACTTTTATATGCAATTATTCTTCCTTGGGTGGCTCCATTTTCCCTTCTTGCCTTTTGCTGCTATCTATAAGTATCTCAGCAGTTTCCAAGCCTTATTACATATAATTGTATATGTTTATGTGTTTTATCTGCCCACAGTTGTCTTTTAAAACAACATATTAAAGAAAAGATAACCCCCCCAAAAAATAAATAAATAAATATTAGAACCCAGAGACAGAACACAAAATGTGTATTAATGGAAGACAAATTTGCTTGTCTTGACACATAGACTGCGGACATATGCACCTCATTAATGATATGTTTCCAACTGCATTTCAATTGGTTAATTCTTTACACTGTATATGCACAGCTTTGTTATTTTTTGCATTGTTGAAATAATAAAGAAACCATTTTTGTCTTCTTGAAATGGATGCATGCTATGGACTAAACAATAAATGTAAAATACGCTTTTATTTTTATGTTTGATATAAATATTTTCCTTTAATGCTTAAAGATAAAGTTAAGTCTATTAGTAAGAAAATTCAATGAACCATATAAACCTAACTTTAACTTCAACTGAAAATGTTCCAACTGGGATAAAAAGGAATTACAGAAATTATAGCTTAAGGTGATTTGTGCCTGTCAGATCATATCTGCGCTGCTTTCTAGATGGAACGTCGATGTAATCACTCTTTTTCTTGTGCTCTGAGGGGTCTGTTCAGAGAAAAAAAAAAGAAATGTCTCTTTTCTTTCAGATGAAAGAGAAGAAAACAATAATGCTTGTCAAAAAAAAATGAAAGTACAGTCCCGCCTTCCAGCTGAAGACTTTTCTGAGCTGTCTCAGTTATTTTTAAGATGGACTGGTTTGTACTGTATTTAACTCCCACTTTCTTTCACATTGCTGTCAGATAGCTGTGAATTACTATATGCCATAGCCTGATGAATCTGTGCAACTGAAGGGATGCAACACACATACCATTAGTGAACTCATTGAAAGTATATATTTATTATATAATAATTGTAAAAAAACCATCGCACATATACTAAAGGCTTTGTCCTTTAGTCAGAAATCTATTTCTGATATTATATGTTAAAGATGGCCCTTCAATCAACAAAACACTTGGGTTATTTAAAGGGGATTTTGAAGCTAGATTTAATATATTTAATTGAGATTGAGAAGAGCAGAGACATAGCAAAAGCAGGTATATCACTCCTTCACATCCTCCTCAGTATTCACTAAGCTGTGTTTCCCAAGTAAATGTTTAAGCCTTCACCATAGATGTGCGGTAAGTACATAAAGTATACCGAACTAGCTTGTGCTGAGTTAATTATTTGCATTTGGCCACTTGTATGACATTATTATTATAGGGCAATAAAGTTAGCTTGTGGGGCAAACCATAACCTTTCAGATAGGAGGTCTCTGGAAAGAGACATAGGGCTCCTGGCTTTACATTGAATAGTATATGGCTATTATCAGTGGCATTGCTAGATCTTTTGCTGCCTATGCCTATAAGAACCAATGTGCAGCCTGTACCTGTAAGAACCAATGTGCAGCCTGTTCCTGTAAGCGACAATGTGCAGCAGCTCCCTTCTCTCACACTCTCCCCTTCTCTCTCCTTCTTCCTTCTCTCCCCACTTCTGTCTCTCTCTCCCTTCTTTATCTCTTCTCTCCCTTCTCCCCTCCCTTCTCTCTCTCTCTCTTCTCTATCTCTCCCATCTCTTTCTCTCTCCCTTCTCTCTTTCTGTTTTCTCCCTTCTACCTCTCCCTCTCTCTCTCCCTTCTCTCCTTTCTTACTCACCCTCTCTCCCCCTTCTGCCTCTCCCCTCTCAATTATCTATCTCCCTCTCCCTTCTGCCTCTCCCTTCCCCCTTTCTCCCTTCTGCCTCTCACTCTCTTCTCTCCCTTTTCCCTCTCTCTCCCTTTTCTCATCCTCCCTTCTCTCTGCCTCTCTCTCTCACCCATCTGTCTCTCCCTCTCTCTTCTCTTCCTCTCCCTCCTCCTGTCTCTCTCCTCTCCATTCTCACTCTCCTCCATCTCCCTATCCCTTCTCACTCTCTTCCTTCTCCCTCTTTTCTTTCTCTCCCTCCTCCCTTCTCTAGACTCTCCCTTCTCCATCTTTCCCATTTGCCTCTCTATTCTCCCTATCTTCCTTCTCCCTCTCTACCTCTCCCTTCTGCCTCTCCCTCCCTCTTCTCTTCCTTCTGCCTCTCACTCTCTCCCCCTAGTCTCACCACCACCCTTGTCTCTTCTCTCCCCCTGTCTTTCCCACTATCTTTGTCTCTTTTCCCACCCATGTATCTCCCTTTACTTCTCCCTTGTCTCTCTCTCCATTCTATTGCTCTCATCTCTAGTCTCTCCCCTGCTCCTTGTCTCTCCCCCTTATCTCTTCCACCCTTTTCTCTCCCCCTTGTCTCTCCCCTCCCCCTTGGCTATCCCCTCCTCCTTGTCTCTAGCCACCCTTGTCTCTCCCCCACCCTTGTTTCTCCCCTTCTCCCTTGTCTCTCCCCCTTTTCTCTCCCACCCTTCTCTCTCCCCCCACCCTACCATTGTCTCCCCTGCCCTTCCATATCCCCTCCTCCCTTGTCTTTCCCCCTTTGTCTCGCCCCTTCTCTCTCCCCTCCTGTCTCTCTCCTCCCCCTGGTCTCTCCCAGTTTATCTCTCCCTTCCCCCTTGTCTCTCCCCACTCATGTCTCTCCCCTCTGCCCCCACTCTTTTCACTCCCCTTCCCCCTTGTCTATACCCCCTTGTTTCTACCACTCTTCTCTCTCTCTCTTCCCTTCCTTCTTCCCTCTTGTTTCTCCCAGTCCCTCTCCCCGGTATCTTACCTCTATGTTTTGGCCTGGGTGGTGCTCATCCTCTACTGAATCCTCCAATTCCAGGTCAGATGAACAGGGGACAGCAGGGGCAGGAGCCACCACCCAGGCTGGAACACAGAGTTGAGAAATAGGTGAGGGAAGGGAAAGGAAGAGAGAGACAAGAGGGGAGAGAGACAGGGGGACAGGAGGGGGAGAGACTAGAGTGAAGGGGAGAGACAATGAGGGAGCATGGGGGAAGGCACATGAATGCCACCCCCAAGGAATTGACACCTAGGGCGCCAGCCCCCCTCGCCCCCTAGCTACGGGACTGGCTATTATCTTGGCTTCTTCAAGGTTTCTCTGTTTCCCCAGTCTTTTTGTGGTTTGCTATTGGTAGAAACTCTTTTGATACTAGTATTTTAGGGTGTTATAGCTAGATTGTGTGGCACAACATAGCCCTTTATATAGGAGATCTCTGAAATGAGACATAGGGACACTAGATCCCGACTTTACATTGATTAGTACATGGCTATTATCATGGTCCCTATCAGGCTTCTCTGTTTGCCAAGTTTATTTGTGGTCTGCTATTGGCAGGAACTCTTTTGCTCTTTTGATGCTAGTATTTTGGGCATTATAGCTAGCTTGTGGGGCACACCAATACCCTTCAGGTAGGAGGTCTCTGAAATGAGACACAGAGACACTGGATTTATATAGGATTGGTAGGTATGTCCCAGCATAACTAGGGTACCCTGAGCTAGCTTGTGGGGCATATTCTAGCCTATTAAATGGCAGGTCTCTGTAGTGAGACATAGGGTCCACCTCATCACCTATTGTTTCTGCCCTTATGATAATATAGCTTTTCTTGTTTATATGGGTTATGCCTTATGATGATGTGTAGGACTTCTTACAGTTTATTTATCCACATAGTTTCACACATTTAGTATGTGGTTACAATGTAAATCTTGATACAATGTAATGTGATGAATGAAGTGAGACTTTGAGACATCATTTGTTTTCAGCAGACATATTTATAGCCTTTTGATATTTACTGCTTACCACTTTTTGCGGTGCCTTCTTTGGATTTAATAATCCGGCAATAAGATTGTAAGGCAGGTTATGGTGTTTGGTTGAGACATAAATTTTGTTGGTGTTCCGGGATCCTTCGGTGCTCATTGCGAGCCTCGCGCTGAGCGGCTTCGTGGTGTTTTGCGTGTTTAGGGTCCTGTTTCCTCGTTTTCGTTTTTTTCGGGGGCCATTTTTTCTCTCGCTTAGGGGATTTTCGTGTGTGTAAACTCTTGAATTTGGACTTAAATTGAGGTGTAACTTCCCTTGCAGAGGTCCTGGGTGCCCCCCCCCCTTGCTGTGGGTAAGCTTTTTATGTGTTTGTTGTGTGTATTTATTATGTTTTCATGTGCGGGCGGTTCGGGAGCTAAGGTCGCTAAGTCCCGTGGCTCGTATTTGTGGATGCTAAGTCCGTAAATTTTGTGGTGTAAGTCCCGCCTGCGGCTCATTGCAGCCGACGTGGGAGCCACCACCTCCGCAAATGTGGCCCCTCGCTTTGTGAGGGTCCGCATTTGCGGGCCTAAAGTCCGCAGTTGCTGGAAAGAGCACCTTCGGCGCTCCTTGCCAGCCAATGCAGCCCTCACTTCGCGAGGGCTGCAGTGGCTGCGGGCTCGCTACTCGAGCCCACAACGTTAGCCACAACCCGCATGCTCACAACTATATATGTGATTATTTGTGTGACATAGTGTATAATCCCATTATTTTTGTATACTGTTCAGGATTTGCAGAAAGCATGTCAAAATAGATCCGAATGGTCTATAAAGTATAAAACATTTAGAGAGAAGGTAGAATTATTTATGCTTTCTCTCTGCTGACCTCTTACATGCGGCAGAGATTGTATTAAATAACATCTTTTTGAATTTAAAGGAAACTAAGCCAACAGATAAGAGGCTCATTTGAAAAAAAAAACACTTTTTTCCGATTCTGTTTTAGTTAATTAAGCGCCAGGCCACATTAATACCAGCAAAGCCCTTGCTATCCAAAGCATTTGTTAATATAATTTTTCTTATCAGACGCTTCACATAAAATTTTCTCTCAATTTTAGACCTTATAGTAAGTTTGAAGAATACCCGATTTAGACTGACATTGGCATATGGCCCTTAGCATCATTTTAGTTTAACAACTGCCTTAAAGGATAAAATATTACAGATACCTTTTCTTACTTAAAAATATGCAGTGTGCTTTGTTCTCAAGCCCTACTGTTTAATATGAATTTTGCAATGTGAAGTCCTGCTAAAAAAAAAACCTATAGAAGCAAGGGAAGCAAATATAATTCTGCCACTATTCAAATCTATAGCACGCCCTCATTTGGAAAATGGAGGACAATTTTTGGCACCTCTTCATAAAACGGAAAATTTCCCGCTGGAAAAAGTACAGAGACGGTCAACAAACTAATAAGACTAACCAAATTACACTTATTTTCTCTAGAAAAAGGGCGTCTAAGATGGGATATTATCACATTATATAAATACATCCCGAATCAATATAAGGCTTTGTCACATTAATGTTTTGTTCCAAGAGAGCAAGACACAGGGGAGGGAGAGAGGAGGGGAAAGAGACAAAGGGGAGGGAGAGGGGGAAAGAGACACAGGGGAGGGAGGAGGGGGAAAAGACACAGGGGAGGGAAGAGGGGAAAGAGACACAGGGGCGGGAGAAAGAGGCAAAGGGAGGGAGAAGGGGGAGAGACATAGAGGATGGGGAAGACACAGGAGAGGGAGGAGGGGGGAAAGAGACAAAGGGGAGGTTGTAGAGACACAGGGGAGGGGTGGGAGAGACACAGGATAGGGGGGAAAGAGACACAGAGGAGGTGGGAAGAGACACAGTAGAGGGAGGAAAAATACATGGAGAAAGAGACACAAAGGAGGGGTGAGAGACACAGGGGAGGGAGGGGGGGGGGAAAGAGACACAGGGGAGGGGGAGACATTTGGGGAGAGAAACAGGGGAGGGGGGAAGAGAGATGGGGAAAGATACATGGGGGAAAGAGATACAGGGGAGGGAGTGGAGGAAGAAAGAGACACAGGGGAGGGAGTGGGGGGAGACACATGGGAGCGAGAGGGAGGAAGAGACACAACAAGTCATTTTTAACAGGCAAATCTGTGTATATATATATATATATATTTCCATAATTCCATAATTAATCTGCATATTACAATGTTTGAAGGAGATTTAAAAAAGGTTGAACTTGATGGACTAAAAGTCTTTTTTAAAAAAAAGCTTATATTCAAGCTTGTTAAATGACGTACCTTCTTAAAAAAGTTTTCAGCTTCCCTGATGCTAATTAGAAACTGGAACTTAATAGAAAAACAGACACAGTGCTATCTTCAAATTCCTCAAGAACGTAAAAAGTACTGTAGGTCATATATTCACAGGCCCTCATTCAATTGCGATTTGGCCAATTGAAAAGGGTCTAAAAAGATACATAGCAATTTTTTTTTAAATAAGTTTTTAGTTACTTAGCATCTATCCAAAAGCAAGGTTTTTACTAACTAAAAACTTCTTAAAAATAATATGTTATGTGCTTATTTAGAGCCCCTATTCAATTGGCCAAATCACAATTGAAAGAGGGCCACAGTGTTTTGTATGTCCAAAATTAGAGATGGGAAATCTTTCTAAACAGTGCGTAAGTGCCCAAAAGTTTATTTTAAGGGCCACACAAATGGTTACCATTTTGATGGGAACATAGGAAAAATGTGAAAATGGATCACGGATCAGAGAGGCAAATTATAAATGTAATAGATATTAATGGGAAATTGTTTTTTTCCAGGGCAAGGCAGTGTAATATGCTAGTTGTGGGATTGAAATTAGATGTTTTCTGCAAAAATGAACATGTCCCCATCTTATGTGCAGCATAATTATGTATTATGTATATTGGCATAAGGTGCTGATATTATTTTTTAGAGGTCAGTCCTGATGTGAGAAAAGCTGTCAGAGAATAAAAAAAAACACTCTGTGCAGTACATAGATGATACACAAATATAGCTATTCTAAAGATAGTTTTTAGAAATGAACAAATATGTATTATTCTGTACCATTTTAATTTAAATTACTGCTGGTGTGGTTACATAAAGTAGTGTGTCCACCTGCACAGAAATATAAGTATCCTGTTAATAAAAAGAAATGAGCTTGCTTTCTTGTTCTCCTAAACAACCAAAATATCTCCCAAAAGTGAGTACACCCCTCACATTTTTGTAGATATTTTATTATATTTTTTTATGTGACAACACTGAAGAAATTACATTTTGCTACAATGTAAAGTATTAAGTGTACAGCCTGTATAACAGTGTAAATGTGCTGTCCCCTCAAAATAACTCAACACACAGCCATTAATGTCTAAACTTTTGACAACAAAAGTGAGTATGCCCCTAATTGGACATTTCCAAATTGGACCCAAAGTGTCAATATTTTGTGTGGCCACCATTATTTTCCAGCACTGCCTTAACCCTCATGGGCATGGAGTTCACCAGAGCTTCACAGGTTGCCACTGGAGTCCTCTTCCTCTCCTCCATGATGACATCAAAGAGCTTGTGGAAGTTCGAAACCTTGCACTCCCCCATCTTCCATTTGAGGATGCCCCACAGATGGGCAATAGGGTTTAGGTCTGGAGACATGCTTGGCCAAACCATCATCTTTACCTTCAGCTTCTTTAACAAGGCAGTGGTCATCTTGGAGGTGTGTTTGGGGTCGTTATCATGTTGGAATACTGCCCTGCGGCCCAGTCTCCAAAGGGAGGTGATCATGCTCTGCTTCAGTATGTCACAGTACATGTTGGCATTCATGGTTCCCTCAATGAACTGTAGCTCCCCAGTGCCGGCAGCACTCATGCAGGCCCAGACCATGACACTTCCACCACCATGTTTGACTGTAGGCAAGACACACTTGTCTTTGTACTCTTTAGATGGTTGCCGCCACACACGCTTGACACCATCTATACCAAATAAGTTTATCTTGGTCTCATTGGACCACAGGACATGGTTCCAGTAATGTCTTGTCTTCAGCAAATTGTTTGCAGGCTTTCTTGTGCATCATCTTTAGAAGAGGCTTCCTTCTGGGATGACAGCCATATAGACCAATTTGATGCAGTGTGCGGCGTATGGTCTGAGCACTGACACGCTGCCCCCCCACCCCCCTGCATGAGTGCTGCCGGCACTGGGGAGCTACAGTTCATTGAAGGAACCAGGAATGCCAACATGTACTGTGACATACTGAAGCAGGGCATGATCCCCCCCACTTCGGAGAACAGGCCGCAGGGCAGTATTCCAACATAACGACCCCAAACACACCTCCAAGACGACTACTGCCTGCTAAAGAAGCTGAAGGTAAAGGTGATGGACTGGCCAAGCATGTCTCCAGACCTAAACTCTATTTAGCATCTGTGGCGCATCCTCAAACGTCCACCAGCTCTGTGATGTCATCATGGAGGAGTCGAAAAGGACTCCAGTGACAACCTGTGAAGCTCTGGTGAACTCCATGCCCATGAGGGTTAAGGCCGTGCTGGAAAATAATGGCGACTACACAAAATATTGACACTTTTGGGCCCAATTTGGACATTTCCACTTAGGGGTGTCCTCACTTTTGTTGCCAACGGTTTAGACATTAATGGCTGTGTGTTGAGTTACTTTGAAGGGACAGCAAATTTACACTGTTATACAGGCCATACACTTACTACTTTAGATTGTAGCAGAGGGTCATGTCTTCCGTGTTGTCACATGAAAAGATATAATAAAATATTTACAAAAATGTGAGGGGTGTATATTCTACATTAGTTTTATTTAAATATTTATTTTTACCTGGTTTTGCACTGAGATATTTTAAACGTTGAAATCACATAAAAGGAAAATATACACAAAAGCTTTGGATAAGTTATGGAGAGAGCATAAAATAAAAATTGAGTAACACATGAAAGCAAACAATTTCAATTTTATTTGTAATGTATACTAAATGTATACTAAAGTTTACAAAATACTGAATAAACTGGATTTTCCTTATTTATATCTATTCCAATCTACGGTAACAAAAGGAGTTAATATCACATATATAGTTGTGAGCGTACGAGTTGTTGCTAACGCTGCGGGCTCGCGTATCGAGCCCGCGGCCCTCGCGAAGCGAGGGCACTGCCCGAGGGTCTCAGTTGCTGGCATGGAGCGCCGTAGGCGCTCCATGCCAGCACCTGAGGACCTCGCAAAGCGAGGGCCGCAGTTGCTGGCATGGAGCGCCGAAGGCGCTCCATGCCAGCAACTGCGACCCTCGCAAACTTCACGTCGCAACCCAAACAGTACGACACACACATTACGACACTCGCAAACAACATACTACACACGTTCACACACATTACGGCCTTGCAACACTCGGACGCAACTCGCGAACATTACAAAATGTAAAACACAATACATACACACAGCACATACATAAAAAACTTACCTACACCAAGAGAGAGCACCCAGCACCTCAAAAATACAACTTACACCTCGATTTTACTCGAAATAAAACAGTTTAGAGACTAAAAAAAAATCGAAGCGAGAGAAAAAATGGCCGCCGAACAAAACGAAAACGAGGCTACAGCACTCTAAACTCGCAAAACACCACAAGAAACTCGCAAAACACCACAAAACACCTACGGATATTCCGATACAGACGTATACCACACATTACTCGCCATTTTACGCCAATGCGGAAGTACACGACTACGCTAACGGTTTGGCCTCGCGCACGCACAGTGTTACACTGCACACATTCAGCATGCTTACACAGCAGATCCACACCACTAATGCTGCAGCAACATCAAAACACATTCACAGCTCTTCCACACAATGCTTTAAAATAGGTAAAGTATATTCATTTATTAATGTATTATATATTTCAAACAGCATTAGCTACCTTACAATTTCATTGCCGTCCTTTTTTGACGGGCAATTCGCTAGTATCATATAATTTGAATTAATGAAATTGCATGCTTTGTGCATCAAGAATAATATATACTAGATATTACTTTTTAAACCTCATTACTATATGATTTTTTTTTAGCATCTATGGGATAACAATCCATCAATATAAGTCTCAGTGGGCTTAATTTGTTGAAAGATAGAACAATGATCTTGCTATGTCACATCCTATAAATGCCATGTGGATTTTTTTTAATAAAGTATAGTATATGTTCAAAAGGGCTATTAATTTGGATCAAGCTTTGGGTGACAAGATGACATTTTGCATCACACTTATTTTAGCCGCTTTATTGATAGAAAAAAAAGAAAAAAATATAAAAATATGTGAATGGTGCCTACAGTATTTTTCAGCTAATGTACATTTTTGACATATGTGACAAAAAAATAACAAGAGATCTTTTGCGTGATTGCACTCCTATTGTTTCCGTAACCTCGATTAACTATGGCCCTAAGAGAATTGGAACAAAATGCTCACTCCTATGACTTTTCCATTTTGTAATTATGTATTATTAATAGCACGCACTTCCTAGACTTATTGTTCATGTAGATTGAATCCAAGAGATAATGTACTCTTCTCAAGACATTTGTACCTGAAGGAGTCATAGAATTATGACGCATTTCTTTGTTGGATTATTAGTTCACTCGTTAAGTGGGACCAATATCATTTAGATTTGATGACCAGGAACAATTTCTATAACAGTTTTAAAGTTATTGAATTCCTTAACCAAATGTATTTACAGTTTAAACAGTAAATATGCTTTTTTAATTTCTTTGCAATATTCTTTTTTCTTTCAGGGTCTCTGGGTGAAAAATATGGTATATTCCTGAAAATAAAAATGTGCACCAGAAAAAAATAATTGTATATCTGTAGGAAATGTTTGACTGTTGAAGTGCATCATGTCAATGGGTCAGCCATGACGTTGACTAGCTCACTATGGTACAGAAATTCTCATTACAATTATAATATAATTACTGCTTATAAATATAAATGCATAAATGTATATTTAAAAGTATTTGAAAGATTCTTACTTGACCTTAGATAAGACAATCTATATGTAATTAAAGGAATTACATTTCAGTTAAATCCTTAACTACAGTAAAACATTTTAAAACATATTAATTAAAAAAATATGTTCACAATTCAGCTGATTTTCTACCAACTGTATTAAAGCATGTATCATATAGTAAAGTGCTTATTTAAAAAAAAAAAAATTAAATAATGGAAAGTATTAAATGACAGAATACATGTGGTCACCCGATTAAGGGCGAGGTACGTTTCTAAGAACCAGATTTGTATGCAACTCGGATCCATGAATAATAATGATAGAAATAATAATATAGCTCATTTATTGTGACAATAATACAGTTAAATGTGGTAATAATAATAATAATAATAATAATAATAATAATAATAATACCCCTGTACTGTAATAATAAACCAGTATGCTCTTTATTTTAATTCAAACAAATACCAAACTCATAAAAAATCCAGTTCTTAAGTATGGGTCATCTGCAAGTCAGGTCGTCTGTAACCCGGGGACCACCTGTATATGTTTTTCACTTTAATAGACTATTTTAACTTGGGAAAAACATTACTTGTTTGGGAAGTATATAACAAATTAAAAACAGTTATTTAAGCCATGAAACGTAAAGCATTTTTATAGGATAGCTTAACTAACACTAATTGGAGGGATATATAGGTGGAACATATTGGAGACTAAGAAACTATACCAAGATATCATTACTTTCCATAATATAAAACAATATATAATACAGCACGTTATCCATCAATATGCTTATTATTGGTTTTGCCCATTTATTTTGGGAAGGGAACAAGCTCTACACATAGACATTGACGTCATGATAGTTTGTTATATACTTTACAAACATGTTTTTGTGTTCAGTGATCATTTAATAGAATACACTTACAGATATCAGGAATGTATTCATATTTTTTTAAAGACAAATACATTTATTAAAAATGTAGTTTGAAACCTAATCAATGTATTGGATTTACACAAAGAAGTCACCAGGAACTATAGCTTGATCAATGATTTCAATAATTAGAGTTGAGAACAACACGTGGGTGGAAACCCATCAAAGATCACCTACTACCATTTTTAAATGTATGTTTTCAATAAAAGTCCATGTTTTCAATTTATTTTCATCTTTTCTATACTAATTTACCTTGTCTGTACCTTGCAGTTTGTATCTTTTGATTTTTATTAATGCCTTTTATTGTTGCTTGGACTTATGTACCAATGTGGTGAGGATTGTATTAAAACTCTCACCCACTGAGTGTCTCTTGGCTTGGGGTGTATGTATCCAACTCTGAAAGAACAAACATGAAACATAATATTATTCCTATAGCGATGTTTATTACATACTTAGCTTCAGCTGTTCAATCACACAAGGCTGAGGGACCCCACTACATCTATCGGCTCAGCAGGATGGCAAGAGATAGAGATGCACAGAATTTTTATGCAAGTCTACTCAGTCTGATAAAGTCCCCGTATTCATAGCAAAAGCATAATCAGGAAGTTATTGTGATGATAATTGCACCATTTTTGTAGCACTGGGCAATCTTTCAGAAGAGCACATACATGCCCAAAAAGGTTCTTTTAAGGGCCACACAAATGTTTACCATGTATAATGAATTAAGCAAGAATAAAGTAAACAAGCCTCAGGCACCGTTATATGGTGCAATAGTTGACAGGACTTACAACTTCAAATACCTCAACACATTTTTCTTTCAAATTAATATTCCACTAAAAAGTTATTAGAGATTGCCATAATAATTTATTTCAATGGCCCATTCACTTTCAGTATCAATCCATTGATGGATTTTAAATTCCTTCTTAAAATCTGTTGTATATGAAGAAATGACTACATTATTGCTGCTTAGTTTCTGTATACTTCGGATTTAAAATACCAACAATTGCAATTTACCACTTTGCTTGTTTATGTCTCAAGATATCAACTTGATAATTAAACACTTCTAACCATATCTATTTGACCTTACCTTTTCCTGCTAAGCTATACTATATTATTATAGCACATACAGCAGAAGTTCCAATTCCTTGAGGTTTGTTTGTATAGGGTTTTTTGATCGTTTGTGCAATAATAATAATCTGGCAATGTTAATCACCTCTGTGTTTGGGGGTACCATCTTTCCTTTCGGGAATCTGCTGCACTTCCATGAAGCCACTTGTGAGTCTAACATATACAGAGTGCACATATTAAACAGGTTATTTTTCAGTAGATAGCTTAAACGACTCACAAAACAAGGTCAATGCAGCTGTAATAACAGTGCCTGGAGATAAATTACTATGGAAGAGAAATGTACTTGATAATGCCATTTCTTTATTAAATGCAGGAGGAATGTGAAATGTTTAATACAGACATGGATTAGATTTAGAGACCTATGTGAGTGCACTTGGGAGTATTTACTATGATGCACATTATTCTCTGTCACAGCTAAGATATCACATTACTTTCTTCAACCTAAAACAATATAATACAGTGTGGTGGCCATCAATATGCATAATATTTTTCATAATATTTTTCTACTTATATAAAGTCAAATTAAATTCTTGTTGTCTGGAAAAATATGTTTAAGATAATACAAAAAAATCTGATTTTTTTCCCTGTATGATTCCTATTTTGTTTTATTTTGATCTAACATTTCTCACATGTGGTGTGGTATTCATTTTAATCCTTTCTTCCCTACTGTTGGTGTTTATTATGTTGTTGTTTAGTCGTCCAGCTGTGTCTGACTTTCAGTGACCATATGGACCTCAGCACCCCAGGCACATGTATCATTATGTCTCTGGTCATGCTTATCCATAAGGTTGTTTTAGCAGAGATACTGGAGTGAGTTGCCAGTTCCTTCTGCAGTGGACCACAATTTGTCTGACCTCTCTGCAATAACCTGCCCATCTTGGGTGACTCTGTTTAACTCACAGTTTTATTGAAGTACACAAGCCCCTTCACCACAACAAAGTAGCGACCCAGAGGGGGGTGTTGATTATCCTATTAATAAAGTAGAACACATTTTGCCCATTTGTACTCTCTCATAAATTTGATTTTGTCCTGTATATTGTCCTATACACAGGTCTTTAGGACTCACATCTCAGACTTCTATTTTGACAGGAAATATTGGTGGAAAATATTAGAGATTAAGAAACTATACCAAGATATATAAAACAATATAATACAGTATGTTGACAATCAATATGCGTAGTATTTTTATTTAAACATTCCTACATTTTTATCAGATTTACACATTTATTTGTGGGAGGGAACATGATGTACGCATACGCATTGAAAATATTAGTTTTACTTTATAAGTTCATAGCGCTTGTGTGAGGAATTGACTCTGCTGGGTTTTGAAGCCTGGTCCCCAGGCTGCTGAACCTCTTCCCTACCACTGCGCCAGAATGCCTTTGTGAAGTTCATTGAGATCTGATAAACCTGGACTCTGCTAGCAATAGTATCAGTGACTAGTCTCTTCAGCTGTGTCCGGTCAAGTGTCTGGTCCTTGGCCTATATAAGGCACTTCCTTTCTATGTACCTTGCCAGATTATTGTGGTTCCTGTTCCCTTCAATAAAGCTTGTTCCTGTTTCACCTACAAGTTGCTGAATTGAATCATTGCTGACCTAGGCTGCTGGTCTCCAAAACCTTGTGATTCCTATATCATTACAGAATAATCTAGCCCTTTCATGGAGACCGCCGGGTCAGATTCTGCATTGGCCCAGCAGGTTGCTTTTACTGCAAGAACTGTGCAGACCCAGGCACAGACCACTCAAGTGATGCAGGACCGGGTAGCTGAGTCAATGCACAGTGAGTCAGTGTTCAGTCAATGCACAGTGAGTATACCAGCTACAGGGCACGTGATGTTGCGACTGCTACTGTTACACCTGCACAAGATGCCCGTTTGCTCCTACCAGAAAAGTTTGGAGGAGATCGCAAAAGATTTAGGGGTTTCCTGAATCAATGCCGTTTGCACTTCATGATGTTACCTCACCATTTTCCATCTGAAAGAGAGAAGGTGGGATTTATTTTCTCCCTATTCAAAGATGAAGCCCTGGCTTGGGGCTCCCCTCTTCTGGAACAGGACAGTCCAGTCTTGGGTAATTTAAATGACTTTCTTGAGGCCATGTGCCTAGTTTTTGATGACCCCAATCGATGTGCTACAGCAGAAGCCACTCTCCTTCATTTGCATCAAGGGAGGCGCTCTGTGGCTGAATATGCTGCTGAATTCAGACAGTGGGTTGCTGATACTACCTGGAACCAATCAGCCCAGAGGTTCCACTTCATAAAAGGTCTCTCAGAAGCTATAAAAGATGAGCTCGCTCGTGTTGATCTTCCTACTGACTTTGATGCATTTGTGCGTTTGGCTATCCGTATTGATCGGAGACTTTCTGAATGAACATTGGAAAGACAGGGCTCTTTTAGACCAAGTGCTACTCCTATTTCCTATTCAAGAATTTCTACTCCGACCCCACAAACACCTACAGACTCTGAGCCTGAGGCTATGCAGGTAAATCTTATAAGAAGGCCATTGTCCAATGAAGAAAAACAGTGGCGACACACTCACAATTTATGCCTGTATTGTGATAGTGCAGGGCACTATGCCATCAATTGCCCTAGCAAATACAAAAGAACAATAGCTATGGCAGCTGAGGGTGCACAGATTCGACACCAATCCCAGATTTCCGATCAACTGGATTCTGTCACACAACCCTTGTTTTCTCTGGCTCATGGTGAAGAGGGTATGTTGACTCAACATCCTCATTTTGTGGTGCCTATCACGTTGCAATGTGGTGATCGTAAAATTTCAACTACTGCTATGATAGATTCTGGAGCAGGCTGAAACTTTATGGACATCAAGTTTGCAGCAGGAAATAGAATTCAGTCTATCCCTAACTCTTCACCTGTGTTAATGGAGACAGTAGAGGCTTCTCCACTTACATCAGGCCCGGTTACACATGAGACTGTGCCCTTAAAGTTGACTCTGGAAGTGAATCACCATGAGGCTATATCTTTCCACCTAATTTCCTCAACACAGTTTCCAGTGATTTTGGGGTACCTTGGCTTGCTCTGCATAACCCACAGATTGATTGGAAGACCAGAAATTTGTCCTTTCCTTGAGAACACTACTTAATGAATTGTCAACCCTCTAAGGTAACACCTGTTGCCACAACAATTAATGAAATGGTTGCTACAAACTTGACTGCTTTGTAATGCCCCTGCAACTTTCCAGCATCTTATCAATGATGTACTACGAGATCTCCTGGATCAGTTTGTTGTGGCATATTTTGATGATATCCTAATATTTTCTGATAATCTTGAAAACCACAGAAAACAGGTCCGTATAGTTCTGGAGCGCCTTCGTACCCACCACCTATACATTAAACTGGAAAAATGTAAGTTTGAACAAACAGAAATTAAATTCCTGGGGTATGTAATAACTCCTAAAGGTTTAAGTATTGACTCAAGTAAAATTAAAGCTGTGCTGGACTGGCCCATCCCCAAGAATGAAAAAGATATTCAGAGATTTGTGGGGTTTGCCAATTTTTACAGGCGTTTCATTAAGAATTTCTCTGCCGTTATTACACCGATCACTGAACTTACACGTAAAGGGACTCCTTTTTGGTGGTCCGATATGGCTGATACCGCATTCTTCCGATTAAAGACTCTGTTTACATCTGCCCCCGTCCTGGTACATCCTCAGCCGGAATTACCATTTATTGTGGAAGCTGATGCTTCTGATTCAGCTGTTGGTGCTATACTGTCTCAAAGGACTGGACCTAAGATGCTGTTACATCCGTGTGCCTTCTGTTCCCGCCAGATGGTGCCAGCAGAAACTATGACATAGGGAATAAAGAACTATTGGCTATAAAAGCTGCCTTCACTGAATGGAGACATCTCTTGGAAGGAGCTACCTATCCAATTACTGTCCTCACAGATCACAAAAATCTGGAATGTATTCGATCAGCTAAGAGACTGTCAGCCAGACAAGCACGCTGGTCCGTATTCTTCTCGAGGTTTAATTTTTTGGTTACATACCGTCCTGGCTCCAAAAATGGTAAGGCGGATGCCTTGTCTAGAATAGCTGACCCCCTCCTTACTACCGTAACCAAGACCACCATTTTGCCGGAGGACATATTTATTGGAGTTACATTTCCTTCTGATCTGATGTCTCGCATTAAAAAGGGCTACGCTGAAGATCCAGTTCTTCGTGATCCTCCTTGTGATCTCCATATGACGATGCTTAATGGGTTTTGGATTTTTCAACAACGTCTGTTTGCTCTGGAGTAAGTGCGACTGGACCTTTTACGTCTCTACCATGACTCAAAACCAGCAGGTCATCCAGGAATCTGAAAGACACAAGAGTTACTCGCCCGATCCTTTTGGTGGCCGAAGTATTATGAGGATGTTAAGAAGTATGTGTCCTCTTGTGATGTATGTGCCAGACATAAGACTCCTCACTCATCCCCTGTTGGCTTGCGATTCCTCATCGTCCCTGGGGATCTATATCCATGGACTTTATTGTGGACCATCTTGTTTTTGGAAACAATTTTGCTCTAATCTAGGTATTAATGTAAATCTGTCGTCAGCTTTTCATCCACAAAGTAATGGACAGACTGAGCGAACCAACCAGACTTTAGAGTAATATTTCCGGTGCTATATTAGTTACCTGCAGGATGACTGGCTGGATTTTCTACCCACGGCGGAGTTTGCCTATAACAATGCCCAACACTCCTCCACTTCTCTGCGCCCATTTTTTGCCAACTATGGTTACCATCCAACCTTTCTAGTGAGTCTCCCAATTACTAATTCCATTCCTGCAGTTACTGCTCGGCTAACCACCTTACGAGATTCCCAAGACCTGTTGAAGGAGACTCTTTCGGAGGCTCAGGAATGTTACAAGAGAGCTGCTGATAGGCATAGAATGGAGGCCCCAATTTATCATGATGGTGACAAGGTTTGGCTGTCAACAAGGAATCTTAAGCTTAGGGTTCCTTCTCATAAATTGGGTCAGAGGTTCATGGGACCTTTTGAGATCATCACTCAGATCAATGCTGTCACTTTTCGTTTGCAACTTCCAGATTCCATGAGAACACACCCAGTGTTTCACGTTGCACTGCTGAAACCTTTCCATGACAGGACTTTCCCTGGCCGAGCCCTTCCTGCCCCACCTCCAGTCCTCGGGTATGGTGAGGATGAATACGAGGTGGAGAAAATTCTGGACTCCATGATCTTCCGCAACAAGATTCAGTATCAGGTTTGTTGGAAAGGCTATGGTGAGGAGGATAGTTCGTGTGAACCAGTGGACAATATTCATGCTCCTGATCTTCTTCGGTCTTTTCATGGGCAGTACCCTGTTAAACCGGGTAATAGGGCATCCAGAGGCTGCACCTATAGAGGCGGGGGTAATGTGAGGAATTGACTCTGCTGGGTTTTGAACCCTGGTCCCCAGGCTGCTGAACCTCTTCCCTACCACTGCTCCAGCCTGCCTTTGTGAATTTCCTTGAGATCTGATAAACCTTGACTCTGCTAGCAATAGTATCAGTGACTAGTCTCTTCAGCTGTGTCTGGTCAGGTGTCTGGTCCTTGGCCTATATAAGGCACTTCCTGTCTATGTACCTTTATTGTGGTTCCTGTTCCCTTCAATAAAGCTTGTTCCTGTTTCACCTACAAGTTGCTGAATTGGATCATTGCTGACCTAGGCTGCTGGTCTCAAAAACCTTGTGATTCCTATTTCATTACAGCTTGGTTCTAAATTGCCTTATCTAGATTATTTTCCATACCTCAGACGTTGGGTTTTGTGATAATATTGCAGGTAATGTTTTTTCTGATGACTTTGCCATCCGGATCATGTTTGCGCAACCAACGCTGCTACCACTCCTGTGTCAGCTAGACCTCCCTGCAGGTCATTTGCCTTTCTTCCAGACATATAAGACGGGCTATCTGACAGTTTTCTTGTTCTTCAACATCATATATTGACTTAAACAATTACCCGTAACGGACATTTCTTAAAGGACCACTATAGTGGTGGAAATAGGCCTTTAAATCTCCTGAAAATATGTGTACATAGTTTTTGAATTTTGGAAATTTAAGCTTATCTAATCTTTGAAGATTTCATGTTTATTTCTAGCCCCCCTGCTCCCTCAGTGTTAAAGTTATGGTGGTGTGGTTCTTTAGTCAATCAGAAAAGGTTGTCCATCTCTACTTTGTTCACGTAAGGTGGATTAACACAGCTATCGCTCGGACCAAGGCAAACATATCAAGAAAAATATATATTAAACTTTGTAATTATCATCTGCTTACAGTTCCTAATGAACATTCTTGACCTACCTAAGGCCTAACAAGTTAATTAAGTTCTGAGACCTTGCAATTGGAAGGTCTCAGACTTTTGCACATGCCAGAATTACTATTTAACTTTTTCTATTTTTTTAAGTTTATTTGAAATATTTTGCTTCAAAAATCAACAAAATATGTAATTTGACCAGGGGTGTCTAAACATTTGCATACAATTATATATTATTTTATGGGTTGGAAGTATCTGTGCTTCCCATATGATTTTTGGAAAAACATCATATTATTAACTTGAGAGATTGAAGGGTTATCACAAATTGATGTGATATGTTCGATTCTATAATGAGAACCTAAGATCATTTGCTGTTGTTCAGTCTGGTCCTGCATTAATAGTGAAATCTATATTATAAAGTAAATACATTTTCTTACTATAGTGGATCTTAAGTTTTATCGATGGATTAAAACGTAAGCTCTGTATGATTCAAGTAAACACATTTTTATTACTTTTCCTTTGAAGTCAATGGAGTTGGCTAACACACTTTAGGTATCATAATTCAGAAATGAATCATGGCGTAAGCTTTAGCCCATCTGTACTTGCATATACACTTAGTTAAGGAATGGCCATGAATCAGTTCTTTAAATTTAATTTGGAATATTGTTTAAATATAGCTATTTGAAGAATCCTGAATTACATTTTCTTACTGATTTTCATGCAAGTAAACATTGTACAGCAATATAATAAAAAAGGAGCATTTTTAGCATCATTTTGATATACATCTTGTCAAAACATTGAAATATATTTTTTGTTGAAAACTTGTGATTTACTTACCAACCATGAAGTCAAATGAACTAAAATCATTCTGGCTTTTCAAAAAAAACTGCAAGTTTGAGATGTTTGGGTTTAACGTTTGGCACTGAAATGTCTATTGTCTGCAATGCCAAGGGAACTGTGAAGAAAAATTGCTTGAGGTTTCCATTAAAAATGTAATGGTCTCCACAGAACAGAAAGCAATATCTGTCTGTAATCCAGACAGGTTGAAATGGAAGATGTAGAGAAGGAATAATCGAGGGGAGAGGATGACACACTTAGATGATTTTGACATCTATCCCCGAAAGATCTTTTGTCATTATTTGCCCCAAAAATGCAATCTATCACTTATTCTTCATATATAAAATTTGATATATTTTTGTGTACTTTTTGAAGTTATCTACAAGCCAAGGACAAAAAGGAATCCCCTATGGTTGTTGAAACATAGGAATCAATGGGCTATTTCGTCTTTAAGATATTTTAGTGTCAGAGTTTGCACATGATCTATAGTTACAATATATGACCGTTAAAATAAAATAATATAATAAAAATAATATAACTGTTCTGGAAAACAAATTAAGCTTAGTAGTTTAACCTTTCTGAAAGTGCTGAAAATGTCCTTCAGTGTCTATGTAGCCCAGAATTCCTCTACATGGCTTATGCTCTTATTATCCCATTTGGTTCCCCTAGTTATTACTGGGGTTTTCCTTTCTAGTCTCTGACCTGACTAGTATTAACTAATTCCAGTTCTCCGGGATTGTTGTTGTTTAGTCTTTCGGTCATGTTCAACTCTCCATGCCCCTATGGACAGCAGCATGCCAGGCACACCTCTCAGCTACTGTCTTTCTGAGATGCATAAAGCTCAAGTAGATTGATTAAATAACTGCATCTATCCATCTCCACCTCTTCAGTCTCCTCCTTTTCCAGCATCAGAGTCTTCTCTAAGGAATCCTGTCTCCTCATGATTTGGCTAAAATATTTGAACTTTAACCTTATGATCATATCTTCCAGTGGCCAGTTTGACTTGATTTCCTGTAATAATGATCGATTGAATCTTTTCGCAGTCCAATGGATTTTAAACAGTTTTCTCAAATACTACAATTCAAAGGTGTCAATTCTAGGGCGCTCAGACTTCTTTATGGTCTCAGGGATATCCATAGACAATTATTTCACCAGTCATTTTGATTGATCTAATTTCTCAAGTATAATTATCCTAAATTCCTGAGCTATGGTGTTCATTAAGGTCAGAACTAGGAATTTGGGAGCGTGAACTATTGATTAATATTCTTGAAGAAACAAAGGGTTCCTGATAGTTCAGTGATATCTCCATGTCACTTCATTTCTTGCTGCATTCTGAGACCAACTAATAAAAGCAGAATTACCATTTCTGTCATTATAATTCCATACATGGCAAAGGCAACCCTTAGCTCCTTCTTTGGATTAAAAGAAAAATATAATTTGCCATCATTAATAACTAATAGGTAGTTTACAAAGCCTGCAGATCAGTAGGACAAAGATTCAGCTTCCAGCAGCTACCTTAAAGGACCACTAAAGAGTCATATTTATAATGTGCTCTTATGCAAAACTTGATATAGGCTTATTGTTTTTGAAATGTCTAAGATAAATAAAAAAAGTCTAATTTTAATTGTATTTTCATATATTTGCTTTGTTTTTAACAACATCAGATACCTGGAATGAATGGAAGAAATGGTCATTTGGGTAACATTTCTATTCAGTTCTGTTGAAACACTGCTGCTACAAAGTGACACTTGACCCTTGGACTCAATAGAAATTAAGCCCCAGTAGGATTACCATCCCCTTAGACTACAAACAAACTAGCGATGGAAGATAAAAGCAGCCATGACACACGCATATCTACTACATTGAAGATTTGTTGTACTTTTTATATTCTCAGCTTACATAGCTGCTAATGTTGCTAGTTGTTACTTCAGAGATGGGCAACCTGTTCCTATCAAAGGGCCTAATATGCAGCCCCTGAGTCTTAAAAGGGCCTCACAGTGCATTAAATATGTTTATTTTATCAAAAAAGCAAAATGGTAAAATCATTGTAAGAAATTAATTGTGGTATAGAAAAAGACCCCTTCTGGATCGCTACCTTGTCATGGTGAAGGGGCTAGTGTACCTAACTGAAGCTGTGATCTATACCATGTAGGGTCGTCCAAGATGGGCAGGTCATAGCAGAGGGGTCGCACTGGAGAAGGAACTGGCAACCCACTAAAGTATCTTTGCCGAGAAAACCAAATGGATAAGCACAACCGGACACAAATATGCCTGGCTTGCATCCATATGGTCAGCGAGAGTCGAATATGGCTGAAGGACTGAATAACAACAACAAATAGAAAAAGAGAACTGTTTAGGAGTACAACTGGGTTATATTGTTAGTTTTAGAGAAATATAATGGTCTGTGTATTATTGAAGAGGGATACGCTCTCCCACTTCAGAGAGCAGGCAGGGAGCCGCATGGGAAGTGCCTGAGGGCTTCATGTGGCCCCATGGTGCCTCCCGTTGCCCACAAATGCATTGCAATCTTTAAGAAACATGTGACACATTTCTTAAACTACAATAGTCCTTTACAATTTCATACTCTCTTCTCACAAATATTATTTTTTTCAGGTATATCTTGTGAAAGAAGCCCAAGGTCTCTCTAATTACCTTTCATGGCTGCTAGTGAATGTATATGTTACATTTAGACCATGTATATGTCACATTATGTGATTTGAGCCCAATGTTCCGGGCACATTATATTCATGCATTTTATGCCTTACAAACTGTGGGCCGCATTCAATTGGCCAAATCACAATTACTTTAACTCGTAAAGCAGCTCATAAAAGTTAAACTATTTAATTGGTTACATTTAGCTACTCGCATTGAAACTGCGAGTTACCCACCCACAATCACTAGTTGGTTAGCCAAAGTCGCAAAAAACGTCCTTAGAACTCCATTGGTTTTAGCGCAGCTCAAAATTTATGAGTTCTAAATAACTAAAGTTACACAAAATCAATAATCTATTAGACCCGTAGCTCTAGCTCACAAATAAAGTCGGATAAAATGTATCAAGTTTCTTTTAAAAATGTTACGAGTACAGAATAGGACTCACAAGGGCTTTTTCAAACACTTATCACAGCTGCAGCAGCAATTTAAAACACACAAATGTACTTCAAAAGTATGTGAAGGAATATAAACACATTAGAATTAATTGCACAACTCTTTTTTTGCGTTTGAAATCGATCCTGGGACTTAAGGGGTTAATACATATCATGGAACCCGCACGGACTAGAACCGTTGCTTTAATTAATTTGATTGATTTCTATATTTCTGGATTGTGAGTCCGATCAGAAATGCTACTTCTCAACACTAATTCATTTGTAGTCTCTGTGTGAAGTTTAAGTATAAACTCCATGTTTTACTGACGTCATGATGACGGTCTCATTTGCTATTGGCTGTGTCTAAGAAGTAAAGTACGGGCTTGCTTAAATATCGTCAGATTATATGATCAGGCCCTCTGAAATCCTACTTATGAGTGCATGGTTTCAGGGTGGAGGCTGTGAGAGGGCAGTTGCGAGTTAGAGACAACTGAATGTTCCTAAATGCGTATAAAAAATGTAGCCCACAGCCAAAGTTACGGGCTAAGGGCAATTAGGGGCTTGCAATTGAATGAGACCCTGTGCTTTGTATGCCCTTCACACTGTATTGTGTGCATTTAGCCTTACGTGACGCTCATGCAATATGTTGAGCACTGTGTGTTCCTAAAGTTCTGTGCTATGGATCTTGGGCATTGAATCGCAGATACTTTTGTGTTGAAGTCTCAGTCTTTGACATAGATTTCCCTTTAATTTAACATGTGTGCCTTTATCTGTGTGACACTGCATGTTACTTCTGGCTCTGCCTATTTAGAAGTGGTCACCTTTAGATGCTGACTGTCTGTCTAGAACTTTTTTTCATTCCTTCAGGGAGTTTCTGCCTGTCTTGATTAGCACATCTTGCACTACTGTCTGTGTGAATATGCCTTAATGATTGGGCATTTGGGTGCTATCTGTGTCTGAGATCCTCTATATGTACTTTTATGATATATGATACATGTGCTTTTTAATCTTATAAATTTAAGCACAGTTTCCTGGAGGCGTAGATTGCACTCCCATAGTCTCTTTTCTGTATGTGCCCTTTTGGCCTATGTGTTATATATATATATATATATATATATATATGACTTGCCCTTGTTTGGTCTTGACTGATTTTTTTTTATGAAACCACCAAAAAAACCGAGAAAAAAAATAAAAAAATAAAAAGAAACAAAAACAATTAAAAGATCAATAAATAACAAAGGAGCAAGGAAGAGAGAGAAGGCACAAAGATATGACTGTATACTTATAAACAGTTGGTTCTTTTTCAAAGCTAAACCTCCAAACTTAGCAACTCTTTCAATGAGGGTTAGCTACTTTTCAGCAATGTCCAACCTAGCTTTCAAGTTAAATTGCAGAGAGGGTCTTCTATTTTCATAGATTGACATCCAGTAGTAATACAATTTCTAATATTTACAGCCAGACAAGAAAGTGATTACCTCTTGTCCAATAGCCCTCACGAACCAGAGTTTCCAGGACCCCCTCTCGAGCCTCCTCCGCCCCGAATCTTCCTCCTACTAGACTATGATAGGTTTGCAACCTCAATCAAGTCAGTGGCGTGCTAAGTGGCGATTCCAACCAGGGATTCCAAATCTTATAGAATTGTGGCATTGTGTCTAAGATAGCACACGTTAACCTCTCATTTATTAATATGTAATTAAATTCTCCTAATAACTTCCTGAAAATGTAAAGTCCCCGATTTCCACTGGCTGGCAATGTGCACTTTAACAGCAGCTACCATTATCTGAAACAGCTTGTTCTGGTTTGATGATAAACTTAGAAACTCTGTCCATGTGTCTCTGTTTGGCTCCAGTTTGTGGCATGTACGAGCAATTGCTTGGATGTGTGACCCTTTTTGCACCGTGTGTGCATGTGGATTCCTGAAGGTTGGATATAGGTAGTTGCCTTTAAGTAGATGTGAAAGCTGCCTGATGTTTGAGCTGCAGCTGTAGTGGCTTCCTGCCTTTTGGATAGGTATAGCATAACGTAGGCTATCTGAGTCACTTTAACTGTTTAATGCAAGGGTAATCTACCTAAATATGTAGCACTTGTTATCCAATTGTAAATTGTTTTTTCTAATCTTAGACACTATAAGTCATTTTATTTTGCTGTAGAACCATACTGAGTTGTTTTTTTTTTTTTTTGCATTCACTGTAATATCTACATGTACCACAAGGTGTCTTGATGAACTTTCAAGTTTTTCATTAATGTTGCCTTAATGCAGATGCAAACTTGCATTCTTCTTAGGAACTAATTGCTTTTTAAATGTGTCCTTTATTAGTTCTTTCAAAAACGTGTAGTGGTTAAAAAATATAATTTTTCCAATACATTGTTTGGGAATTGGATAGCCTTTAGATTGTAAGTTTGTGGGTTTTCAATCTTGCTCATTGCTTTAGGGAAAGCACTGTGTACGTTTGATTTTAAACGCAAAGGCAAGGCCCACCATTTTTTGAAGTGTGTTAATATTGTTTTGACTTGAACTTAACTCTGAATAGGGCTACAGATTATATTGACGCCTTATGAATAAAGCAATTAATAATAACAATAGGCACAATATAATATTTTATATTATTGAAAGTTTATTGAGCTGCACTTGGTTTTATAAGTGTCCCATAAGCAGAGCCGGGATTACCAAGAAGTGAACTAGGTAGCTGAGTATGGTCACTCTCTTGAGACGGGCCTTTAATTGTATAGAAATACAGATTTATTACAAAACAAACATTATATTTATTTTATCTTCCTTGACAGGATTGCTGATGTGGAGTGAATGATCTTTGTATTTTCAGCAAATAGCAGTGTTAAATGTGAGCACATTGCAGGAAAACTAGGTCAAGTATGCAAAGCCGAGCACAGACTGCTTGCTTTGCCTATATGACCACCACACTGGTCTGCTCGGATCTTGCGTGTTAGACTAGCGCAACACATGTGCATGCACTGCGATCGCGTTCTATTCAGCTCCTGAGTGAGAAGTGCTGTGTCCACTTAAGGTGGATTACTACAGTTAGAGTTAGAACAATTATATAGAAGCAGGAGGAGTTTTATAGCTGGTGTAGGAGATCAGAATGGAGGACCTGGGGGGTGGGTAGGAGCTCAGAATGGGGTACCTGGGGGTTGGGAGGTAAGAGCTCAGGATGGGGGGTAGGAGCTCAGAATGGGGGTCCTGGGGGTAGGGGGCAGGTTAAGAACTCAGAATGGGGGACCGGGGAGGGGGCGGGGTTGGTTTGGGGGGCCCCAAAAACCCTCCCCCCGGTGTCCAGTTCTGAGCTCCTACCCCCCCACACACCCCAAGTCCCCCATTTTGGTCTCCCAGACCCCCACCCCCAGGTCCCCCAATCTGAGCTAAATTCCCAACCCACCCCACATTCTGAGCTCCCATCCCCACCCCCAGGTCCCACATTCTGAGCTCCTACCCCACCGACCACCTATAACACTCTTTCTGCTTCTATATCATTGTTCTAACTGTAACTGTAGTAATCCACCTTAAGTAGACACAGCACTTCTCACTCAGGACCTTAATGGATTGCGATCACAGTGCGCACACGAGTTGCGCTAGTCTAACACGCAAGATCGGTCTGCTCGCCTGCACTCTGCCTTTTAGAGAACTCCAGAAACTCACACTGTTTATGCAGCTTCCATTTACCCAGGTAACATAGTTTTGATATACTGTATATACACAAAAACTCGCTAGTAATCTGAATGGACATAATTCATGTGCACCTTTTTATGATTTATAATGTACTACTAAGTACAGAGATTACAGTGAATAAATAAGACAAACATGACAGTAGCATACATACTGATACAGAAGCTTTTTAGGGCCTGGCTCTTATAACAGTTTACAATCTATGTGGGTTAAAGGAATTAAGGGCAAAGGTGGTGGGGGGTCTGCTTTTTGGTGACCGGTGTAGCAGCAGTATCCATGTACTTGAAGCATTGAAAGTCTTGTCTGAATAACTGACAGTAGACCACAATTAGTAGGCTTCACTGATTAAATGGGCTTTTAAAGAACAATTGAAGTTTTAAAGAGTGGGATATAATCTGACAGTGTTAACCCCAGTTCCCATCTTCGAACATAATGGACCATATGCAGGGCTGGACCAACCATTAAGCAAAATAAGCAAGTGCTTAGGGCATCAAGGGAAGGGTGCACCACAGAAAGTTTAATTAATTAGTTGGTTTTTTTTTGCATCTGTTTACCTTTTTTTGTTTGGAAATTATAACATGGTTTGAATAGGCATTTAGCTTTTTAAAAAATGCGATTTAGCCATAAAAAGTGAAATTGTTAACATATAATGAATAGGAATTTAGCTTTTTTTTTGGAAGGGTGCTGGCTTTTTGTTACCAACATCAGTTGGCAACCCTGGTGTACCAAGCCAGCCAGTCTTCTACTACGTTGAGGAAAGGACGTACGTGCAAAGTTTTCCTTGTGTCTGAATGTGTGCACATCTATGTAAGACAGGAAGGAATATATGTAAGCTGCGTGCTCGAGTGTGACCTTGAGCTGTTCAGGGTACATATATTACATATATATGGGGGCACCAAAATCTTATAAGTGCTTAGGGCCTCTAAGAGTCTTAATCCGGCTATATGCATAAGGGGAAAGTGTAAGTGAACTTACCATGGTGTGTGTGGCTCCCAGATGCAGGAGTGGCATACTGCTTGGCTGATTTATGCAGGTAAGTGACATATAACAAACATAATTATTGTCTCTTGCTGTGGCCTTCCATGTTTTTTGGCTGACTAAAAGGAATTAATTAATATTATTAATTTATGCTTATTTCTACTTAATTTTAGAAGTTCCAGAGGAAACAGCTTCATTGGCTAAATCAAAGTATGCTTTTCCCAGTGACCAAAAAGTATTGTGCACAGTAGCCATAATAGCACAAACTGGTCACATTTAAAAAAAGTTTCAGTATTGGAACTTTTTTGACTCTACACTCATCAGGCTCAAGAGTAAACACAGAGCTTGTAATCTCCTGCAAGATAAACTTTAAAGAAAGTATGCAATTTTGAAATTCCGAAGATGGAAAATGTATATTTCGAGCATCAGAAATAAATGGCTGATATCACATGACCCCAGCAAGATCCATTAGCTTGTGAAAATAACAACTGCCACCAATTTGGGAGTAACACAGCTTTATTAACCAACTGGATTAACATAATCCATAACTTAAACATAATTACCTTAATTAACATAACATTCCTTAATTAACATAATGGAGGAGGAGCCCGGCCAGGACAGTAATCTCACGCCCTGGGCCCGCACCCAGGGCCACCCAGTGCTTTTCCAAGCACACCCATGAGGCAGGGCAACGCCCACTTAAGCCAGTGGGCCGGGCAACTCACCACCCGCCATGAGACACCAACATCAAACAAAACAAGAAAGCTAATTTTTATACAACATGCCACATTACACACTTCCTACTCAATTCCTCTCCTATAACACAAGGAAAATATATCTATATATATATATATATATATATATATATATATATATATATATTTTTTTTTTTTTTTTTTTTTTTTATACCGTCCCAACTTTCTTAACTAACTTGGGGCGGAGAGGGAAGGAAAATCCTGGCAATGGCCGGCACAGAGTGAAGGAGGAAGCCCGCAAAACGGGCGGAAGTCCCTCCTCCACTCTCCCAGCCGCGCCGGACATGTGAATTGTATTGCCCTTAAACTCTTATTTAGAGAAAATGTTCTCATAGAAATATAGAGATATTTCAATCCTAAGGATAGAGTTTACCCTTTTTATTAAGGCAGATATAAAACACAATTGCACATAGATCTAATTTTGATCCCTAATAAATCATTACAAACATAACTGAAGCCCAAATACAACCAACATCATGGTCAGATCATGACGTAACCAGTACCACTTTAAATGGTCTTCTGCATGTAGGCACAACCCCTGCATGGCCATTAAGTCCAACTCTATTAAATGACCCACCCATTTCAAGCAAAATAAAAGAAGCAATAAAGTGTATTGTTCTTAATACACGGGGATAGTCAGTCACACACAACGCAGTAATAAGAGGCCATTGTATAAAACTTATCTTATACACTAAACAATTAGAAACAAAACAAAATAAGGGATTTCAATAATCAAATACATCATCTTCATAAAACGTTTATTAACTCAAAATCTCAGGAGACATACAATCAAGGTTACCCAATTAAATGCAACTTAATGAGATATTACACAAGAAAACAGTCCCAGCCTTACAGCGCACTCAATCACTCAACAAACAGCAAACTCTTTTTCTTCTAAAACATTAAATAAAGACGGCAACTATACCTATCATCCAACTAAAATAGTTGACACATCTTTATAAGCAACTCAATCACACTCAAGCATCACACTCAAGCTCCAGTACCCATAAAAAACAAATCTGCACAATTTTAGATAAATTCCAAAAATAAATAAGGGCAAATAATGTAATCCAATCAATTATACCAGAAGATTAAATTAGCAAAAATCATAGTCCTCACAAAAGCAGAGAAAGATCAAGAACAAGTGTCCTTCTCCATGATCATTTGTGATCTTAATTTGTACTCAAAGGCAATAACTAACAGACTTCCAGCTCTCCTTCGCAAACCAGGTAGGCTTTATTCTATGTAGAGAGGCACCTGATAAAACCCTGAAGAACATTTAATTTTTTGGATATTGCAAAAAAAAAAAAAAAAAATGCCATTAATGCTTCTCTGTCTGGAGACAGAATTACCTTTTGACAGATTGGATTTGGAATATATGGCTCAGGCTCTCAGAAAAAAGGTATCACCAATAACAAATATTTAAAATATTTTAACCTTATAATCTAACCCAAAAGCATGTATTACATACGGAACCTTTCAACCACTTACATCTAACATAACTAGAGGGATAAGAAAAGGGTGTCACTTGTCCCCACTTATTTTTTTCCATCTGCATTGCCTTGATATTTGTTAATTTGTATGTATCTTTGTCTTGAACGTATCTTATGTACAGCACTACGGAATATGTTGGCGCGTTATAAATAAACGATAATAAATAAACAATAATAACTAATAACTATAGCTATTGTATCAAATCCCAATATGAATGGATTACAAGTTTCAGAAAATAAATAAAAAAACTTAGCCTCTTTGCAGATTACATATTACTTACGATCACATGACTGATAACAAGCCTTCCAAACCTACTAAGATAGGTTCAGCATCATATCAGGGGATAAAGTAAACACATCTAAAAGGGAAGGGCTCCATATATCAGTATCAAAAAACAGCAAAACGGATAGAATTACAGTTTTCTATTAAATGGGCTAACGCAAAGTGTCAAATACTGTACCTGGGTGAATTTTTCCCAAGGCAACGGACTTAATATATCAAATCAATTTAGCAAAACAAGCCAAAATAAACAACTAAAACAGATCCTTACAAATGGTCAGAATATAATATTTCCTGGCTAGATAGAATATACGCAATAAAGATGAATACCCTAGCAAAGATCATATATCTGTTTTGAGCCTGAAAAAGTTCAATTGACAAAACAAGTTCTCAAATTTACAAAAATCAATCCTTCTTTTTATTTTTATCAATAAGAAAATGACAGAAACAAAACAAAGAGGAGGTTTAGCAACCCCCACTTAGCGACATACTACAAAGCTACAAGATTAGCTCAGTTAACTCATTGGTATAGTCAAACAAACATCCCATGCTGGGTAAAACTAGAAGCTCATATTTTTTTCATACCATAATATACTATTACAACAGGCCTTGGGGCTTAAATCAATACCACACACTGTAATACAATCGCTATCTCACAGTATAATCCACTCTCTAGAAGTCTGGAATTAATCTACAATAAAAGCCAGACTATACACCCCATGTTCATGGCCTTTGTGGGACACAATTAACAGACAAGAAATCAAACTCATCACCAATCTTGTTGGTGGATTCAAAATTAATTAACAAGTGTGGATATTTTAAAACATATGGATAGATGGCCAATAAATATATTTAAAGAAATATTCCTAGGGCCAGATAAGGATTGGTGTAATTTAATTTAATTGTAATAAATATCACTTAACACAGATAAATGCGAAGAGTTAACAAATTCAAAGGTCCATTTGAATATTTTGTGTTTATGCAACCAAACCGTAAGTATTTTTTTCCATGCTTTAGACATGTTTGATCAACAAAAATACAGCAAATTACTATAGATGCTAGCATGGAAGAAAATATGTAATTATCTCTCTGAGAAAGAATTATTAAATCTGCAAATACATCTAAATATTATCCTTAGGGAAACATGTATAACATAAATATGAGATGGTATATCACCCCTTCTCGATCTCTACCAAGTTGTGGTGAAGCGACTTGTTTAACTTAATAAAACTGTGAGCTATACAAACATGGGCATATCATAGCAGAGAGGTCAGACAAATAGTGTCCCAATGGAGAAGGAACTGGCAACCCACTTCGGTATCTTTGCCAAGAAAACTATGTGGATATAATGCCACAGAGAGTTGGACATGACTGAATGACTGAACACACACATACCACCCCAAATATTTTATCTCCTAAAATGGCTTAAGTTATAGAAGTTGTGAAATACAAGGAGCACTCCTACACATGTTTTGGGAATGGTCTAATGATAACACCATTATGGGAAGAAACATACAAATTTATTAAACTGGTAGGCAAGAATCAAGCCAAAATGTTTACTGGAAGGTTTGATCATGAGGCTAAAGCTCAAATATTTTATCCATATCATGAGGAGGCAGGATTCCCTAGAGAAGACTCTGTTGCTGGGAGATATTGAAGGCACATGAAGAAGAGGACAGCGTAGATGGATACATGAGGTCATAGAAGCAAGGTACATGAGCTTGATGGATCTCAGAGGGACAGTGGCTGACAGATGTGCCTGGTGTGCTGTGGTCCATAGGGTATCAGAAAACCAGAAACCACTGAAGGACAACAAAACAAGAATATTAATAAAAATACACCAGAAACTCTCTTGAGCCTTCCAGTTATTAATCTACTCAAAGAGCACCAATTATTACTATTATTATTATTATTATTATTATTATCTTTATTTATATCGCGCCAACATATTCCGTAGCGCTGTACATGGGTTTAGTACATGGCAAAAAACAAACGTAACACCTTATAAAGAATGGAGGGCCCTGTTTTTGAGCATATAATCAAATGCACATAGTGCTTGTTTCCAAGACATGGACACACAATTGAAAACTTGCAAACTTACAATCTAAGGGTTGACAAGTCTAATAATAGCTAAAGCTTGGAAACCTCCAATATAAGAAAATATGGTACATACATAAAATGAAAGTGATGTCTTTAAACGTAGATGAATTTTACAAAAAAAAAAAAAAAAAAACTGGGACCTTTGGGTTCCTAAAATGTCCCACAACAGACATAATTACCAATCTCACTCCTAAGGAAAAATATATACAATATTGTAAGTCAACAATAAAATATTTCTTTAAGCTTTTTTCTCAAATATAATCTGCATGTATTTAAATGTATTTATTTTAATATTGCAGATTTTTTATTTTTGAAGTTAGAGGTTAAATAATTTGATTTCAGCCAAAGTGTCTTATCCATAGGTTAGAAGTCGTAACTGCAAATTGAAGTAATGGCATGCATGGGATGTATTACACCTTTCAGAGTTTTTAAAACATTGCTACACTAATTTTAAAATTATTTTTTTTTTAAACACTGTAGCAGCAAAACAAACTGTGGCCTTTTAAATTTAGAAGTTGCATCTAGCTTAGCAAAAATCTTATTATCATATTTATATAATATAATATGTCATGATCTGCTTCTTAAAGGGGGTTTGATAAGAGTCTAGTTCAAACCTACATGAGCAGAATTGTGTGGCTCTTGTTCTTTGTGTCACAAAAGATGGCTTCTGAAGAGGACAATGCAAAAAGGTACAGGCAGAGAATACTGAATACAAGTTACTAGTGACCTTGGGCAAGACCACTCCCCAATTCAGGATACAAAAACAAAAACAGCTTCACACTGTGTATATGTGAAAACTAGAACTGAACCTTTCTTGAGATATCAAACCAACATATTTATACATCTCCCATGCCACACCCTTGTGTACCTTTGTGTATGTGTGTGATGAAACACATCCGCCTTGCAGCTTTGGTTGCTATAGAGCACTTGAGATAAAAGTCATCAGATATCTAAACGATATGACAGGTGTCTATAGCTCACTAGGGCAGAAAACCTTGATGTTAATCTTAAGTGTTTGCTCAGGCCTACTGAAGTGCAGGCATATGTCTTGGCTGCTGTTTATCAAGACCTGGATGTGTGAGGATGAAATGTTCTGCAGTTAAGCTTATGTGCAGAGCATTTTTACCTTATCCTCATGTATTCTCCTGTTCTATATATATTTTCCCTCTATAACATATTATAACTAGTATATATCATAACAATATACAGGCAACATATAACCACACACAATAATACATAATCACAATGCAACAATGTCATGGTCCCTTGGCATAATCACTGGTAATATTAGTCACTAAACAATCTAATTGTGACATAATATAATATATATTTATTTTACTTAATGTCTCTTCAAGGATGCTACTGTATATCAGCCTCTCACCCTTCTCCTATTCATCAGAGCATGTCAATCACCGAAGAAGGTGGGCAGCAAGCAGTGGATCCCCATATTGCACTTCTAATGAAAACATAGCATTGCCTGCAGCCACTTCCTATTGGTCTACACAGTTACGTGGTGTAGGTTCAAGTGAAGGAGCCAGCACCACATAACTAAGAAGCTGATGGTTATGCTCTGCTTGCAACAGAAGATGCAATATGGTGATTTGCAGGAAACTTGCAGATTACTGTCCACCTGCCTCATACATTGACCTGATCTGGTTTGGTGACATGAGAGAGACCAACATGGTGAGTAGAGGGAAATAAAAAAAAAATCTTAGTACAAATTAGTCCCTTTTGTAATTGGAATAATTGGATGTACAAGTTATATTTAGATATATGCTTATAGTATCCCTTTAAGGTATCTTGTTTTTAAAGGGCCACTTAATTCAGCACAATTTGGACCACATCACAGTGAAGATCTCTTAAAATAAATATTTTTTTTACTTTTGAAATACGTGCATTTTTCACTGAGAGTTAGTAAAGTAAATTATGTATTTACATGTGCTATTGACTGCTTTATCCAGACCCACAGCTACATCTCTATAAAGTGAGAACATTTTTAAAAAAAAATGAGTTAATCCTAATCTATCTATCGGTGCAGAGCATGAAATGCTGGAATCACATAAACAGGTCGGTTATTGGTTAACTGCTCACTGACGTCCTGAGTTCAGGAAAAAAAAATGCTTTCAATAATTGTCTTCACAGCATGACTTGGCTATCTGTTTATACTTAACAGTCAGCAGGCAGGATATACTGTGTTTGTAAACAGATTTAAAACTTAAAAATTGATGCGATTATTAGTGTAATTTCAGCAAAAAAGAACATTTTAACATATAATCTTGTGCTCTTTCACACCATGAAGAACACTTTTTCTTTGTTTGCATCGATCAGTCGTGTCCGACTCTCTGTGACCGCAACACACCACGTTGATGCACTTGTTATTTATGGTAAAGACACTGGAGTGGGTTGCCAGTTGCTTCTCCAGTGTGCCACATCATATAGCTCCTGGTATTCCTAGGTGGTCTCCCATCCAAGTACTTACCAGGCCCAACCCTGCTTGGTTTGAGGATGGTGTTATCTTTTGGTTCCCTGACTGGAATCAAACCCAAGTCACAGTGGTAAAAGCATCAAATCCTAACCCCTGGACCACCAGGGAACCCAGTGAGGTAAATGGCCCTTTAATCCAGCCTAACAATGGCAGCTCCATGTCCCTTAAATTTAAATTAGAAGTTTGCATCTCACATACAGTGCTTTTGTTTTATTACCAAACTACATCATAGGATCATAAAAACAAAAGCACTTTTAAACTGAACCCTCTATTATTCACGCCTAATTACATTATTCTCCTGAGGGCTGTATATGTTTCTCACACAAGCTCAGTTTTTTTGTACCTTCTCTTTTTCTGCTATAACTCAGGCTGTGATTGTTTTCTGAACAACAAGTAAATTATACTTTGCTTTTATGGAACCTATGTAAGCTCCGCAGCGCAGCGCAGCGCCCCTTTACACAATGCCTCATTAACTAATATCAACAGAATGGAAATGAAAAGTGGAATATTCCCCATCCCCGCCTCTGAATTACCTCGGATTTATTTGGACTAATAAATAGCAGCACAAATACAATTTCATTGCGGATGTTTTCACCCCGTGCATATATATGAATTGGAATTCTCGGTAGATAGTGTTTGCTTTATTCTAATGAGTGTTGATAAACAGATATATTCCAGGAGAATAATGCAAAAAAGGTACATTTGGAATAAGATATTGCTTCCTGTGAAGGGGGAAGATGTGATTAGAACAGTCACTCGGGTGCTTAAGATGCATTTGTTGTTTATACAAAAGAAATCTAAAGGGATATAAAGGTTCCTGGGTGTTACTAGGTATATAATCTACTTATTTTATTAAGAAGTGATTATAAGCTGGTAAAATCATTTGAACAGTTCCTGGATGGGTCTGCCCTCTATTTCTAATTAATACACATTCTGTAGTACTGGGTGTGCAGAGTCTCATACTAACCAATCAGTGACCAACTCTCTGTAATATGCTGATGAGATGTGGTATCTGATAGGCTAGGACAATGTATTGCACATCCATCCCTACTAAGTCTATGTTTGCATATGCTGCAGAGGGCATACCTATACAGGTACTATTTGCTTGATTTCAGGCAGTAAAAACAGAACTTATAAGCACTTCTTAATAAAATAAAGTATATACAAGTAAATAGGTACACAGGAATATTATATACTTAGTAAAAACTCAAATTCGCACATCAAAATATTTCACCAGCCATTCACAAAAATTGCTTTTGCAGAAACTGAACTGTTATATATATATACACACACATACATATATATATATATATATATACAAAATCGACTGCACAAGCCAGAACCAACCTCACACTGATGAGGGGCATCAGCCTCGAAAAGTCTGTGAGTGGGTTCTTGGATTGTGCATAATCCAATCCTTTGCTTAAAGCTGTGTAATACAGCGAGCATATGCTTAAATGGAGTCATATATAAAATGGAATTTTGGATTTAAGGGTCAGATACATTGTATCCTCATTTGCATGTCCCCGCCCAGTCTCTCTGAGTGCAAGACAATGACTGTATCTCTGGGAAAACTAAGTGAGAAGTACATTTTTGCAATTTTAAACTAATTTTAGACTTTCAAATAGGCTTATAAATATACTATATATATATATATATATATATATATATATATATATATATATATATATATAAAAGCATAAAAGCTGTGCAGTGCAGCGGGCATAAGCTTAAAGGAAGCCATGTTTAAAATGGTCATGGATTAAAGAACGAAGCATTTGTGGTCATATTTGCATGTCCCTGCGCGGCTTCCCAGAGTGCAGTGTAATAACTGTATTTCTCGGAATTCTGAGCAGAAAACAAGTTTTTTAACCATTTTTTTAGACATTCAAACGTGAACACAAATGTACAATTTATATACTATCAGCCTTATTAAGTTGTGATTTGGCCAATTGAATAGGGCTCTATTTAAGCACACAGCATATTTTTTTTACAGAAGTTTTTAGTTAGTGAAGACCTTGCTTTTGGATAGAAGTTCACTAACTAAAAAATTCTGTAAAAAAATATGCTGTGTGCTTAAATAGAGCCCTATTCAATTGGCCGAATCGCAATTTAATAAGGCTGTATATATATCTATATATCTATATATATATATATATATGACAACATCTTTCCTAGGATTGTTATTTCACGCTGCTTTATCCTATTTCTTGTTTTATGCATAATGTGTGTGGTAATGGATTATGTTTCTAACCCAGCAGTCTGTATGGGTCAACTAGATTATATTAATGTTTCAGCTGAACAGAGATAATGTTTTGCTTTAATAACTCTGATGGGGGTGAGAGGCAGAGGGTACAGTACGGAGAAGACTCTGCATGCTAAATAGTCTAATAATGCCATGTACCATTTTACACTAAGTAAAACTCCAATATTATGCTAGAAATATTGTAAAATTGTGCACTGTTCAATAATCTGCTTTCAAGTATACTTGCCTTGGGCAACAAGCGTAATGTTTACAAAATGTGACAAATGCTTATTGTGAAGCTCTGCATATTCTAAATTATGCAAATTTAAAGAGCATGTTGTAAATTGCGAACTGTTTTGGGCGCACATGGTGGCTTTCTTTAATATTTTCAGCAAAGCGCATTAATTAGTCTCCATGCACTATACAGATAATCACTTCCTCCAACTGAGAGATCCTATTATGGTTGCCAAGAAACAGCCCGTGCATCTATTACAATATTAATACTCATGAAATCTTTAATTTTCTATCACTTGATTTTGTTCCTTGGTGAAAGAATCTTACATTTATGTTCCTTATCTGAGTAGCCAAGATCTGCATACTGTATTTCTGTTAATGTATAATAAAAACAAGAAATTCTATATATGCAAAGTGAATAATATACCTTCGAGTTCAGACATATCATAACCATCAAAAACAAGATATCAATAGAACACTGAATATATAAAGGTTGCTATCATCGGAAGAAGGCCAATAAATCCTAAAGGAAAAACCTTGTTGCTGAGCTTAAGTAAGCGGAACTCAAGTATTTTTATGTAGGGACGGGTTGGTTACCTTCCAATGTTCATGATGACCACCATTTTATTTTTAAAGTTTTAAATACAATTTTCATCTAGTTCTGCACTGATCTAACTAGGTTAGCCCTTCTATACAGACTCAATCCCTCCTTACAGCATCCCATCAGACTCTTTAGACATATCTCAGCACTTTCCCTTCAGTTCTCCATGTTCTTGGATGATGGACCGAGGATGTCCTTGGGCAGTCTCTTTCTGTGTACCCATGCTGCTTTAAAGAGACATGGAAAACTCATTACTGTTGTATTTAGAAGATGATTTATCTAAATGTTTTACAGTATTTTTATGAATGTTCCCAGTGCCAAATTACCTTTGTTGTTGCTTACTTGTTCAGTCATGTCCAAATCTTTGTGACCCTATTTACCACAGCACAACAGGAAATTATGTGGGCCACGGCCCATCTGAGCTCCCTCAAGCTCATGGTCATTGCTTCAATTACCTCATCTATCCATCTTCACCTCGGCCTCCCCCCTGTTCAATCTTTCCCAGAATCAGAGTCTTCTCTAGGGAATCCAGTCTTCTCATGATATGAGCAAAATATTTGAGATTCAGCTTCATGATCAAACCTTCCAGTGAACAGTTTGTCTTCATTTCCTGTAGTATTAATTGATTGGATCTACTTGCAGTCCACGGGACTCTAAGCAGTTTTCTCCAACACCACAAATCAAAGGCGTCAATTCAAAGCATTTTTATGGTCCAGCTTTCACATTGTATAACCTTATTGATATTTAAACTTAGAACTATATGAGTCATCAGCTACAGCCAATTATATAGCCCGTAACTGTATGACTGGTGAATTTCTTGCACATTTCAATTAAGTTTTGATAAGAATTTTTCCTATAGAAAAAAAGTAAACTTTTCGGTTAAATGCATTGTATAATGTTATTGAGCTGCATGTCCCGTCGGCCTGTCTCATGAGGGTGAGTGACAGAGAAACTTCTATCTTATAATACAAGATGGACAGAGACTGACTTACATCTTAAAATACAAATGTAATCTAACAAATACATTAACTCACAGCTGCTGCGCTTGATGATTTTTCAGTATGTATAATATGTGCCTAATTTGTTATCTGTAATCAGATTCGCCTAACAGCAAAGAGGCTGATGAGAATTCTCTCTCCTGTGTAATTCACTCAGTTTCCTATGTGCTGTTCATTTTTATGCAGCAGAAATAAAACAGCAGCGAGATGTTATGTATTTATCAGGATATCTGCACTCTGAGAAATTATGTTACTAAGCGCCTAACAACATTCATTTTGTACAGTTACCAATACCAGGCTTAGCTCTGGTGATGACAAGGCACTTGCTGCATCTTTATAATAATAATTCAGTTTGGGAAATTGTAAAATAGCCACCAACCAAAGTTTTTGTATCTATTAATCCCTCTATCAAGTATTGTATACCCCATGAGGCAGACTAACTGGAAACCCATATTGTAAAGGTCTAAAACTTGTCCCCATAAAAGGCATTTAAAGAGGTTATGTTAATCATTTCCTTGAATACATTTTTTTTTTTAGCCTGCAGCAACTATTTTATACCTTAAACAAAAATCAAAGAATTTTTTTTTGAGGCTCTCAATCAGAGAACAAACTAACTTTAACTTTAGTTCTGTGGACATAATACCCTTTCTGGATCGCTACCTTGTCATGGTGAAGATGCTTGTGTACCTCAATGAAGCTTTGAGCTATACTATGTTGGGTCACTCAAGATGGGCAGATTTTTGGTGGCGTTCCTTCTTAAAATCAACTGCCAAAAAAACTGAAGATATTTTGCAAACTTTAGAGTACGTTTATTTGATGAATTTTTCATTCAAAACATGTTTTTATACACGACTAATTCTCCTCTATCAGATGCATTCATAATCCAGGAAACTTCCATATACCTTTATTAGGCTGCATAACAATTATTTGTCTAACTCAATACAATAGGCATGAACAGATCACAAATGTTTGTGTTCTGATCCCAGCAACTAAACATCAACATATTACTTGCATAGTACATATTCAGCAAGCAATACTTTTCAAAAATTAACATACAAACATGCAGCACATGCACATGCATTGAAATATAATTAAACTGGCATCTTTTAGGACATATATGTATTTCTGTTTTGGATATATTTTAAGATTTGCAGACTCAACAATAATATTATGATCAGAACAATGTGAAATATAGAAGGGTGGGGGAGAAGAGAAAAAGGTTAAAAAAATACTAAAAATAGTGGTTTCAGCAAAACAATAATATAAAAGACTCCTACATGCTTGGCCCACACACAGCTTCTTCAGAGATACTTCATATGACACAAAAAGCTTTACACAGGCCTTTTTCAAAACAAAGATCTTGATGAAGTCATTTAAAACATTAACCGAAACTACTTAAAGCAATCCAAGTAGTTATATCACTGTTGTCTTCATTGATCCAGCCCTCTCTTTCATTCCTCAAATACATTCATTAACATCTCTAAAATACATCACTATCTAACACAAGATACAACTAAAATTATAATTCATTATCACATCATATCTCGCCTCAACTACTGCAACTCGCTCCTTGCTTGCCTTCCTATCACCCGTTTGTCTCCACTCCAATCAATAATGAACGCCTCTCCTAGACTCATCTACCATACTCACCACTCAGTGTCTGCGGCTCCTCTCTGTCAATCACTCCACTGGCTCCCCATAACCTCCAGAATAAAATGTAAAATCATTACCCTAAGCCCTTCAACAATACTGCACCGCCTTATATCTCTAATATTAAAATACTCACCCTTTACCTCTTTGCTCTGATAACGGCTTCCTTCTTTCCACCTCTCTTATCACCTCCTACCACTTCCGCCTTCAAGACTTTTCTCGTGTTGCCCCTATTCTATGGAACTCCTCGCTCCACTAGACTTTCCTCCTGTCTCAAATCTTTCAAAACCTCTTTAAAAACACATCTGTTTAATGAAGCTTATCACCTTTATCCTTAATATGCCTTATGTAACTATCACCCGCCTCTTGCACAACCACATCCTTTAGATTGTAAGTTTGCTAGTTTTTAATCACATTTGTTGCTTCGTATATAGAGGATTCTAAGCCCTTAAGACAGAGCCCTCTATTCATTAAAAAATGTTTTTGCCCTGTACTCGTCCTATGTGCTGCACTTCCGAATATGTAGGTGCATTAGAAATGTAAAATATTAATAATAATAATAAAATACTATAACTTAATCTGGCTTATTATAAGTGTCTTGCCACTTCTCCATTCACACAACCTCTAAATATATTTACTAACTAAAATAAATCTATAACACCTTACAACGTATGATTATATGCCTAAAAGTTAAAAGCAAAAAAATAAAATAATAATAACCATAATTATATCCACATTGCAATATAACATTAGAAAAGGTTATCAAGAATGATCATCAGTAGGTCATGTGATAGTGATCATGTGATCACTACGTAGCTAAGTGAGCTATCCCTCATTCTCAATTACTTCTCCAAGTTCTCTTTAAGTTTTTCTATCCAATTCTATTTTTCCAGGCACCCTCAGTTCTCCATTACTGCCTTGCCCCTTCCTTCCGTCTTTTTCTCCTCTGTTTTTTTCACTTCTTGCTCTGCCATTATTTCTCCCTCCTCCTTGGTTTTTGTTTTACCAACTCCATGTTTTCTAAAATGAATGTGTCCCTATGAAAGCGCCTGCTTCACCCTCATTAGCTCTGGTTACAGGATTATGACACAGATAACAGTAACAAGAAACATTATGTGCTGGAGGAACTGGATCTTTATAGTGACACAGTCTTCACTGAATTCATTAAAAATTATTTTGGGAAAATGTAATAGTGTATAATTGGATGCATGTGTAGAAATATTTTTTCTTGTTGTAAAGGTTGACAGATTAGAATTCTGCATATGATTATTGCCTACAGAGAGCATTTCCTGTAAGTGCTATAAAGTGGTTCTTTTATTTTTTCCTTATTTTCCAGGATTCAAAATCACCAAAATGCATCAGTTCTGCATCTTTTTTTTCAAACTTAGGGCCTTATTCAATTGAAAGCCCGCACTTTAAGTTATAGTGGCCGTAAGACTGCAGGCTTGAATTTTGCTACAATTACAGAGTGATTTAATTGAATAAGCCCCCAATATACAGGCCAAAAGCCAAAACCGTAAACCATGCACACGTAAGTAGCAATGCAGAGCATGGTCATGATCAGTTAAGCAAGGCCATAACTACCGATTTAGAAACAACAATAGTAAATGAGACCGTCATCATGATGCCAGTAAAATATGGAGGTAAAAAGTCAATCAATTAGCGTTTAGAGGTTCGATATGTGATTGGACTCGAAATCCTGCAATGTATAAAATAACAAAAATGAATGATGACTGTTCTAGTCCACGTGGGTGGCCTGATATGTATTAACTCATTGATTCCTAAGATTGATATAACACAACATTTTTTATTGCAGATTTACAAGCTTGAGACTGTCGTACAATCTTTCAGAGCTTTTTTATTTGCATTTACAGTGCTACGAAGAGGTGTTTAACCCCCTTGCGAGTCCAATCTGGTACTCATAGGATTTTCTTCTACATTTGCCATTTGCGGGTGTGAGAACATTTGCGTGCGTTAGGAATGGTAGCAATTGAATAGCGATTTGAGATTTTAGAGATTTTAAAATGTGCAGGTTTGAAGGATCAAAGGCTTAGATGTGGTGTTAGTTACGATTTTTGCAACCGCAGTGATTTTCAGCCTGTAACCCGTAGAACGTTTGTGGCTCGCTAAAATACGCCAATTGAATAGCAAATTAGTTTGCGGGCAACATTACAGGCTCCAGTAACCAACAATTACTCAACTGAATAGGGGCCCAAGACTCTGCAAAACTCTAATAAATTCTGTAATCCAGCTTTGTCAGAATCTTGATGCGTTTTGTAATTATCAAAAGAAGTGTTTTTTGTTCTCAAAATAAACAATCTCACACAAGATATTGATAGGAGATGCAATAAGTTAGAAACGTCAGGGTCTTACTAATACACAGAATGTAACTGTGTATAATGCATTATTTCACCAGTCCACTGTCTGGTATGACTACTGATAAGCTTTTCATGCACCTTATGGCACACAGCCCAGAAAGTTAGTGGGGGCTGTTTAGTCAGTTTTTTTAGTTGATAATGTTTAGGCACACAATATTAATTTTAGAAAAAGAGAAATTTAAATGTTAGCACCCAAATTAACAAATGTACCCCTTATTGCAGATGCTAACTAACCAATGAATATATGAAAAGACTTCAGCTACTAACAGTTCCTGTATGTTAAGGATATGCTGATCAAGCAATTACTAAGACTTTGCATATACTTCTACAAACTGTGCAATTTGAATATCATTTTCCTTCCACTCCAGGCTGTGACTTATGGACACTGGTGCATTCCTATCGGACTTTGATCCATAACCATATCAGTTGTATAACATCTCAGTTACTCTTAGTTATTCATCAAAAAAAGTTATATTTTACAATTACATTTACCAAACTAAGCAATAGACAAAGCTGATATTGTTAAGTTTTAAAGGGATATAGTGGGATTTTCAAATATAGTATAATTTAAAACCATAAGTAATAAATAAGTAAATAACAAGTACATTTCAACTAATTATTATTATCTTTATTTATAATGCGCCAACATATTCCGTAGCGCTGTACAGGGGGTGACTACTTCCACATATTCCATATCAAACTTTTCAAGAATGCAGTAAAAGCAAATGACAAAGTTAAAAAAGGTATACAAAGATATAATTACAATACTATACACCAAGGGTGTCCAAGTTTGGGCCTGCTGGGCCACACAAAGGCCTGGATTTGTGGATTTCCTTTATATGCACAGATGAGTCAATAAGGATGACTGAAGAAATTATAGTCTCACCTGGGTGCAGCAGGGCTATCCTCAAATCCAGGCCTGTGTGAGGCCCAGCAGGACCGAACTTGGACACCCCTGGTATACACCATGGGCCTCATTCAAATGCAATTTGGCCAATTAAATAGGGCTCTATATAAGCACAGAGCATATATTTTTACAAAAGTTTTTAGTTAGTGAAGACCTTACTTTTTGATAAAAGTTCACTAATTAAAACACGTCTGTAAAAAAATATACGGTCGTGCCCTATTCAATTGGTCAAATGGCATTTGAATGAGGCCCCAAGACAATAGACCATATGGTGCAACAGAGTTGATGTCACTACACAAAAAAGAACCTACAGCCTAGATTGCAGGTCTCCAGCTGACCTCTCTGTGGCTTTCCCACACAGTCCATTTCAGGAATGGCTGATTGGGCCAGATTTTACTAGCACCAACTCCATTCCAGTAGCCGCACTGATCCAGTCCAGTTTTTGTTTTTTTTTGCCAAAAAAGCAGGTGGTGCAGCATTGAGCCTATATAAGACAGTAACATCAGAGTGCCTGTGCTCAGTTGTTCTGCTTGCCAGTGGTACTTGGCACTCTTGTTTTGTTTTGTTCGCTCTTCTGTTGCTGATCTGGACCATTGGGCCCTATCTGTCTTCTGGCCTCCTGATTCCTTTCACTTCGTTTTATGGATTCCTCTGTTTACTGCCAGTACCCAACCTCCTGCTTGGACACTTATGATTAATTAAGATATCTGCCTGCTTTTTGGACTGTCTAACTTTCATGTATTGTCTCTGGCCCTTATCTACACCATGCCTGCAATATACTTCTTATGCTACTACTTGGCTTCCTCAGTCCAGCCTTTCACAATGTACTTTTTCAGGCTTCTGTGTTTTTCTAGACCAGACTTACAATAGTTTTCAACAAATAAATTGTACCCAGAAATTAGTTTTTTAGTTATGTAGATGCACTAATGTACATTCCTCATAAGTCAATATGTGGATTGTGCTTTTTATATTCTAGGGATATGACACAACACAAATGGAATTCTGCAGTTGGTGTCATATATAATGAAAGTAATCAGCATAATTAATTAGAGATATTGAAACCTAAAAATTAAATAATTACTTAAAAAGATTTTTTTTTATCTTGAACAAACATGGGTTTTGTCTTGTATCTTACTCTGAACTGTATTTATGATGCAGCACTAGCCTCAAATTCCCTTATTTTATGTTCTACTCATATTTCCCAGAATACAAGTTATTCATCTCTATTTATTTTATCTTATTTCCAACAGCAGGTAATGGAATCATTAAATTCACTAATCCACGGCTGTGACATGACTTTAAGATCCTCATTCTGTTGGATCAAAAAGAAAATATGAGATGGTTTCCCACATAAATTAGTGCTAGAAACTGTTATACCACAATTTTGCTATTCTCTTACTTGAGATGTCAGTCCCTCTAAGTGATTTTTGCAAAAAATATAATATTTCTAAATTCTAGGCTAAAAAAAATATATATATTTTTGCTTTCCAGAAGTTATTCCTAATTTCATATAAAAAAATCAGGTTTAAATTATTAATAGTAAACTGAACAAATTTAATTTTGGAAAAGAGCAATTGTTAAACATTTACAAAACATATTAACTTGCATGAGTGCTATGATGGTTCAAAAATATTTTAATCTTCCTACAAATTACTTTTGAAGCAAAGGGCCGTTTGCTAATCGATGCAATGTTAACTGGGATATAGATGTAAATCGTCTGTGGGAGTTTTTTTCCGTATGTTACCTCTCAATGTTAATCTTTAGCATCCCCAAAATATGGCAATCATCCCACTTCCATAAATCCAGCCTTATCTGCAAGAGATTTTAATGTGGGACATAACCAAACCAAGCTTTACGGATGAGAAACGGCTTTAGGGGCCAATAGGAATAGAGAACGTCATGACTTTTACAATGTGTTAAGTGCTGTAACTGCGGCAACAAACCCTAGTACATACAATATATACAAAAGTAGGCTATCGTTTAATTATTTATATTTTATCACATTAAATAGATGTGACAGTTGTATTTATAGATTCAATATAGAAAAAAAGTGCATTTTGTGTTAATAAAGAGAGGTTGAACCTCTCGAAAGTTTGTCAATAAAAATAAGGCTTTGTCCAATACAAAAAGTACCATAATATACAGCAATACTCATCGTTAATTTTGTATTTTTCCTATCTCGTCACGTTCATCACCTAAGTCGTACGCACCATGCAGAGCGTGACGACGTCTCGTAGTTTGACAATTATAATATGTGATATATATACTAGCGAATTGCCCGTCAAAAAATGACGGGCATGAAATTGTAAGCAAGGGAATGCTGTTTTAGACATAATGTAAAACAGTTTTTACCGTGAGGACCTTCGGCACTCATTGCGATGCTTATGCTGAGCGCCTTTGGCGCTCATTGCATGCCTCGCAATGAGCGGCTGTTGTTTTTTTTGTTTTTTTGTTATTACAGGGGCTTTTGCTGTCATTGTAAGGTCGGGGCTGATGTGTTTTTTGTGCTTATTGCAAGGCTGTCCCCTGGGGCATTTTGTGTGGTATGAGCAGCGTTTGCATTGGTTGTGAGGCACGCGGTGAATTTCTTTTGTGTTTATCGCGCTAATTTTTTTAAAAACATTTTTCGTGTATATGTATTCTTGTATGCCAATGAAATAATGAATACATTAATAAATTAATATAATTTACCTATTTCTAAGTAATATATGCAGGAAGCATTGTGCTGAAGAGCTGACAATCTGTTTTGATGTTCCTGCAGCATCCAATGTCGGTTTGCACTGTTGTGGAGCTGAGGTGTAAGTGTCAGCAATGTGTGCAGTGTGTAGTGTAAATAGGCTGCGTGCGCAAGGGGAAGCCGTTAGGGTAGCTGTGTAAGTTAGTGTTGTGAAATGGCGTCGAATATGTATGTGGTAAGCAGGTGTGTATGATTTTCCGTCCTTACTAAAAGTGTATCTTTAGCTCGTACGGCTTTTTTTAAAATCTGTATGTGCTTGGTGGTGTTTTGGTCGGCTTTACGGTCGTGTAGCCTCGTTTTAGTTTTTTTCGGCCGCCATTTTTTCTCTTGCTTAGTGGATTTTCGTGTGTCTGAACTTGGGAATTTGAAGTTAAATTGAGGTGTAACTTCACTTGCAGAGGTCCTAGGCCCCCCCCCCTTTGCAGTGGGTAAGCTTTTTATGTATTTTTTTGTGTATTTATTGTGTTTTTAATGTTTTCAGATGCGCGCGGTTCGGCCCTTAAGGTCAGATTGTTGCGAGGTCGTAATATCTTAATTTTTTGCGTCTTGTATCTTTTTTTTCTGTACCGCGTCCGGGTTTAACGTCTCGCCTCGCTAACCGATGCTCGCCGGTAAAAGTGCTACGGGTTTAACGGCTCCCCAGCAATGAGCGCCTTTGGCGCTCATTGCCTAAGTGCTATGGATTTAACGGCTCACCTAAGTCGTATGGACCACACAAACAGCGTGACGACGATTCGTAGTTAGACAATTATAATATGTGATATATATATATATATATATATATATATATATATATATATATATGTATATATATATATATATATATATATATATATATATAGTAAATAAATAATACATTTGAGTTCACATTTGAATGTGTAAAACTTGTTTCCTGCTCAGAATTCAAAGGAATCCAGTTATTACAATGCATTCTGGGAGCCTGGGCAGGGACATGCAAATGCGCTGAGGCAGGCTTTGCTCTTACAACCCATAACCATTTTAAACATGTCTTCCTTTAAGCATATACCCACAGTATTACACAGCTTTTTTGCAAAGCTCAGGATGGATTATACACAAGCCTATATATAGACAATGTAATAGAGCATTTTTTTGCTAGGCAATCTGGTTTCCTCATCTATTAACTCCTTAAGTACTGGGTTGTGTGTTACCTGAGATATTGTCCATTGAAACCAGCATAATAATACAATATATATCATGTTGATATTGGACTGTTAAGTGTCATATCATGTTAAAATATCATAATTTTTAAGTGTTTTGTTCTATACTGTGTCTTTAACTGCTGCGGCACTTAGCAATGGTTTTAAGATCATTTGCGAGTGGTCTTTAATACCATTTTCTTCCGTTTTTTGCAGTTACGGCACTGCCCTGGTTGCGAATGATCTGTACAATCAGATTAGTCTAACGCACAGGGCAGGGAGAATGGGTAAAGAGACAAAGGGGAGGGAGAGGGAGGGAAGAGACACAGGGAAGGGAGAAGAGACACGGGAGCGAAGAGTAAAGTCAAATATTATCCCGTCATTTGTGATGAAGGTGCTCATTGCAAGGCTTGCAGAGAGGAGAGAGAAGGAGAGAAGAGGCAGGGAGCGGACACAGAAGGAGGGAATGAGAGAGAGAAGGCGTTAACAGGGAGCCTCGCATTGTGCGGCAAACAACAGCATTGTAAGGCTTGCAAATATTATGCCGTCATTTTTGAAGGGTAAGTGGCTAGTTCTTACATAATATTGTTATTTATTATCATGCAAATTAATAATTACACTTATTGGACATCAAAAAATTAAGAATGTATTCACATTGTTTAACCTCACCCAGGAAGGAGTGTATGTCAGTTGTTCCCTGACAGTATAGTAATATTGTGTTTCAAGATACAGTACCAAACTATGCTCTGGAACTCCCTCTGTTTAGGTCCTCTTATATGGGTGGGTGATCTTTTCTTGACTATCATGCGTCTTGGGATGGGTTAGTGTAATAGCTCTCTGGGAATAGCATACTCTAAGCAAGCTCCAAACTCTCAAGAAAGTACCACAGCACTAAGCCTTGCTATTCAACCAAAAGAGGTACAGCATATTTACAGGAACAATACAATAATAACTAAACACAGTAAGACAAAGTAATTAAATTGTGGTGCCATTAGACACAATTACTTGGTAACGTAATTAAGACAATTAGATCGGAAAACCAAGTTAACTTGATTACTCAGAAGCTAATATCCAGAATAAACGACGTGTGCATGTACAGCAGCTAGACGGGCGTGGTAGTGAGTTGATAAGATGCAGGAAGGTTGGCAAGGGTATCTGGAGCCATACAGACTGCAGTGCATCTTACAACTGCTGAAGAGTGTGTGGTAGATTATCCATATGGTGAACATGACGATCGAGGTGGTCCCACAGGTAATTGATGGGGTTCAGGTCTGGGGGATTTGAAGGACAGCTTGTGTTCTTCCAACAATGATTACAGAGTGTCTGCTCTCTAAAGTTTTGCCCCTCACACGCAAACCTCCGACCAGTCGATGAAGCAGAAAGCGTGACTCATCAGATATGGCAACACTTTGCCAATTAGAAGAAGAAGTCTAATTTTGTTACTGTCAAGCAAATTGAAACTGTTTCTGAGGATGTACCCTTGTAAGCATGGGTACAGTGACCAGCCCTTTGCTTTGGAGCCCCATACACAAAGAGGTTTGCTATACTGTCATTTTAGACACATCTGGTAGCCCCAGGATTCATTTGAAAAGTGAGTATCTCAACTGTATTGTGTGGGTTAGCCCTGACACACCTTCACAGCCAACGTTCAACTCTGACATCAATGGCATTTGGTGCTCCACAGTTTTGCCGACTTTTATTCTCAGTAGTGCCATTTGTCCAGTCACAGTATACTTTAACCACAGCAGCATATGAACAGTCCACAAGCCGCGTTGTTTCAGAACTACTACCACCTTTTGCCCAAAAGCAAATGATTATCCCCTTTGCAAACTCCACTAGATTGCATGTTTTACCCATGACAGCGATGGTTGATATGTTTGCAGAATGCCTACATTTCACCTTATATTCCCACCAAGCCAGCTTAGACACATGCCATATTTCAGTAGGTTATAATAATGTGACTCGACCCTGTATGTGATGTCATGCCCAGGGGCCACTGTGGGTCTCTTGGGTTGATTCAACCAACCGGTGCCCCGGGAGGTCATGGGGTGCGTGGCACAAGGAATACCATTCAGGGTAGACATTGCACCTCTAATGTGTATCTGGACTGCACAAATAGATAAATGGACTGTATCTGGACTGCTATTTCCCTGTGAACAGGGTGATCATAATTGTAGTACCCCCTGGATGTGTGGGTTAGTGTTGCCCGGTTGGCACATGTGGGTTCATAATAATTATGGTTGCCTGCACGGTATGCGTAGTTTAAAATTGCATGTTGTGGTTAAAGGATAAACATAGATTACTTATATAGTACCATAGTAATTGAGGTTGAAAAAAGACTTTCAGTCCATCAAGTTCAACCTTTTTTTAGTCCATCAAGTTCAGCTTTTTGCAAATTAGTTGTCAATTGATCCAGAGGAAGGCAAACTGTTAAGTATGAGAATCCTCATATCATGTTTGGCACCAAAATGACTGGATTTCCCTGAGGAATATTATGAAGCATGTGGCCTGAATCCTCAGAGACAGCTTTAGAATTATGGGGTAACAGGCTCAGGTGGTTTGGGAACATTTCAAAGGCAGACGTGAAGGAGCCTGGAAATTTCATTCAGGGGAGGGTGAGCAGGATCTAATTAGCTATTATGGTCCCCTGGACAGCTAGCTTCCAGGCAGAGGAAACTTAACGTGTTAATTCCCCTACCCTGGACAAAAAATCCCATTAGTTATTCAACCAGTTAGGCTCCAACACCACAGGGGGCAGCTAGAAAGCTGAAAGCATTGTTTGACCAAGGGGTCACAGAGCTAAAAGGAGAAGGGTTAAAGATTGTTGAAGAGGACTGTTGATAGGGGGTGTAGTTTGGTGATGAGGGGTGACCCAGGTGTATAAGATTGTTGAATTGTTGACTAATAAAAGTGCTCAAGATGTCATACATAATTTTAAGTATGTGCTCATTATTGAGGCGAGGGTTAACGCTGATCATAGGTGTTAACAATTCTACATTTGCCTAAAATAAGAGTTATAGCCGGTAACCCTGCTGCCCTGCCTAAAAAATTCCTGTGTTCCTATGATTGTCCTGAGAGTCCAATAATAGTCTGATTCTGTCTCTGCTAGCAGAGATAATACCAATAACCCACAGGTATTGCTGGACGGGTCAGAACTAGGTTCTGGTTGAGCCCAATTGAAACAGCAATCGTGACTGTTACTAACCTGTTTTTTTGTTTTGTTTTTTTGGCATCTCTCCACAGGAGGCCTTCAAAGATAAAGTGTCCCATTTGAAGAATTGTGCCAGTTCCACAAAATACTTTGCTAACAATAATTTGATTACACCCTCATAGACCACAGTATACTCTGAATGACCACAAACATATTTATAAAAAATACATTTCAATATCAGACAAGTTTAACATGAATATAATTACCAAAGCAAGCTGTTACATATAAATCAAATGCACTCAGTATTTCAGTACAGTGAAACAAGCACCAGTCTTTTGGGGAGATACCCCACCCCCCTTACTTCCAATTTTCTCTTGAGGAACATTAAAGCCAACCAAATAACCTCCCAGGAGCTTATACTTTTGGGACTCTACTTCCTCCATGTGATCCCCATTAAAGAGCTGAAATTCCATATGTTGTGAAGGGATTTCCTACACCTCACTTTCCATCTGTTGCTGGGGAGCATTAGTGCAAACTGTAAGGCTGAGAAGCACCAGCATCATCCTTGTCTCTTTCCATTAATTCCTGTTGTGTGTAAGGGAGTGCCTGCAGATTGTTGATGTCTGGCCCACCATCTCCCATTTGCTGCCTCCATGCCACCACCCATGAATTCTTGCTGCTGCCCAGGGAATGCCTAGACTACCTCCTATATGTCGCTATGGAGAACTAGCATCCTCCATGCTACCTCCCATATGCCATTGGGGAGCACCAGCATCCTCCATGCCACCTCCCATCTGCCACTGGGGAGAGTCAATATACTCCAAGACACCTACCAAGAAATCCTGCCTGATTCACCTAAGCCACCTCCCATCTGTCATTGGCGAGAGCTGACATCCTCCATGCTGACTTTTATTTGCCACTGGGGACCTCTGTAATTGTCCACGTTCCCTCCAATCTGTCATTTGAAGCATTGGCATCCTCCATTCCACCTACAATCTGCCACTGGGGAGCACTTTTCCATGAAATTCTGCTGCAGCTGAGGAGTGCCTTGCTCACCTAGGCTACCTCCCATCCATTGCTGGGAAGAGATTGCATCCTTCATGCTGCCTTCTATCTGCCACTCAGGACTTCGGGCATTCCCCATGCTCACCCCCATCTGCCATTGGGGAGTGCTAGCATCCACCATGCCACCTCCAATCTGCCATTGGGAAGCAGTGGTATCCCTATGCCACCTCCCATGAAGTCCTGCTGCTGGAGAGTATCTGATTCACCTTGGCCACCTCCCATTTGCTGCTGGGGAGCACCAATACCAAGTGCACTGTCTCCCTTCTGCCTCTGGGGAGATCCTGCATGCTTTCTCCTGGTGTCACTGGATATGTCACAACATATACCACTTGTACAGGTCATGCAGGAAGAACTGGAAGTAAGCTGACTTCAGAGATGCTTCTTTGGAGATAGTCTATTCAATTTTCCTGAAAGCAGGGGACCCTTCTGGGTGATTAAACACAACAGCTTCTTAGTGCCAGTAATGTGCTACCGTGCCGACTGTATTGTTGCCAACACTAGGATGACATTAAACTATCTCTATAACATAGGTAGGTCTGAGACTTATCTGGGGACACCAGATCAGCATAATTACTCTGTTCTAGTTCCTTTAGTTGCTCCACCACCATCCCCAGTAATTCCTCTATTCACCCCTCTAGATTTGGCTTCTGGATGTGGAGGAGAGTGTCATCTCCCAATCTTCCAAATCTGGCTATTCTGCAAAATACACTTCTGCTTCCTGATGGGTAAAAAACAAATGATTAAGAAAATGTAATTCTATTTTAAGTGTATGACACAAACTCACAACTTCAATGTACTTTAAGTTGTAATAATAATAAATATTTAAAGGCTGGGGGAATGGCAGGGAATGTAGACTCTGAAAAGATTTCTACCAGTTCGGTTTCCTAAGAGCTGCTGTAAGCTTTCCAGGTTAAACCTATTTTTAGGTCAAGACTCATTAACATAACAAAATACAACAATAATGCAAATCTTTAGCCAGAAAATACATTTTAACAACACAGTTTAACTTATTAATGACCACTGCTGTACATATTGGGCCGCACATTAGCATAGCGAATTGGCACAGAGATTTCTGAATAATTCAGGAATGCTTTTCTGTAGAGATAAACAGCTAATACAATGTATAGACCATTTTAATGCTATATATGATTAAATAAACTTGTTGTTGGGTAGACAGTGTCCCTTTAATGGATGAACACAGCTAAATTGATGAAAACAAGGACAATATGATTAATCCACCCCAAAGCATGAAATTGTGTTTACTGCATCTCTTATTATTGTTTTTTGTTATGTGTCTTTTATATTTACTCAGCAAAATGCTTATAATTGTGGTTCTATTGCTGCCAAGGTCATGGATGAACTTTGATTAATGTAATATATCCATTTGTATTCTATGTTAATCTAATAATCCGGGAACAAGATGTTCCCCTGGTCAAACTATGAGACGTAACAATGTTTTCTTCTCATGAAGTAATTCAATGTTTGCACTTTTCTAAGGTAAACAAGAAAATAAAATAAAAAAACATCAGAGGAAAGTAATAACTGAAACACAGAAATTCAGATTTTGAAAGAAATAATAGGTCTATATGCACTGAATATTCTCCTAATTATTGAAAGTTCAGGCTTAAAAAGTATTTAAAAAAATGGAAGCAATTAGTAGAGTAAAATGTATGTAGTTGAAGTTGAAAAAAGACTTTTAGTTCATAAAGTTCAACCATTTTAGAACTCTTCTAACCTAAATTTGCAAGTTTACAATTAGTTGAAACAATGCACAAATGCACAGTACAGAAAACATCAGAATAGCAGAGAGTGTGCATTACACAAAGGGCTACTATGGCATAATGTTTTTTTTTTTATTATTGTGCATTGAAAATATATTTTAAACACAATTTTGTATGAAAAATGAGTGGTTTATAGCAATGGTTCCCAACCCTCTCATCAAGACCCACAAGACAGGCCATGATTTAGATTCAATGTGTAAATACAGAGGTGAAGTAAGTTGAAGCTCCAGAGCCTCCCTGAATATTACTAGTTGCCTCACCTTAATCATGGCCTGCCTATTGGATCTTGAGGAGGGGTTTGGCAGCCACTGGTTTAACGTATACAATGTTTGCATTAAGATGTGACATTAGATCTTGACCTTGTATAGGAAATGGATGGACAATGAGCCCTGTGGATCTCTAACGGCAATAATGCCCATTCATTTTGAACCGGATAATAAACCATAATTAGCAGAATCCATATTGTTTACATTTCTTGTCAATACACTAGTAAGATAAAAGTGGATTAAACATTGTTTTTTCAGGACTTGAGAAGTTGCGTTGGGAGAGGAATCATAGTTACAATGAGCCATCAAATAACTCTCTTCTGGATCCCCCAATGAAGCCCACAAGGGATGGGGGCATTAGTGAAGCTGAGGGGCTATGGGCTGGTTTGGAGAGCCCCTACAGTACAGAAATAAAATAAAAAAATAATACAAAATAATACAAAAAAAAATAGACTGCACTGTGGTTCTCTCAGAAGAGGTCCTCCTTGCATTGCAAATCAATATAATATATTTGTCAAGCAAAAATAAATTGTGTCGTGTTTTAAATGCTCTTTTATATAATTGAAAGGAATTAAAAGGAACTGCAGTGACCCTATAAGTACTGTATAAGCTCACTTCAGTCATCACAATCCTGTTGTGAAGATCGGTTTGCTCTTAACTAACATACTGTCATGTTTTAAAGAATAGTTGTAAAAAATAAACCAGCCTGTGTCATATAGAGCTGTTTCTCTTGCAGAAATGACACATAATTCCAATTCTTGTCCACAAGATGTAATTGCAGGGCGTTGTAGTAATTACAGGCCCTTTGTTCTGTTTTCCGCTCTGATTCTCTGTAGGTGTGGCCCAGTGATTTACCCCCAAGAGGGGTTAGCCAAGCCCACCGATTTCCCTGCCTCCTGATTGGCACTCCTATTTCTGTGATTGGTTACTTCAAATATGGGCTGAGAATTTGCATGTGTTCAGCCGACTGTGATGTAAATCTTCTGTCTGTAACTGCTGATATTCACTGCTGTAACCAGAAATAAACATGCTTTTCCTGGAGACACATAGACAATGGTGTGTTTAATTTAAGAGGGAAAGTGTTTATTATTTTGCCAAGCTAGAAAGCACTTTGCTATGTTGAGCCTGTGTTCCGGATATGCTATCGATCGTGATATGACGTGATATGACAGTGACCGCCTCAGCTGTAGGAAGGGGGATTAATGTAGCGCAAAGGCAGGAAGTGTTGAAGCTGAATAGCGCCCCTATCTGGGATCTTCACAAACTGGTGGCAGCGTGGTGGAATCAAAGACATATTGGAGGAGCTAAGAGCAGAGAATGAGCACTGCAGAGGTAAGGTCGTCCCAGTCCTAGTCCCTGGCCCCAGGTTATCTGCAGAAGAGGAAGTTGAGGTGTACTGGAGGTTCCAGACGTGGAGGGCTAAGATGTCTCCTTATACAATGAGGGATAAGTTGGTGCCCCTGCTGGAAATAATTATTCAGGAGGTCCTGGAGGCTTGGAGAGGGGTACATAACTGCTATAGCTCAGTTCCTGTGGATGTGGAGCTTCTATCCCCAGTAGAGGCAGAGAGCTCCTGCAGGCTTGGAGCAAACAGGGAGGAGGAGGGCCCAGGTGGGACCTGGCTCAAGTACATTGAAGAGCCCCACCAGTCAGATGAGGATGAGGAGGATTCTGCCTGGCAACACAAGGCACTTGAAGCCTACAGCTTGATGGATGATTGTCCCTTTTCAGAGAGCACAGAATTGCTGGAGGAAGTGGTTCGGGAGGATGTTGCCATGGACCACTGGCTTAGCCCTTGCCGAGCAGAAGAGTTGGTACAAAGAGGTGCCAGAAGACCTGATCGCTACAGCAAAGGCGAGAGGAGAGGTTTTGCTGGTAGCCACTTGTAACCTAGTGACAGTGGAAGATGAGAAATGCACTGCAATGGCAAGTACAAAGTTGAGCAACCTTGCACATCAGCACCTAGATAGAAGTGTGGTAGACAACAAGCAGCTGGAGTGATGTCAGCCAATGAAGATGGTTGGAGAACTAGAGATGGATCCAAGATCAGGGAAGAGTCAAGACCCTGAGTACCTGAGATTATTTGCAACTTTTTCCTCAACCGATTACGACTTTGCTCTGGATTTAGCAGGACAGTCGATTTCACTGTCTGTACAACTAATTTATCCTTTGGGGTCACTGGAAAAGTTCATCCCAATCAGAACCTGCCCTGCATGACTGGGAATGTGCAACAGTCATGGGAGGGCATCAGCCCTACAAACCTGAAATATGCACCGTTGATGTGGGTTGCAAGCCTACCAGAGACTGTGCCAGTTCAGGATTCGGGACAGAAGGTCAATCTTGGTGGGTTCCTACTGACCTTGGGTTCTGTTGCCCCACAGGAGTATAAACAGGCTCCTTACCCAGAAGGGAAGATTGTTCAACAGCCCTTACCTTTTGATATTGAGCAGGTGACTGATCCTCCATGGTCACCTCAGAAACGGCTATCTAGCATGGATTCCGCTGGGCCTCTTACAGCGAAGAGCCTACCTGCAACCACAGAGGCTGAGCCATGGTCATAGAACCTGTATCTGTTGGTTATTTGTTGTGTTCCAGCTTCAGAGGGACACACTGTTTCATTGCCTTTTGGATTACAAATGGGGGCCTATGAGTAAGTTGTTCCATGCAACCCCTGGATAACTGTGATACAATTCCACGCCTGGGAACTGTGTGGGCTAGGTATTGCTATTGATCCTATTGGAGCTACTCAACCCAGAAGCATTTTACACCCTGGACTATGGACTCTTGCAGACTGTTGTTTTCCTACAACCGACAAGGATTTACGCATGAACTGAGCAACCGGCTTATCAGGGGAAGACCTGGGAGACTCGCCCTCACTTCGCTGAGTGGCAGGGAGGAGTGCTCAGTTTGTGAAGATCCCAGATAGGGGTGCTATTCAGCTCCAACACTTCCTGTTTTTGTTCTATAGGATTCCCCTTTTTACAGCTGGCAATCTTCTCAGAAGGAATGAGTCTCTTGGGGACCGTCGGTCAAATCAGGATCAATAGCATATCAGGAACACAGGTTCAGCATAGCAAAGTGATTTCTAGCTTGGCAAAATAATAAACACCCTCCCTCTTATATGAAACACACCATGTGTCCCTAGGAAGAGCATGTTTATTTCTGGTTACAGCAGGGAATATCAGCAGTTACAGACAGAGGATTTACGTCACAGTCGGCTGAACAAATGCAAACTCTCCGCCCATATTAGAAGTAACCAATCACAGAAATAGGCATGCCAATCAGGAGGCAGGGAAACCCGTGGGCTTGGCTTGCCCCTCTTGGGGGTGAATCACTGGGCTGCACCGACAAAGAATCAGAGCGGCAAACAGAACAAAGTGCCTGTGTTTCTGGAAGAGAACAGCTCTATATGACACAGGCTGGTTTATTTTAAACAAATATCCTTAAAAACATGACAGAATATTAGTTAAGGGCAAACCGATCTTCACACCTGCAAAATAAAGTATCAACTACTGGAGGTTCATCTTGGAGGATTACAATCTTTGAAAGTGAAACTGTTTCAGTAAGATTATGAGCATTATATCTTAGGTTTAAAGCACCAGGTATATTACAATGTTATTATTTTATTAACACTATTTTATGTTTTTTTAGGGCATGATCAGCATCCTTTTAAGCAATCCTCAGGTTTACTTCATATATACCCTAGGCATTTGTGAACTTTAGTATAACTCTAACTTTGTCTTGGCACTGTGTGAGAAAGAGAGGAGCTGGGAGAGGTGCCATGCTTCTAAGATTGAAGACAGTCCCAAACCTTTTTAAAATGCTCTATTGTTTCTTTCCTTGATCTCGATCCCATAACTGTCTCTCTGTCTCATCTGCCTCACAGTCTGACACTCTCTTTCACATGCTCTCTCATGCACCCCCGCACTCTTTCATGCTTTAACATTGTCACACATTCATGCCTGCTCAATTACAATCTCTCTACACTCTCACAAGTATGCATGCATGCTCTCTCTCAATAAAAAAAAGAAAGAGTCAAGTTGAAGGAACAAATAGTATACAGCACCTTTATTTTTATTTAACAACCACATTTTAGAAATGGGTTTAGGACCAACTTATGATCATGGACAGGATAGGAGTCATAGAGTACCTTTTCCAACTCAGTATACTAGCCCTCGCCCCTTGAGTTTTGTGTTGTGTATTGGCAGGCCAACATTGCTGAAATGTATTAGGAGCTGTACCCTTCTGTGGGAAGAATAGAGAATCTAAGATCCCTTTGGATGCTCTCAGTGGACAGAGAACAATTATATTTCCTCTATCCTTCCATGACTCACATAGACATGAAAGTGGTCATGGTTCACTACTCTGGGTGTGATTTTTGAACAATATATATCAGCACGACATGGTATTTTCAAATGAAGGTCTAAGTATAAACTTTTACATTATTTACACCATTCAACAAAATATATTGCTAGCTCAGTTGCTGAGTTTCCGTGATTCTCTATTTAAAGTATTGATAAAACAAGTCATTGCCCTTTATGTATAATATAAAATTAAATTATAGGAGGCTGCCATGATTTCGTCTCTCCCTCCCATCCCTCAGAGAAAGCTTTACCATTCATTATGCAGAGTAACTTGACATTAATGAAAAAAAGTAAACAGTTTTGATTAATTAGTACCATGGCCAGCAGCAGCTATACAGAAAGTGCTTTCGTTGTGAAGAATAGTTGAATGTGCTATTATACTGCCCTTACTGTTACTGTTGCCTTAACCCAGGGGTGGGTTCTGTCCTAGAGAGTCACAGGCCTGGATTTGAGGATTTTCTTTCTGTACACAGGTGAGTCAATCAGGATTACTGAAGAAAAGATAGTCACACCTGGTCGCAGCAGGGTTATCCTCAAATTCTGGCCTGTGCGTGGCTCTCCAGGATGGATCTTGCCTACCCCTGTGCATTTGCTTATTCTTTTGTCACAAAGGAACATTAATGCTAACAGCATGCAGAGACTGCCAACATTTTATTAAATTTAGGAGCCAGATTATAGAGCAGTCTGATAAACTTTTCAACCAACCAAACAATTTAGAAATCACACCTTGGACACTTTATCTCCCTTTAATTTACATTATATGAAAGACAATTTAAAACATATCTTAAAGGGCCATTTACATCACTATAAGTGCTCTTTAAGGTGTGAAAGATCACAAGATTTTATGTTAAAATGATCTATTGTTTTTTTCCTTCTAATTACACTAATAACACCTAAAAAACTATGGTCTTAGGCCTGTTTACAGACACACTGCTGACTGTTCCATGATTAACAACATATACCGTCACCTGCCGGTGAAGCTCTGTGTGAAGACATAGATTTATAATTTTTCACTCAAATTCAGTAAGGCAACAGGGCAAGTTAACTTCTAACTGTAATTTTTAGGAGATTCAAATAGTCATTTCCCTACACAGATGACTTTGTGAAGGGTTAACCTCCCTGGTGGTCTGGTCATGTCAGTGCCCCCGAGTGTTAAAACGGTACACTCGGGGATGCTGATGTTGCCAGACCGACTTGTTCCGCGCCCTGCGTTGCCTCGCATGGAAAGGAACCCGGAAGACGGACGTGTGTGTGATCCTGAGCGTGGCTCGGGGCTGCTGCTTTAGGTACTGAAAATTAACCCAGAGCCGCTAAGGCAGGTAACTCTCTCTCTACTTGTTCTCATTGCAAGGAGCAGTTGCTGTGAGTGTTTCTGGGGGCATGTCAGAGTCTCCATGTAACAGAGACTTCATTTATAAATTTCTCTGTAAATAGAAAGAACATATTTAAAAAATTCAAAAAGTATTTCAACATGTTGTTAAGAGATCCTTTCTTTGATGTGGTCCAAACTGTGCTGAATTAAGACCCTTTAAATAATTGTGATAGCAGTAAGGTTATTACATAATATTATATTAAAGGTATATCTAAGTTTCCCTGATTTACCTCTTTCCAAACTAACACCTGCTGTTTATATCAGAAAGACACATTACACTGAACTAAACTTGTTTTCCACACCCCCAGAGCTGCTTACATAGGTACAGTGAACCTACCTATTGAAACACTGCATTTGGGTATGCATTTGAACTTTTTACTAACCTTCGAACAAACAGCAGAACAATGCAGAGCTCTACAGAGCAGTGTCTGACTCCTCCTTGCTTTCTTATGCAGGTGACTATACATCTCATGGTTTCATGCTATAGAAACTAGTACCATGATTGATACAATGTATTAGATGCCTGTTATTGGCCAAAACAAATTATGCATTTTATGCTAATTTTAGCAGGGATTTCTAGGGATGTTAACTCTTAAAATAAACTGCTTGTAAACCAAAGATATTTAGAACACTTTAGGGTAAGTATAATAATGTTTATTTTTGGTATTTTTTAATTCCCAAAATGTTTACATACACTACAGATTCTCCTCTATCAGATGCACTCATAATCCATGATACTTAAATATGCCATTAACAAGATACAGATCTTTTCACATCACACTCAAAGTAGTTAACTCCTATACCCTTCAATAAATATACATTACTATGCCAAAAAGTTATGTACAGGACCATTCTGAAGCTTTTCCCGGATTAGTGATTTTGCCCAGTGGTGGTTTCCATTTTTATAAATGAATACTGCAGTTCTATCTGTTTATTTGAGGGACTGATAATGCAGATAATTATGTTATTCAATTATAAAGTGCTACTTTGAACCAGTGCTCTCAGTATGCTTAATGAAAACATCATCTATTTACAAAACTGGCTTTAAAAAAAAATAAATGCAATTAAACTAAACAGCTTGAGTTAATTAAAATTGCTGTTGTTTAGTCGTTCAGTCGCGTCTGACTCTCTGTGACTCTATGGACTACAGCACACCAGGTGCATCTCTCAGTCAGGCCCCTCTGAGCTCCATCAAGTTAATGTTCATTGCTTCAGTGACCTCATCTATACATCTCTACCACTGTCGTCCCCTTCTTTTTGTACCTTCAATCTTTCCCAGCATCAGAGTCTTTTCTAGGGAATCCTGCCGTCGTGATATGGCCAAAATATTTGAGCTTCAGCCTCATGATCATACCTTCTAGTGAACATTTTGTCTTATTTTCCTGAAGTATTGATTTATTGGATCCTCTTGCAGTCCAAGGGACTCTAAGCAGTCTTCTCCAACATCATAATTTAAAGGCATCAATTCTATGGCGCTTAGATTTCTTTATGGTCCAGCTCTCTTATCTGTAGTTCAAACTATGCGGACCTTTGTTGGTAGTTTAATATCTTTTTACTAGCTTGTCCAAGCTTGCCATATTTTTCCTCCCCAGAAGCAAAAAGTCTTTTAATTTCATGACTACAGTCACAATCTGCAGAGATTTTGGACCCAAGGTAAATAAAATATGTCACTGCCTCCACTTCTTCCCCATCTATTTGCCAGGAAGTGAGATTGCCGTTTGCCATGATCTTCGTCTTTTTAACATTGCGCCGCAGACCAGCTTGTGCACTCTCTTCTTTTCAAAGTAAACAGTTAAATCGCATGAAGTTTGATGAATTTCTTGCATTTGCAAAGAGTTTTCTCTCAATGTTGACACCCCCTGAAATTCCCAGGGAATATTAGCCTTTTATTATACATTGTATCGTTTTGGCCTGGGGATTTTGCAGACCTGCTCAGTTAGCAACTGAAGTCTGCCCTACTGTGGCAAGTCACATGATTTCAGACACATTCCTTTAGCCAATCAGTAGCTTTTATATTGGGTCCATTTTTTTAATGAAGTACCCGATATGCACAGTGCCATTGCTGGGGGTGACTACATTACCCCTAGCACTTTTTTTTTTTTTTTTCATGCAAACATTTTTTGCTAGGTGGGTTATGATGCATTCTACAGGATGCATTCATAACCCCCTCACTTGCATATACCTTTAAGCCTCAATTGAAATTATTACATTAATTCTCATTTGATGTCTTTGTACTTTTATATTTGAATTCATTTTAATTGTCTATGTTTCAACAATTCTGTTCTAGTTGGCTATCCTTTTTTTTGGGGGGGGTGCTGTTGTGGTGATAAAACTATTTCTCCCACTGCTACCCCCTTATGTCCTTTTGATGCTTGGAAACCTATAAACTTCAAAGGCACAGTCTCGTGTTACAAATAAAAATATTACAACACAGTTATTGATGCACAGATGGAGGTGGGTAAATAGTAGTTGCTATATCTATGTCAGTGACTTTACAAAACTTAATACACTAAAACTTTTTTTTATATCAGACTAATTAATGTCATGTATTCTAGCCCTGGGGCTAATTCTAGTTCTCTTACTTGACTATAACTAAAGTCATAACTTTGAATACAATGGAAACCCAAAGGTCAATAGGGGAAATGTATAATAAATTAATTAACTTGGTGGGCAATATTTAATACTATAAGTCGTGGTTTCCACACTATTTTCCCCTAGAACCACTTCAAAAATGTTGCAGCTCTTGGCAAGCCATTTGAAAATTTATGAATTTGTTGGTTGACCTCCAAATAATTTTTTCTGATTATTATTTCCACCAACTTGGCAAATTGCATGTTTACAAAAAAACAATAAAATCTAGTATCCAGACACTTTATTATCAGTTCCTATGTTAGTTCTATTTCTTTTGTTCACTTATTTATGTAGTCTAAATTGCTCATTGACCATCTGAATAAATCTTATGGGCCACTGGTTGTGCAATATCATATTCTGGAAATCTCTCTTTTAAGGCAAGCTTAGAGTATGGTGTAATATTTTGAAATAATGATGACCAAAGAAAAAATAAAAATGAAAACAAATATACAAAATGCTTTAAAAAAATAAAAAACATAAATAGCAAGAAATGAAAAATTGTATTCTATATTTTATATCACATATATAATTGTCAGTGTTGGGAACGCTTACGATGTTGGTCATACTTTGAGGGCCTTGTGAAACGTGACGAGCTGTCGACCATGCGGGACTTAGGCTGCAATGAGCGCTGAAGGTGCTCATTGCACTGCTCGCCTTGCAAAGTGAGGTGAGCAGTTGAGACACGCGGGACCTAGGCTGCGAGCAGTTTTGTGCGACTGCGAGTCTCGCAAAGCGAGGCGATTAGTTGAGGTACGCAACTGCGAGGGTCGCAACTGCAAGCCTAGCGCGTAACTCTAACAACCCGGAAAAAAAAAAACCTTACAAAAATAATAGCACACTCACACACAGCACAGGGGGAGAGACAGGAACCCTGGGAGTAAGGTTGAAAGAATATTTGACCCATATTTGCCTTTTTTCATCAGTCCGAAATCGGCTAAGCAAATCTTGGACGAAAAAAGTAAACATTCTGAAACTAAATAAAAACGAGGCTGAGCAAAGGCAGGCACGCGGGACTTAGAAAATAAAACAAACGACAGTCAGTGCGCGCCGCGCAAACATTCAGCAGACACACAAAGGACAAACACACAGGGAAGGAAGAGACAGATGGTGGAAAGAGACACATGGCATTCCCAAGCACAAAACTTTCAAGTTAACGAAACCTGCAATGAGCGGCCCGTACAGTAGGTAGGAGAAAAGGGTTGCAATGAGCGCCGAAGATGCTAAGAGGAGCAACAGCCTCACATTGTGTGGCAAACAGCATTGTCTTGCTTACAATTTGAATCCTGTCATTTTTTACTGGCAGTTTCTGTGTTTAATATATAGGTTGGTTTTGTAATCCAGGACATAGCAGCTGTAGGATTTATAAATAAAGGGCGAGTTACCTCACACAACTTGCTCTGCAGCATCTTGCAGAGCAAGTTCTTTTAAATAAAAACAATTATAGTCAGGTTTTTAATTATGTGATGCCTTTGTATTGTAACTCATGTATATATTTGTTTATTTACATTTCCAAGTTCTCCCCCACTCCTATTTAAGGTGTGTGAGATTCAGCCTATTGCTGCACCACACCGGCCGCCGCGCTATTTCTCTATGGGGAAGTATCAGCCAATCAGATACCTCCCCGTGCAGTAGTACCAGCCCTGCATGCTGAGAGAGCATCACACCACTGACAGGAAGAAGACAGCTGCAGGCACCGCCTCTGCTGTGTAGTGGAAAGCATTAGGCCAATCATAGTGAAGTACACACCCCCTCCCAAAGAGCACACACAGGGCTGGAACAATGTGCAGCCTCTGCCTCTGTGTGCCAATGTGTAGCCTGTGCCTCTATGTGCCAATGTCCAGCCTGTGCCAATGTGCAGCCTCTATGTACCAATATGCTGCCTGTGCCTCTATGTCACAATGTGCAGCCTCTATGTACCAATGTGCAGCCTGTGCCTCTATGTGCCAATGTCCAGTCTGTGCCTCTATGTGCCAATGTCCACTCTGTGCCTCTATGTGCCAACGTACAGCCTCTATGTGCCAATGTGCATCCTCTATGTGCCAATGTGCAGCCTCAATGTGCCAATGTGCAGCCTGTGCCTCTATGTGCCAATGTGCAGCCTCAATGTGCCAATGTCCAGCCTGTGCCTCTATGTGCCAATTTTTAGCCTCTATGTGCCAATGTCCAGCCTGTGTCTCTATGTGCCAATGTCCAGTCTGTGCCTCTATGTGACAATGTCCACTATGTGCCTCTATGTGCCAACGTACAGCCTCTATGTGCCAATGTGCAGCCTCAATGTGCCAATGTGCAGCCTGTGCCTCTATGTGCCAATGTGCAGCCTCAATGTGCCAATGTGCAGCCTGTGCCTCTATGTGCCAATTTTTAGCCTCTATGTGCCAATGTCCAGCCTGTATCTCTTTGTGACAATGTACAGCCTCTGTGTTCCAATCTCCAGCCTGAAGCTCTATGTGCCAATTTACAGCCTGTCTCTATGTACCAATGTGCAACATGTACCTATATGAGCTAATGTCCAGCCTGTGCCTCTTTGTGCCAATGTGCAGCCTCTATGTGCCAATGTACAGCATGTGCCTCTATGTGCCAATGTCAGCCTATGTCTCTATGTAGCCAATGAGCATCCTCTATGTGCCAAAGTGTAGCCTGTGCCTCTATGTTCCAATGTGCAGCTTGTGCCTGTATGTGCCAATGGGCAGCCGCTTTGTGCCAATGTGCAGCCTGTGCCTCTATGTGCCAATGTCCAGCCTGTGCCTCTATGTTCCAATGTGCAGCATCTGTGTGCCAATGTCCAGCCTGTGCCTCTATGTGCCAATGTACACCCTCTATGTGCCAATGTGCAGCCTATATGTGCTAATGTGCAGCCTCAATGTGCCAATGTCCAGCCTGTACCTCCATGTGCCAATGTGCAGCCTCTATGTGCCAATGTCAAGCCTGTACCTCTATGTGCCAATGACGGCCTCTATGTGCCAATGTGCAGCCTCTGTGTGCCAATCTCCAGCCTGTATCTCTATGTGCCAATGTACAGCGTGTCTCTATGTGCCAATGTGCAACATGTACCTCTATGTGCCAATGCCAAGCATTCACCTCTATGTGCCAATGTGCAGCCTCTATTGACCAATGTCCAGCCTTTGCCTCTATGTGCCAATGTGCAGCCTCTATGTGACAATGTCCAGCCTATGTCTCTATGTGACAATGTGCAGCCTCTATGTGACAATGTCCAGCCTATGTCTCTATGTAGTCTATGTGCCAAAGTGTAGCCTGGCCCTCTATGTGCCAATGCCAAGCCTGAAGCTCTGTGTACAGCCTTTCACTATGTGCCAATATGCAGCATTTGCCTCTATGTGCTAATGTGCAGCCACTATGTGCCAAAGGGTAGCCTGTCCCTCTGTGTGCCAATGTCAAGCCTGTATCTCAATGTGCCAATGTACAACCTTTCTCTATGTGCCAATGTGCAGCCTGTGCCTCTATGTGCCAGTGTGCAGCCTGTGCCTCTATGTGCCAATATCCAACCTGTGCTTTGATGTGCCAATGTGTAGCCTCTATGTGACAATGTGCAGACTGTGTCTCGATGTGCCAATGTGCAGCCTCTATGTGCCAATGTGTAGCCTGTGCTTCTATGTACCAATGTGCAGCCTCAATGTGCCAATGTGCAGCCTGTGCCTCTATGTGCCAATGTACTGCCTCGGTGTGCCAATGTGAAGCCTGTGCCTCAATGTGCCAATGTGCAGCCTGTGCCTCTATGTGCCAATGTGCAGCCTCTATGTGCCAATGTGCAGCCTCTATGTGCCGATGTGCAACATGTGCCTCTATGTGCCAATGTCCAGCCTTTGCCTCTATGTGCCAATGTGCAGCCTCTATGTCCCAATGTGTAACCTCTGCCTTTATGTGCCAATGTTCAGCCTGTGCCTCTTTGTGCCCATGTGCAGTCTCTATATACCAATGTTCAGCCTGTGCCTTTGTGCCAATGTGTAGTCTGTACCTTTAGGTGCCAATGTGCAGCCTCAATGTGCCAATGTCCAGCCTGTGCCTCTATGTGCCAATTTTTAGCCTCTATGTGCCAATGTCCAGCCTGTGTCTCTATGTGCCAATGTCCAGTCTGTGCCTCTATGTGACAATGTCCACTATGTGCCTCTATGTGCCAACGTACAGCCTCTATGTGCCAATGTGCAGCCTCAATGTGCCAATGTGCAGCCTGTGCCTCTATGTGCCAATGTGCAGCCTCAATGTGCCAATGTGCAGCCTGTGCCTCTATGTGCCAATTTTTAGCCTCTATGTGCCAATGTCCAGCCTGTATCTCTTTGTGACAATGTACAGCCTCTGTGTTCCAATCTCCAGCCTGAAGCTCTATGTGCCAATTTACAGCCTGTCTCTATGTACCAATGTGCAACATGTACCTATATGAGCTAATGTCCAGCCTGTGCCTCTTTGTGCCAATGTGCAGCCTCTATGTGCCAATGTACAGCATGTGCCTCTATGTGCCAATGTCAGCCTATGTCTCTATGTAGCCAATGAGCATCCTCTATGTGCCAAAGTGTAGCCTGTGCCTCTATGTTCCAATGTGCAGCTTGTGCCTGTATGTGCCAATGGGCAGCCGCTTTGTGCCAATGTGCAGCCTGTGCCTCTATGTGCCAATGTCCAGCCTGTGCCTCTATGTTCCAATGTGCAGCATCTGTGTGCCAATGTCCAGCCTGTGCCTCTATGTGCCAATGTACACCCTCTATGTGCCAATGTGCAGCCTATATGTGCTAATGTGCAGCCTCAATGTGCCAATGTCCAGCCTGTACCTCCATGTGCCAATGTGCAGCCTCTATGTGCCAATGTCAAGCCTGTACCTCTATGTGCCAATGACGGCCTCTATGTGCCAATGTGCAGCCTCTGTGTGCCAATCTCCAGCCTGTATCTCTATGTGCCAATGTACAGCGTGTCTCTATGTGCCAATGTGCAACATGTACCTCTATGTGCCAATGCCAAGCATTCACCTCTATGTGCCAATGTGCAGCCTCTATTGACCAATGTCCAGCCTTTGCCTCTATGTGCCAATGTGCAGCCTCTATGTGACAATGTCCAGCCTATGTCTCTATGTGACAATGTGCAGCCTCTATGTGACAATGTCCAGCCTATGTCTCTATGTAGTCTATGTGCCAAAGTGTAGCCTGGCCCTCTATGTGCCAATGCCAAGCCTGAAGCTCTGTGTACAGCCTTTCACTATGTGCCAATATGCAGCATTTGCCTCTATGTGCTAATGTGCAGCCACTATGTGCCAAAGGGTAGCCTGTCCCTCTGTGTGCCAATGTCAAGCCTGTATCTCAATGTGCCAATGTACAACCTTTCTCTATGTGCCAATGTGCAGCCTGTGCCTCTATGTGCCAGTGTGCAGCCTGTGCCTCTATGTGCCAATATCCAACCTGTGCTTTGATGTGCCAATGTGTAGCCTCTATGTGACAATGTGCAGACTGTGTCTCGATGTGCCAATGTGCAGCCTCTATGTGCCAATGTGTAGCCTGTGCTTCTATGTACCAATGTGCAGCCTCAATGTGCCAATGTGCAGCCTGTGCCTCTATGTGCCAATGTACTGCCTCGGTGTGCCAATGTGAAGCCTGTGCCTCAATGTGCCAATGTGCAGCCTGTGCCTCTATGTGCCAATGTGCAGCCTCTATGTGCCAATGTGCAGCCTCTATGTGCCGATGTGCAACATGTGCCTCTATGTGCCAATGTCCAGCCTTTGCCTCTATGTGCCAATGTGCAGCCTCTATGTCCCAATGTGTAACCTCTGCCTTTATGTGCCAATGTTCAGCCTGTGCCTCTTTGTGCCCATGTGCAGTCTCTATATACCAATGTTCAGCCTGTGCCTTTGTGCCAATGTGTAGTCTGTACCTTTAGGTGCCAATGTGCATCCTTTATGTGCCAATGTCTAGCCTGTGCCTCTATGTGCAAATTTGCCGCCTCTATGTGCCAATGTGCAGCATGTGCCTCTATGTGCCAATGTCCAGCCTGTGCCTCTATGTGCCAATGTGCAGCATGTGCCTCTATATGCCAATGCACAGCCTTTGCCTCTATATGCCAATGTGCAGCCTCTATGTGCCAATGTGCAGCCTCTATGTGCCAAAGTATAGCCTGTCCCTCTATGTGCCAATGTGCAGCCTGTCCTTCTATGTGCCAATGTCAAGCCTGTATCTTTATGTGCCAATGTTGAGTCTTTGCCTATATGTGTCGATGTGCAGCCTCAATGTGCCAATGTGCAACATATGCCTCTTTGTGCCAATGTCCAGCCTTTGCCTCTATGTGCCAATGTGCAGCCTCTATTTCCCAATGTGTAACCTCTGCCTCTATGTGCCAATGTGCAGCCTGTGCCTCTTTGTGCCCATGTGCAGTCTCTATAAACAAATGCTCAGCCTGTGCCCTTATGTGCCAATGTGTAGCCTATACCTCTATGTGCCAATGTCAAGCCTATACCTCTGTGTGCCAATTTGCAGCCTCTATGTGCCAATGTCCATCCTTTACCTATATGTGCCGATGTGCAGCCTCTAGGTGCCAATGGGCAGCATGTGCCTCTATGTGCCAATCTCCAGCCTATGTCTCTAGGTAGCCAATGTGCAGCCTCTATGTGCCGAAGTGCAGCATTTGCCTCTATGTGCCAATGTGCATTATTTGCCTCTATATGCCAATGGCCAGCCTTTGCCTCTATGTGCTATAGTGTAGCCTGTCCCTCTATGTGCCAATGTCAAGCCTGTATCTCTATGTCCCAATGTACAACCTTTCTCTATGTGCCAATATGCAGCATTTGCTTTTATGTGCCAATGTGCAGCCCCTATGTGCCAAAGTGTAGCCTGTCCCTCTGTGTGCCAATGTCAAGCCTGTATCTCAATGTGCCAATGTACAACCTTTCTCTATGTGCCAATGTGCAGCCTGTGCCTCTATGTGCCAGTGTGCAGCCTGTGCCTCTATGTGCCAATATCCAGCCTGTGCCTGGATGTGCCAATGTGCAGCCTCTATGTGACAATGTGCAGCCTGTGCCTCAATGTGCCAATGTGCAGCCTCTATGTGCCAATGTGTAGCCTGTGCTTCTATGTACCAATGTGCAGCCTTAATGTGCCAATGTGCCTCTATGTGCCAATGTGCGGCCTCAATGTGCCAATGTGAAGCCTGTGCCTCAATGTGCCAATGTGCAGCCTGTGCCTCTATGTGCCAATGTGTAGCCTCTATGCGCCAATGTCAAGCCTGCATCTCTATGTGCAAATGTACAGCCTCTATGTGCCAATGTGCAGCCTCTATGTGCCAATGTGCAGCATGTGCCTCTATGTGCCAATGTCCAGCCTGTGCCACTATGTGCAAATTTGCAGCCTCTATGTGCCAATGTGCAACATGTGTCTCTATGTGCCAATGTCCAGCCTGTGCCTCTATGTGCCAATGTCCAGCCTTTGCCTCTATGTGCCAATGTGCAGCCTCTATTTCCCAATGTGTAACCTCTGCCTCTATGTGCCAATGTGCAGCCTGTGCCTCTTTGTGCCCATGTGCAGCCTCTATATACCAATGTTCAGCCTGTGCCTTTGTGCCAATATGTAGTCTGTACCTTTAGGTGCCAATGTGCATCCTTTATGATCCAATGTCTAGCCTGTGCCTCTATGTGAAAATTTACAGCCTCTATGTGCCAATGTGCAGCATGTGCCTCTATGTGCCAATGTCCAGCCTGTGCCTCTATATGGCAATGCACAGCCTTTGCCTCTATATGCCAATGTGCAGCCTTTATGTGCCAAAGTGTAGCCTGTCCCTCTATGTGCCAATGTGAAGCCTGTTTCTCTATGTGCCAATGTACAACCTTTCTCTATGTGCCAATACGCAGCATTTGTCCTTCTATGTGCCAATGTCAAGCCTGTATCTTTATGTGACAATGTTCAGCCTTTGCCTATATGTGTCGATGTGCAGCCTCAATGTGCCAATGTGCAGCATGTGCCTCTATGTGCCAATGTCCAGCCTATGTCTCTTTGTAGCCAATGTGCAGCCTCGATGTGCCAATGTGCAGCCTTTGCCTATATGTGCCAATGTGCAGCCTCTATGTGCTATTATGTAGCTTGTGCCTCTATGTGCAGCCTATATGTGCCAATGTAAGCTTGTCTCTGTGTGCCAATGTGCAGCCTCTATGTGCCAATGTGTAGCCTGTACCTCTATGTGCCAATGTGCAGCCTCTATGTGCCATTATGTAGCCTGTGCCTCTATGTGCAGCCTATATGTGCCAATGTAAGCCTGTGGCAATGTCCAGCTTTTACCTCTATGTGCCAATGTGCAGCATGTGCCTCTATATGCCAATGCACAGCCTTTGCCTCTATGTGCCAATGTGCAGCATTTGCTTCTATGTGCCAATGTGCAGCCTGTCCCTCTGTGTGCCAATGTCAAGCCTGTATCTCTATGTGCCAATGTAAAACCTTTCTCTATGTGCCAATGTGCAGCCTGTGCCTCTATGTGTCAATATTCAGCCTTTGCTTCTATGTGCCCATGTGCAGCCTCTATGTGCCAATGTGCAGCCTGTGTCTTTTTGTGCCCATGTTCAGCCACTATATACCAATGTTCAGCCTGTGCCTTTGTGCCAATGTGTAGCCGGTGCATCTATGTGCCAATGTGCAGCCTCTATGTGCCAATGTGCAGCCAGTGCCTTTATTTGCCAATTTGCAGCCTCTATGTGCCAATGTGCAGCCTGTGCCTCTATGTGCCAATGTGCAGCCTGTGCCTCTATGTGCCAATGTGCAGCCTCGATGTGCCAAAGTCCAGCCTTTGCCTATATGTGCTGATGTGCAGCCTCTATGTGCCAATGTGCAGCCTGTCCTTCTGTGTGCCAATGTCAAGCCTGTATCTCTATGTGCCAATGTAAAACCTTTCTCTATGTGCCAATGTGCAGCCTGTGCCTCTATGTGTCAATATCCAGCCTGTGCTTCTATGTGCCCATGTGCAGCCTCTATGTGCCAATGTGCAGCTTGTGTCTTTTTGTGCCCATGTTCAGCCTCTATATACCAATGTTCAGCCTGTGCCTTTGTGCCAATGTGTAGCCTTTGCATCTATGTGCCAATGTGCAGCCTCTATGTGCCAATGTGCAGCCTGTGCCTATATTTGCCAATTTGCAGCCTCTATGTGCCAATGTGCAGCATATGCCTCTATGTGCCAATGTGCAGCCTGTGCCTCTATGTGCCAATCTGCAGCCTCTATGTGCCAGTGTCCAGCCTTTGCCTCTATGTGCCTATGTGCAGCCTCTATGTGCCAATGTACAATCTTTCTCTATGTGCCAATGTGCAGCCTGTGCCTCTATGTGCCAGTGTGCAGCCTGTGCCTCTATGTGCCAATATCCAGCCTGTGCCTTGATGTGCTAATGTGCAGCCTCTATGTGACAATGTGCAGCCTGTGCCTCGATGCGAAAATGTGCAGCCTCAATGTGTCAATGTGTAGTCTGTGCCTCGATGTGCCAATGTGCAGCCTCTATGTGCCAATGTGTAGCCTGTGCTTCTATGTACCAATGTGTAGCCTGGATATGCCAATGTGCAGCCTGTGCCTCTATGTGCCAATGTGCAGTCTTGATGTGCCAATCTGTAGCCTGTGCCTCAATGTGCTAATGTGCAGCCTGTGCCTCAATGTGCCAATGCCCGGCCTGTGCCTCTATGTGCCAATGTGCAGCCTCTATCTGCCAATGTCAAGCCTGCATCTCTATGTGCCAATTTGCAGCCTCTATGTGCCAATGTTCTGCCTCTATGTGCCAATGTGCAACATGTTCCTCTTTGTGCCAATGCCCAGCCTTTGCCTCTATGTGCCAATGTGCAGTGTATATGTCCCAGTGTGTAAACTATGCCTCTATGTGCCAATGGGCAGCCTGTGCCTCTTTGTGCCTATGTGCAGCCTCTATATACCAATGTTCAGCCTGTGCCTTTGTGCCAATGTGTAGCCTGTACCTCTAGGTGCCAATCATTTAAGTGCCAATGTCTAGCCTGTGCCTCTATGTATCAATTTGCATCCTCTATGTGCCAATGTGCAGCATATGCCTCTATGTGCCAATGTCCAGCCTGTGCCTCTATGTGCCAATGTGCAGCCTCTATGTTCCAAAGTCCAGCCTTTGCCTATATGTGCCAATGTGCAGCCTCTATATGCCATTGTGTAGCCTGTGCCTCTATGTGCAGCCTATATGTGCCAATGTACAGCCTGTCTCTATGTGCCAATGTGCAGCCTCTATGTGCCAGCGTTCAGCCTTTCTCTAAGTGCCAATGTGCAGCATTTGCCTCTATGTGCCAATGTGCAGCCTGTCCCTTCATGTGCCAATGTCAAGCCTGTATCTCTATGTGCCAATGTAATTTTTTTCTCTATGTGCCAATGTGCAGCCTGTGCCTCTATGTGTCAATTTCCAGCCTGTGCCTCCATGTGCCCATGTGCAGCCTCTATGTATCAATGTACAGCCTCTATGTACCAATGTGCAGCATGTGCCTCTATGTGCCAATGTCCAGCCTGTGCCTTGATGTGCCAATAAGCAGCCTCTATGTGACAATGTATAGCCTGTGCACCTATATGCCAATGTGCAGCTTGTGCCTCGATGCGTCAATGTGCAGCCTTGATGTGTCAATGTGTGGCCTGTGCCTCGATGTGCCAATGTGTAGCCTCAATTTGCCAATGTGCAGCCTCTACCGCTATGTGCCAATGTGCAGCCTTGATGTGCCAATGTGTAGCTTGTGTCTCAATGTGCAAATGTGCAGCCTGTGCCTCTATGTGCCAATGTGCATCATTTATGTGCCAATGTCTAGCCTGTGCCTCTATGTGTCAATTTGCATCCTCTATGTGCCAATGTGCAGCATATGCCTCTATGTGCCAATGTCCAGCCTGTGCCTCTATGTGCCAATGTGCAGCCTCTATGTTCCAAAGTCCAGCCTTTGCCTATATGTGCCAATGTGCAGCCTCTATATGCCATTGTGTAGCCTGTGCCTCTATGTGCAGCCTATATGTGCCAAAGTACAGCCTGTCTCTATGTGCCAATGTGCAGCCTCTATGTGCCAGTGTCCAGCCTTTCTCTAAGTGCCAATGTGCAGCATTTGCCTCTATGTGCCAATGTGCAGCCTGTCCCTTCATGTGCCAATGTCAAGCCTGTATCTCTATGTGCCAATGTAATTTTTTTCTCTATGTGCCAATGTGCAGCCTGTGCCTCTATGTGTCAATTTCCAGCCTGTGCCTCCATGTGCCCATGTGCAGCCTCTATGTATCAATGTGCAGCCTCTATGTACCAATGTGCAGCATGTGCCTCTATGTGCCAATGTCCAGCCTGTGCCTTGATGTGCCAATAAGCAGCCTCTATGTGACAATGTATAGCCTGTGCACCTATATGCCAATGTGCAGCTTGTACCTCGATGCGTCAATGTGCAGCCTTGATGTGTCAATGTGTGACCTGTGCCTCGATGTGCCAATGTGCAGCCTCAATTTGCCAATGTGCAGCCTCTACCGCTATGTGCCAATGTGCAGCCTTGATGTGCCAATGTGTAGCTTGTGCCTCAATGTGCAAATGTGCAGCCTGTGCCTCTATGTGCCAATGTCCAGCCTGCGCCTCTATGTGCCAATGTGCAGCCTCTATGTTCCAATGTCAAGCCTGTATCTATATGTGCCAATGTACAGCCTCTATGTGCCAATGTGCAGCCTCTATGTTCCAATGTCAAGCCTGTATCTATATGTGCCAATGTACAGCCTCTATGTGCCAATGTGGACCCTCTATGTGCCATTCTCCAGCCTGTATCTCTATGTGCCAATGTACAGCCTCTATGTGCCAATGTGCAGCCTCTATGTGCCAATGTGCCCCTATGTGCCCAACCTTTGCCTCTATGTGCCAATGTGCAGCCTCTATGTCCTAATGTGTAGCCTCTGCCTCTATGTGCCGAAGTGTGCAGCCTGTGCCTCTTTGTGACAATGTTTAGCCTCTATATACCAATATTCAGCCTGTGCCTTTGTGCCAATGTGTAGCCTGTACCTCTAGGTGCCAATGTGCAGCCTTTATGTGCCAATGTCCAGCTTGTGGCTCTATGTGCCAATGTGAAGCCTCTATGTGCCAATGTGAAGCATGTGCCTATATGTGCTGATGTGCAGCCTCTATGTGCAAATGTGCAGGCTGTGCCTCTGTGTGCCAATGTTCAGCCTTTGCCTATATGTGTCAATGTGCATCCTCAATGTGCCAATGTCCAGCATATGTCTCTATGTAGCCAATGTGCAGCCTTGATGTGTGAATGTGTAGCCTGTGCCTCGATGTGCCAATGTGCAGCCTCTATTTGCCAATGTCCAGCCTTTGCCTATATGTGCCAATGTGCAGCCTCTATGTGCCAATGTGCAGCATGTGCCTGTATGTGCCAAAGTCCAGCCTATGTCTCTATGTAGCCAATGTGCACCCTCGATGTGTAAATGTGTAGCCTGTGCCTCGATGTGCCAATGGGCATCCTCCATGTGCCAAAGTGTAGCCTGTCCCTCTATTTGCCAATGTAAAGCCTTTCTCTATGTGTCAATGTGCAGCATTTGCCCCTATGTGCCAATGTGCAGCCTCTATGGGCCAGTCTGCAGCCTGTGCCTCTATCTGCCAATGTGCAGCCTCTATATACCAATGTTCAGCCTGTGCCTTTATGTGCCAATGTGTAGCCTGTACCTCTATGTTCCAATGTGCAGCCTCTTTGTGCCAATGTGTAGCCTCTATGTGCCAATGTGCAGTCTCTGTGTGCCAATCTCCAGCCTGTATCTCTATGTGCCAACATACAGTCTGTCTCTATGTGCCAATGTGCAACATGTGCCTCTATGTGCCAATGTCCAGCCTGTAACGTTATGCATTTAGGAAGCAGAAATAGCCATGCAATTTATATTCTTAATGGAGCAAATCTAGGGCTATCAGTTATATAAAAGAATTTGGGAGCGTGTGGACAATCATCTAGGTAACAGTGCCAAGCAGCAGCTGCAAAGGAAAGTAAACTATTAGAATGTATTAAGAAGGTGATGGAAGCAAGGGAAGCAAATATAATTCTGCCACTATACAAATCCCTAGTACGCCCTCATTTGGAATATGGAGGACAATTTTGGGCACCATTTCAGGAAAAAAAAATTCTATCTGGAAAAAGTACAGAGAATGGCAAATAAACTAATAAGGGGAATAGAGGGGCTAAGTTACGAAGAAAGACATACCAAGGTATCTAAGAGGCATATGATTACTTTATATAAATACATCCAGGGTCAGCATAAAGCTTTTGCCAAGTGAACTTTTTGTGCCAAGAGATTTCCAACTGACAAGAGGACATCCCTTGAGGTTAGAGTATTTTAAAAAGGGATTGAATATTTGGATATATTTTTGAATTCAAGGTTATGGATAATTAGAGAGGGAGTATGTATCCAGGGATGAATCTGATTGCCAGTATATGGGTCTGCCAGTATATATATTTTATATTCCCTTTTGAGACAAGTGGCAATGCTTCAATGGTTTTTTTTCTGCTTGCCTTCCTCTGCATCAATTATCAATTAACAATTATTACAAAGATCAGAGGAGATCTAAAAAGGTTGAACATGACTATGTAACTGTGTAAATGCATTGGATTATTTTATTGTAAGTACATTTTGTTTTTTTGGGACAATACATTTTTTTAAATACCAAAGCATCGTGGTCCCTTTGCGCCCCTTTTTAAAATCTTTTTAGATATGTCTATATATAAAGATGTCTTGGCATCAGTGTAGTATTATATATTGTATTTTCCAAAACTTTTTTTTTGTCTGATAAAGGAACCCTAGGCCTCCATTTAATTGAGCAAATTGTAGTTACAAGAGCCCGTAATGGAGCCTGAAAAATAATTTGCTCTTCAATTGGTGTCTTTTCGCTTCCTGCAAAAGATTTGCGGGTTACAGGCTCAAAATTCCTGCGGTTGTCAAAATCGTAACTCCCTCCCATCTAAGCCTTTGATCTTTTAAGCCCGTAAATGTTACAATCACAAATCGCTATTCAATTGCTATAATTCCTCAAGCCCGCAACTGCCTTCATACCTGTAAATGGCAAATGTAGAAGAAAATCCTACGAGTACCAGATAGGACCCGCAAGGGGGTTAAACACCTGATCGTAGCACTGTAAATGCAAATAAAAAAACAATACTGCACTTTAAAAGACGGGGAAAGTGATGACAGACATTAGAAATAATTGCACAACAGTCTCAAGCTCGCAAACCTGCAATAGAAAAAAAAATAAAAAATTACGTTTCATTTCCATGTTATTTCCATCAGTCTCGGTAATCAAAAAGGGGTTAATACACATCAAGCCCCCCACATGGGCTAGAACATTTCTTTTATTCATTTCTGTTATTTTGTACATTGCCGGATTGAGAGTCTGATCGCATATTGGAAATCTAAATGCTAATTGATTGACGTGTAACCTCCATGTTTTAATGACATCATGATGACTGTCTCATTTACTATTGGCTGTTTCTAAATCGGTAGTTACGGCCTTGCTTAATTGATCGTGATCATGCTCTGAAATGCTACTTACAGGTGCATGGTTTACGGTTTAGGCTTTCGAGCCTGGTAGCTGCGGGCTTCTCCAATTAAATATCTCTGTAACTGTTGCAATTGAATGGAGGCCCTTGTGTCCAAAAAGCTCACTTCAATTCTTATCGGTCGGCCATGAGAACAACTTTTATTATTTAATTTTTATTTTTATTTAATTTTTTTTTATTTAAAATATTTGACGCTGAGACTTTACACAATTTCAAATTACTTGTGACATGGAAAAAAGGGCAGGTGAAAAAGAATGAAAAATGACAGCAACGTAGTTAGTAATTCATTTAAAAATATGCTCCGGACGATATATCTTTATATACATCCCTGGTCTGCAAAAAAATCAGTACAGAGCTTACATTTCTAAGCCAACCAAGTTATATTTAAACATAAAATATGCTTTTTGAACAATTTAAGCATCTGTTTTGTGTGGTGATCATTTATGGGAACTTATATCAGTACATCCAATTCACTTTAAAAATAATTGGTGTCTTTAGCATTTCACACTGCAAAATGTCTCTACTAATATGTACAATCTCGTACAGGTGATGGCGCACAGGGCACCATGTTGTACTGAAGGAAAATCTAATCACTGCAAATACAACTTAAATGCTGCCAGATTCAGTTTAAGGTAAAACTGAGCACACTTTCAATTATGTCTGAAGGAATATGGAGATACATAATTATGAAGGAAAAATGCAGCCTGTGACTAACATATCAATCCTATTATTTGTGCTTCGGTATATTAAACATCCTGTCTAATAAGAAATGATTGGTTTCTGTGATTATTGTGTCTTAAGTGCTATGCTCAAATACAAAGATTAAAGGGCCTCTTCATATAGATGTATATGTAAATCAAAAAAGTCATCATCAAAGAGCAACATCATTGTAAAAAACATCATAAAAAAAAGACCAATGCTACAGTATATTATTATTATTATTATTATTATTATTATTATTATTATTATTGCTATTATAATTATACTATTTTAAAAAGTGCCAACATAGTCTATAGAGATAAACACATGGGATACAGTGAGGACATAAGACAAATATGACAAACGTTACATACAGGTACAGAAGGATTCGAGGGTCACTTCTCTCATGAGAGCTTACAATCTACCTTGTCTTAGCCAAAATATTAGCCAGGCCTTAAAATACAAGGCAATAAACCTCTGAAATGGAGCATCATTAAATCCCAGATATATGTGTAAGTCCTAGACAATATGGGCCTTATTCAATAGCAAGCCAGCAACTCGATCGCTGTAGGCCATATGTCTGCGGGTATGTTGCGGGCTCCCGTTCCTCTCTGATTGCATAACTCAAGCAAGGGCTCAAGTAACGAGCCAAAGCCTCAAGCCGGTAAAGCTTCTTTTCACCTGTAACTCTTCCGGGTATCCAATCCCATGAAGTGCACCAAATCAGTCAAGGCCAAAAGTTGCGATCCCGTCACAGGTTAATTAAACAATAGGAAGCGGAGGACGCCAATCAACCCCATGGGAACAGGTTTAAAAGACTGCGAAAAATGTAATTCTTTGACTGTGCTGTAGCTGAGAAAGTCAACACACAGGTCTAGGCATTGGTGGGTTTTTGAGAGAGATATATAGAGACTGAGAGAGAGATAAAGAGTGTTAGAGAGAGAGAGATGGACATTGTTAGAGAGAGAAATGGAGAGTGTTAGAGAGAGAAACATCAGAGGAGGAAAAGAGTGAGGAGAGGAGGAGAGATCGAGGTATGGAGAGAGGGAGAGTAGGCAGCAGGTCAGGGAGGGGAGGTACAGGTGGAGAAGAGCAGGAGGGAGGGGTGTGCCACCAGATCTAGGCACATGAGGTGTAGGAGCAGAGGGTCAGGGGCCTCTTCCCAGGGGGGGAGGAGGTAGTGGTGATGAGGGGCAGGCCCCAGGGAGAGAACAGGGAGGACAGGAACCCAAGGCATAGTTGGCAGGGTAAGAGGTTGTGCCAAAGCAGAGGGCCCACCATAGCATCATCTATTGTGGTAGGGATGTGAGGCCTGGCAATAAGGCCATTGCCTGGAATGAGGTGACTGCAGCTGTGGCTTCATTAAGGGTTGCAAAACATGATGTTCGGTCGGTTAAACACCAATATGATGACTTCCGGTGAAGAAGAAGATGGCAACGGAGGCCAGAGCATTCCGTGGGACTGGTGGTGGCCCATCACTCAATAACACATACTGTGGATGAGACAACCCCTCTGACATCACCACACCACATTCAGAGTCCAACAGCATCGGGGGACGGAACTCACGTCCCCGCACCAGTTACCTTGGGTGACATACAGTATATCAGCACATCCGCTTGGCTGATGAGCGCAAGATCGGAGCAGTACAACACCTGACAGCTCAGCTGGCACATCAGTATGGTTTTGCTGCCGGGCAGGTTGAAAGCATCTGAGTAATATATGGTAAGGTGAGAAGGCATAATGTTGGGATGGAGAGGTACGAGTAAATGGCTCATAGGGACAGACAAGCCCAGACACATCACTTGGCGCAGCTGGCTAAAGCCCACATGCCTACACTCCAGCCTTCAGTTCCACACTCTACACCACCACCGCAGCTAGAGCCTACACCTTCCTCATCTCACCCCTTACTGCCAGCTGCTACACAGCCACCCCAGTTGGATATACCCCTCAATCCAACACCTCCTGGCTGTGGTAGAGGGAGGAAGTGCATGGTTACAGAAGGTGCGGGCCCAGTGCTCAGAGAGGAAGTAGGTGAGAATATCCCCCAGATCAGTGGTTGTCAAACCTCTCCCCAAGACCCACCACACAGACCATGATGTGGGTGAAATACTTTGTGAATACACATGTGAAGCAATTTGAGGCTCCACCACCTGTTGAATACTATTTGCCTCATTTATTGTTTCCCATAAATCATGGCCTAACTGATGGCTCCTGAGGAGATAATTGAAAACCACCGTCCCAAGTCCTCCTCATACACACTCCACAATGAATATAATTTTGTATTAAATACTAATGGCTTGCTACAGAGTGTGTACACGTATGATTATGTTGAATATTTCTGCAATTGATGTTCAATGTGGATTGCCGTTGAGATGAGATGTTGAAGTCAATCCAAATAGTGTTCTGATTGATCTCTTGTTCTTGTCTCTGTGGGTCTTAATAGTCCAATCTCACGATCATGCAGGCATGTTCCTCAATCTCCCTTTTCTGTGTCACATATTCTGCTAATCAATTTCTAATTATCCCTTAATATATGACAACACACTGTATGTGGATTAGGTCTGTATGACTAGTGATGTCGCGAACATAACATTTTCGGTTCGCGAACCGCGGACGCGAATTTCATCAAAAGTTTGCGAACGGGCGAACCGGGCGAACCGCCATAAACTTCAATGGGCAGGCGAATTTCAAAACCCACAGGGACTCTTTCTGGCCACAATAGTGATGGGAAAGTTGTTTCAAGGGGACTAACACCTGGACTGTGGCATGCCGGAGGGGGATCCATGACAAAACTCCCACGGAAAATTACATAGTTGATGCAGAGTCTGGTTTTAAGCCATAAAGGGCATAAATCACCTAACATTCCTAAATTGTTTGGAATAACATGCTTTAAAACATCAGGCATGATGTTGTATCGATCAGGTAGTGTAAGGATTACACCCGCTTCACAGTAACAGACCGATCTCCCCGTTTAATGCACCGCAAACAACCGCAAACAGTCCCTTTGCACAACCGCAAACTCCCCATTTGCACAAGGTTGGATACCATGTCCTGTTCCTTATCCTCACTGATGTCATTGAAGGTCTCTTCCTCCACCCAGCCACCAAGGGTCCCTGAAAGGTGACAACAAGCCCCCTGGGACGCCTGCTGTGTTCCACCTCCTCAAAGCCACCTTCCTCCTCTGACTCCTCTCTCTGCGTTGCCTCTGTCTGCGTTATTATAAGGTGTGTACTGTTAAGTAGTACTGTTCCTATCCGTTTAATCCCTGTTACGTCCTCTATTAGGGGACGTGTATATGGCATTGATTTTTGGAACAGGGAGATGGAAAAAGATGCTTGGTCGGACCTCCTACTTAGAATTTGGGGCACTGCACGTGCAATGTAATGTGCCACCAGATAGGAGTGGTGTATTAAGTTGTACTATTTATTCCTATCAGTTTTATACCTGTTACGTCGCCTATCAGGTGACGTATATATGGCATGGATTTTTGGAAGCAGGAGATGGAAAAAGATGCTTGGTCGGTCCTCCCACTTCAAATTTGGGGCACTGCGCGTGCAATCTAAGGTGCCACCAGATATGAGTGTCACTGTGCACTGGCAAAAGTTGGCAGAGTAGGCGCTGTAGGCCTCACACACACGCCTGTAGGCAGGCAACTGATATTCAATCGATTACAGTCAAAAAAGTGTTGTTTTATGTCACTGTACACTATGGTTGCACCAGATATGACGTATCACTGTGCACTGGCAAAAGTTGGCAGAGTAGATGCAAAAGGGTTCACACACATGCCTGTAGGCAGGCAATTGCTATTTGATCTATTGCAGTCAAAAACGTGTTGTTTTATTTCACTGAGCACAATATAAGCTGTGAGCCTGACACAGGCAGGCAACTGAAATTAGATTAAAGGAAAAAAGGGTTGTTTTTTTTCAATGTATGGTACACCAACTATGACTGGTGAAACAGAGCAGAATATTAGCTGTGAGCCTTACACAGGCAGGCAACTGCAATTAGATTACAGAAAAAAATGGTTGTTTTCAATGTATGGTACACCACCAGGTATAAGTAGTGAAAATAAGCACAATATAAGCTGTTAGGTGTTAGCCTGTCGCACACACACGCTGGCAGGCAGGCATATGCAATAAAATTACACAGAAAAAAATTATAAAATAAAATAAATGATGTTCTAGCCCTAAAAAGGGCTTTTTGGGTTGCTGTCCTTGCAGCAGATATCAGATGAGTCCTTAAGGTCTGTAGTGGAAGCTAAATACACAGCCACGGCCTATTTCCATTTTAAATCTCCAGCAGCTACACTATCTGTCCTCTCACAACGAATGCAGCTTCAGAATGATTCTAAAATGTATGCTGTCCTTCAGATGGAAGGCCCTGGAAGGGAGTGTATGCTACTGATGGGCTGGAATGTGTCTGCTGACTGGGAGGTGCAGGGTCAAAGTTCCCTCAATGATAAAGAATAGGGGGCGAACCGAAAAGCTCAAGTGTCCGCCGTCCGATGCGAACGCGAAAGAGCCAAAATCGCGCGAATAGTCCATGGACGAACTGTCCGCGACATCTCTATGTATGACATTATCTATAATTATGTTCATCTGTTTTATTGAGCAGATATAGACAAGTTGTAAGTGCTGTGCACAATAATGGTTTCTTCAATTACATGGAATGATTTCTGATGATCCTTTTACTCACCAGATTCCGGTTGCAGTGGTGTAGGGACCACATGTGATCCTGTTAGGTATTATGCAGCATGCTTATTCTAGACTATTATTATTATTATTATTATTATTATCGTTTATTTATAACCCACCAACGTATTCCGTAGCTCTGTACATAAGATAATTTCCCGGCAAAGGCAAATACAAATCAACAAATAGCAAAGTATCCCCTTGTTCACAATCACAACCTCTTGCCCTTCCAGTATCCACCCACACTACAACCATGATGTTAATGCACAGTCTTGTCCATTCCTCATTGTGCTCCGTGCATGAAATAAAGTGTTGTCAATGGTTGGGTGTTTTCCCATTTGTGTCACATTCCTTTATCTGTAAACTAATTGAGCCAGAGTTACTATGCAATAGATTACTACATGACATAACAATAATAATTATACAGTAATAATAGCATTAGATATCTTATCATAATATATATCAGATATAATAATAATAATAATAATAATAATAATAATAAAGGGTTAATACACATGGTCAATCCAATTAGTGATACTGTGGTGATACAGGTGATAATGTAAATTGATTGACAGCAAAACTTAATGGGAGGTCACCAAATGGGAATGGGTATACATCTTTTCACATGGCCACCAGCAATGGTGTTGGATTTTCCAGGATGGGTGAGATGGAGGTGAGTTGGCTGTCGCTCCACGTGTCTCTGCACAGCCTCCATGTGTTTTTGATTCCCTTCCTGATGGGTTAGAATATATTAGTGTAGTGTATGTTCCCCAGGTCCCCTTGTGGATTGCTAAATGGTGTGCTGAAGGGGCTTGTGTACCTGAATGAAGCTGTGAGCTATACCATATAGGGCCACTGTAGATAGGCAGGTGATAGCAGAGAGGTCAGACAAATCACAGTCCACAAGAGAAGGAACTGGCAACCAACTCTAGTATCTTTGGCATGCAAACATTGTGGATATGCTCAGACAGAGACATTAGTAGGTGTGCTGCAGTCCATAGGGTCACAGAGAGTCAGACACAACTGACAGACTGAACAACCAAATGTAAAATATTCTACTGGTACTTGATATATGCTATGTGGTAGTGTAATATGTCCACTATTTGTAGTCCCAATGTAGATGTGATGAGGGAAATGTATATAAGATGATCTTTGTATTTGTAGGGTCCACATTTGAGCCTCGGTAAGTGACAAAGGGTTAATATGTCAGCCATTTGCATGTATTTGTGTTGCAATTTAATTATGTAGAGCGTCTTTAATAGCTTTCAGCATGTTGCAGCATGGCTTTTCATATTGGCATATGCATGACCATTACAACCTATGAGGAAAATAACATTTTTTATTTTTTTCTATATTTGATAGCTGGGAGTTGTTGTGCAAGTAATTGTAATGCATATATATTGTATATTTTAAGTACCTTTGTAATAGATTGTCAATGCCTTCTACAATGATTAATTTGTACTGCATAAGGCAGGAATTCCGATAGTGTTCTGAGATGGATCATGTTATTCAGCCTGTGGACGACAACGTTCACATGTTACAGGAAAGTGACAGGTGATGTCATCTGGGGACTTCTGAAAGCCTTAAATTATTAATCTTCCCCTGCAAAAGTAATCAACCAGAACTGCTTTTTTTGAGCTGATATCTCAGTTTGTCTTTTAATATATTTGCAAGCTATGTATTTTATATGTACACATCTCGTTTTATAGCATCCATCCTTCTTGGACAATAATGCTTGTGACATGTCTTTAATGAATTCTACATTCACTACTTTGTACCAGAGCCACTGTCACAAAGGCTGGTTAAATCAACTGAACTCCCATGTGAGGAGATGTCTGTGTTGGGATGTGACTGTCCCTCAGCTACAAGAATAAAATGCATGAATATTTTAATAGTAATGATTCTGTTCAATCAATTGCTTCTTTATGAAATTGTGAGTTGTGAAAAGCCTTTGGAAGTAATGGAAAAAAATACAATGAATCAGGTTTTAGAGTTCAGTGTGAGATTAGATTGCTGAAATCTATAATAATCACTTATATATAGTGGATGGCTATGACAAATTTGTACTGTACACTGCCAACAAAGCACTGTGGTATTAATGATTTATGTAGTGTTTCTGCCATATAATATTAAAAATGTAATACTAATAATGGTTAGGTCCATTTGGGGATAACCACAAGAACTTGAACTATTGAACTGTCCGTAAAAATTAATTCAATTCTGTTTTTGTAAAATATCCAGCTTCTGAAACATGGCATGTTCAAATCTATAGAACAAATATTAGGTGCAAATGATTAAAGTCTTTGTTTCCTCTTGTTCGCTCATAAAACTGATAACAGGTATGGGGGAAGATGCCCACCACCCTCTAATAGTGCAAATCAATTGTATATATTAAAATCAACACACATAAAAATGAATTAAAACATTCATATCTTCCATCCCCACAACAGGATGTATATGAACAGCTGGCTCCCTTGTTCTTGGAAAAAATTAGTTCAAGAATCCTTGAAATAATAAAGGGAAATATTCTTAGTCCTTCTATTAACATCTGTTAAGGAGCCTCTCTGTGTCTCCTTCCATATTATCTGATTGCTATTAGACCAATTTCCAGTGGTGTAGAGTAAAAGCTGCTATGAATAGTGAGGTCCATATACAATATATCTGAAATAATAACTTCTGTAGTGTTAAGGTACAATATATTGTAATATTTCATAAAATCAATTACATAACATCAAATGTGTTTCGTCAGTCATTTGCAGCTTTCTCAATTACATAAGATGCCTATCAATGTTTATATCAAGGTTTCTTTAAACTAATTTTTTCCAATAATAAAAGCCTCCAGCATCTAACAGAGGCATATTTTTTTTCAACTTAAAAACTAGTTTTATTACTCTTTTTCTGCTTAATTATGCTCCTAGGCAGACTCAGTTTTTTCAGGCATATAGCGTATTTATCGGCATATAGCACGCACCGGCGTATAACACGCACCTCATTTTAAGAAGGGAATTTCAGGGGGGAAAAAAATTCAAATAAAGAACTTTGAAGCAAAATCCTAAACCTCAACCTCCCTTCCCATCCTCAACCTCCCTCCTCATCCTCCATCCTCAACCCCCTCCTCAAACCCCCCATCCTCAACCCCCTCCTCCCCCCATCCTCATCCTCCTTCCTCAACCCCCCTCCTCAACTCCCCTCCTCATCCTCAACCCCCCTCCTCATCCTCAACCCCCCTCCTCATCCTCACCCCCCCTCCTCATCCTCAACTCCCTCCTCATCCTCCCTCCTCAACCCCCCCATCCTCAACCCCCCTCCTCATCCTCAACCCCCTCCTCAACCTCCCTCCTCACTTACCTGCTTCTGCTCCGGCCTCCGCTCCTTGACCCGGTGACGTCACATGCGCGCCAGCGCGCCATGTCATTAGCATATACCGGGTGCACCCGGTATATGCTAATGATGTGGCGCGCATGTGACGTCACCGGGTCAAGGAGCGGAGGCCGGAGCAGAAGCAGGTAAGTGAGGGGGGGGGGGTATTTAGGGGGGGTTAGGTTGAGGAGGGGGGTTTAGGTTGAGGAAGAGGGGGGTTTAGGTTGAGGGGGCGGGGGTTAGAATGTGGAGGGGGTTCAGAATGAGGAGGGAGGTTGAGGATGAGGAGGGGGGAGGGAATATCGGCGTATAACACGCACCTATAATTTGCCCCATATTTTCAGGTAAAAAAAGTACGTGTTATACGCCGATAAATACTGTATATTGTTTAATTGTGCAGATATCCTTTATATAATGAAGATACATTTATTCTTCTGAAACATTTCATTTAAGTATAATTTACATTTTTTTTTAAATATAACTGATTGCCCACGTAGACCTTAAAAGAAAATAAATATTGCAAGTTGTTTTTTTTTTTTTTTTATAAGCTTTGATGACATGGTTGTGCCTAAAATGGATACATTTTTGCATTATTCTAAAAAAAGTTAACCTGGTTTGCATATATATATTTTAATGTTGTCAAACTGACTTCCAGCCTTTTACTTTCCTTCATCTGCAGAGCTTTTCTTTGTTTTTAGTTGAGATTACTTTTTTCTTATAATATGACATTCTTCAATGTTTAATGTCATAAAGTTGGATAAGAAGTCACTTCCACTCAATTCACAATAAAAAGCTTTGAATGGGGGAAAACACACCAGTGCAGAAACACTAAGTGAAATTGCAAAGCTAGGTTTATTTGCTGATATACTCAAGACTCTAAAGTATAAGCAAGTAAAACTAATAGAGGAAATCCACAAGCAGCTGAATATGTCTTGGACTCCAGAAAGAGCCTCTGTCATTTTCTTACATAAATGTAATCTTCATTTGATCTTAATCCTTGTACAAAAAATAAAATGTTTCCTTGTTGTTAAAAAATTACATAATTTTCACAACCTGCAAAACTTTTGAAAACTCCTAAAGTGTACATAGATACTCTGATGACATGCTTATTTGATATCACATATAATAGTTGTCAAATTGCGATTCGTCGTCAGGCTTGCGGCAAATTGCAGTTTGAAAACTACGATTGCCACAACCCCTGCGCATGCGCATTCTGTCGGTGGCGCTCATTGCGAGGCCCGATATGCGCGCCAATGGTGCTCATCGCCAGGCCAGTAAAGTAGAGGGTAGAGGCTCCCATTGTGTGGCAAACAGCATTGCCAGGCTTTAAATTGTATTGCCGTCATTTTTGACGGGCAAGTTGCTAGTTAGATAAGAATTTAGAACATTTAAAGCCAACCCTCACTGTTCACCTTATGTTTATAATAGAAGCAACTGACTTTTATTCTGTGTGGTACAACATTTTCCATGCAGTTTAAAGAAACATAGTCTAAACCCGTAATAACAATGGCTCTAGTTTATAACAGCAATGGTAGTAGTAGTAGCAGTAGTAGTAGCACTAGTAGCAGTAGTGGTAGCAGCAGCAGCACTAGTACCAGTAGTAGCAGCACTAGTAGTAGTAGCAGCAGCAACACTAGTAGTAGTACTAGTAGCACTACTAGTAGTAGTAGTAGTGGCACTAGAGCAGTAGTAGCAGCAGCAGCACTAGTTTCAGTAGTAGCAGCACTAGTAGCAGTAGTGGTAGCAGCACTTGTAGCAGTAGTAGCAGCAGCAGCACTAGTTTCAGTCGTAGCAGCACTAGTAGCACTAGTAGCAGTAGTGGTAGCAGCACTTGTAGCAGTAGTAGCAGCAGCAGCACTAGTTTCAGTAGTAGCAGCACTCGTAGCAGTAGTGGTAGCAGCACTTGTAGCAGTAGTAGCAGCAGCGGCACTAGTTTCAGTAGTAGCAGCACTAGTAGCAGTGTGGCACTACTTTTGGTTGGTATGTTTAATGTCTATTATTACGTCAGCACCAAAGGATTGGTAGGCTAAGATAAAATGTTATAGCCCATTTCATTTGCTTCTTTAAAATGCATTGTAGTGTTATCTTTGCTACGTTGATCAAGACCTGAATAATTGGACCCTTCAGAGTCTTGATAACTAGTAACATAATTGATAAAATGGATTGATTTCCCTTGGCAAGGTGATCTTTGTATGTTGTGTCGTTGTCTAGCCTCTCTGTAATCAGATTCTACGTATTGCCCTTTAAACCTACCTCCAATACAGAGCCAATCCACCTGCTGGACAACTTTATAAGGGTGGATAACAAAAGCTTCACAGGAGACTGTTTATAATTGAAAGTAATGTCATTGATTATTGATTTGCTTATGAATTGTACTGATGGTCAATTCATAATTAAAACAAATAGCTCTTCTTGTAATGACAGAGGTTCTTTAAATGACCACTATACAAAGGACATAATTATATGTGTAAGAAAATAACTAAGAAGGGAAAAAGTCATAAAGCATTTTAACTGCTGAAACCTGGAGGCATCCATGACACTTTGGTGAAAGGGTGTATTTGAGGAGAATTTACATTTCTCAAGATCTTCTGGGTCTGGGAGGAGGAAAGTGTCCCATCCAATTATCCAGCAAAGACTACTGATCTCTCCTTGTTCCATCCTCCTAGACCAATCCTCCACTACAAACACATGCAATCATGATCCTGCTCTTAGAAAGTGATGTAAGATACACAAAATGGATTCTTGCACTCGGAGAAAGAGTCCACAAAAATTCAGATTGATATTCTCAAAATATGTGTTTGTGTTAATGGCTTACACAGATAATGTTGTTAGTTTATTACATATTTTACAAATAGATGCATTTTTTCTTGAGGTACACTGGTCTTTTAAAAATAAGCTTTGAGCAGACGGCCAGCATTATGTTTAAGAATTTCCAAGGCATTAGATATACCATGGAACACAGTGAAGACAGGCATCATCAAGTGGAGAAAATATGGCACAACAGTGACATCACCAAGAACTGGAGCTCCCTCCAAAATTGATGAAAAGACGAGAAGAAAACTGGTCTGGGAGGCTACCAAGAGGCCTACAGCAACATTAAAGGAGCTGCATGAATATCTGGCAAGTACTGGCTGTGTGGTACATGTGACAACAATCTCCCGTATTCTTCATATGTCTGGGCTATGGGGTAGAGTGGCAAGTGAAAGGCTTTTCTTACTAAGAAAAACATCCAAGCCAGGCTACATTTTGCAAAAAAACACACCTGAAGTCTCCCAAAAGCATGTGGGAAAAGGTGTTATGGTCTGATGAAACCAAGGTTGAACTTTTTGGCCATAATTCCAAAAGATATGTTTGGCGCAAAAACAACACTGCACATCACCAAAAGAACACCATACCCACAGTGAAGCATGGTGGTGGCAGCATGGGGGCTGTTTTTTTTAGCTGGAACTGGGGCCTTAGTTAAGATAGAGGGAATTATGAACAGTTCCAAATACCAGTCAATATTGGCACAAAACCTTCAGGCTTCTGCTAGAAAGCTGGACATGAAGAGGAACTTCATCTTTCAGCATGACAACGACCCAAAGCATACATCCAAATCAACAAAGGAATGGCTTCACCAGAAGAAGATTCAAGTTTTGGAATGGCCCAGCCAGAGCCCAGACCTGAATCCGATTGAAAATCTGTGAGGTGATCTGAAGAGGGCTGTGCACAGGAGATGCCCTCGCAATGTGACAGATTTGGAGTGTTTTTGCAAAGAAGAGTGGGCAAATCTTGCCAAGTCACAATGTGCCATGCTGATAGACTCATACCCAAAAAGACTGAGTGCTGTAATAAAATCAAAAGGTGCTTCAACAAAGTATTAGTTTAAGGGTGTGCATACTTATGCAACCATATTATTTTTCTTTTTTTTCCCTCCACCTAAAAGATTTCGGTTTGTTTTTCAATCGAGTTATACAGTTTATAGGTCACATTAAAGGTGGAAAAAGTTCTGAAATGATGTATCTTTGTCTCATTTTTTACAGCACTGAAACCTGACATTTTAACAGTGGTGTGTAGACTTTTTATATTCGTGTATATATATATATATATATATATATATATATATATATATATATATATATATTTATATGCAGTGCCTTGCAAAAATACTCACCCCCCCCTTGACTTTTTACCTATTTTGTTACATGTGTTTTGTTAATCTGAATTTTATGTGATAAATCAGAACTTGGTGAAGTGAAATGAGAAAAATATATACATAAAACATTTTTTTAGAAATAAAAAACAGAAAATGGGCATGTGCATATGTATTTACCCCCTTTGTTATGAAGCCCATAAAAAGCTCTGGTGCAACCAATTACCTTCAGAAGTCACATAATTAATGAAATGATGTCCACCTGTGTGCAATCTAAGTGTCACATGATCTGTCATTACATATACATAACCTTTTTTGAAAGGCCCCGAGTCTGCAACACCTAAGCCAGGCACCACTAACCAAACACTGCCATGAAGACCAAGGAACTCCCCAAACAAGTAAGGGACAATGTTGTTGAGAAGTACAAGTTAGGGTAAGGTTATAAAAAAAATCCAAATCTTTGATGATCCCCAGGAGTACCATCAAATCTATCATAACCAAATTTAAAGAACATGGAACAACAGTAAACCTGCCAAGAGACGGCCGCCCACCAAAACTCACGGACCAGGCAAGGAGGGCATTAATCAGAAAGGCAGCACAGAGACCTAAGGTAACCCTGGAGGAGCTGCAGAGTTCTACAGAAGAGAAGAGAGAGTATTTGTACATAGGACGACAATAAGCCGTACGCTCCATAGAGTTGGGATTTATGGCAGAGTGGCCAGAAGAAAGCCATTACTTTCAGCAAAAAAAAAAATGGCACGTTTTGAGTTTGCAAAAAGGCATGTGGGAGACTCCCAAAATGTATGGAGGAAGGTGTTCTGGTGTGATGAGACTAAAATTGAACTTTTCGGCCATCAAAGAAAACACTATGTCTGGCGCAAACCCAACACATCACCCAAAGAACACCATCCCCACAGTTAAACATGGTGGTGGCAGCATCATGTTGTGAGGATGTTTTTCCTCACCCGGATTGGAAAAACTTGTCAGAGTTGAGGGAAAGATGGATGGTGCTAAATACAGGGATGTTCTTGAGCAAAACCTGTACTATTTTGTGCGTGATTTGAGGCTAGGACGGAGGTTCACCTTCCAGCAGGACAATGACCCCAAACACACTGCTAAAGCAACACTTGAGGGGTTTAAGGGGAAACATGTAAATGTGTTGGAATGGCAGAGTCACAGCCCAGACCTCAATCCAATAGAAAATCTGTGGCCAGCCTTAAAGATTGCTGTTCACAAGCGCAAACCATCCAACTTGAAGGAGCTGGAGCAGTTTTGCTAGGAGGAATGGGCACAAATCCCAGTGCTAAGATGTGGCAAGCTCATCGAGACTTATCCAAAGTGACTTGGAGCTGTGATTGCCGCAAAAGGTGGCTCTACAAAGTAATGACTTTAGGGGGTGAATAGTTATGCACATTGTTTTTTCTGTTACTTTGTCCTATTTGTTGTTTGCTTCACAATAAAAACAAAACATCTTCAAAGTTGTGGGTATGTTCTGTAAACTCAATGATGCAAATCCTCAAAAAATCCATGTTAATTCCAGGTTGTGAGGCAACAAAACACGAAAAACGCCAAGGGGGTGAATACTTTTGCAAGGCACTGTATATATATATATATGTATTATGTATGTATATGTGCGTATAGATATATGTCTATATATAGAGAGAGATGTTCAGGTATAGTATATATATATATATATATATATATATATATATATATATATATATATATAGATCTCTTCTTATTTTCACAGCTGTAATTACTTTTTTAGTTTCTAGTACTGAACTTTTGGTATTTATCTACAGTACAATATTTAAACATATTGCGACCTATTGCAGAACACTCTTATGAGTCTGCACTGCCTCAAGTAGCCTAATAGCATTAGTTTACAGACATAGATACATTATCTAGTTTCTATCAGCTCAGCTCTCCAGGTTAGTGGATTATTTCTTGCTGACTCGTAGCTTGGAGTTGTGTGATTTTGCTTATTCTCACTCTTGATAAGATATAGGAGATAATCTTATGTAAAATGAAATAGACTTATTCCTGCCAGAGCTCTCCGTGAATGTAAAGTGGACACATTTTTACAATTTTTAAATCTGACCCTTTAAATCCTGGTATGTTGCAATGCAGTTAATACTTTTTAGTAAAACAAAAAATAATTTTGAGCCTTTGTGCATTTTTTTTTAGCAAACTCGTTTCAGTTCTTGTGTTATTATTTAAGTATTCACATATTATAATTGTCAAACTGCAATTTGTTGTCACGTTTGAGAGCCTCGTGAAGCGAGGGGAGCCATTAATGCATAGTAGCCTTCCGAGATCAGAGGACTTAGGCGATGAGCGCCAAAGACGTTCATCGGCTTCGAGCCTCGTGTAGCGAGGCGAGCAGTTAAGGCATTGAAGCTTGGAGCATTTAAGCGATGAGCGCCAAAGGGGCACATTGCCTGCGGGCCTCACGTAGCAAGGCGAATAGTTAAGGCATTGAAATACGCGGGACTTAGGCAGAAATGAGCGCCCAAGGCACTCTTGCGACACTCGCAAAGCGAGATGAGCAGTTGAGGCATTGAAGCACGCAGGACTTAGCCTCCAAGCAATTAGGAAATAAATAAAAAAACACGCACAGCACAGGGGGACAGCCAGGGTGTCTAGGAGTGAGGTTGCATGCAAATTTTAGCTGAATTTGCTGAGTTTCGCCACTTGAAAATTGGCTAAGCGAGAAAAAAAATGGCAGCCGTAAAAAATAAAAGGCTACACGACCCGAAGCGCACAAAACACCGACAGGTACATACGAGTTAGCCAGGAACTACCTTGGAATCTCAGGGGCTAAAAAAACGACCTAGCAAAAATACGCATTTAATGGCCAAACCTCGGAAATCGAAAAACACGACGCCTGGAAGTGAGGTTGCACACAAATTTAAGCCAAATTTGCAGAGTTTCGGCACTCGAAAATCCGCTAAGCGAAAAAAAAAAACGGAGGATAACATTTTTTTAAAACAAGGCTAATGGAGACAGAGGTGCACAAATCAACGCCAGGCATGTACAAGTTATCCAGGAACGTAGGAATACAAAATATACCATTACAACGGACGGAAAATGCTTCCAAGCCAAGTAATACATTCAAAAAAACCTCCATTCTACAACACTAATTTACAAATAAGAACATTACGATTCTAAAATGGCGCTTTACATGCCTACACAAACAGTTTGGCCTTGTGCATGCAGCCTATTTACACTGCACACTTGGCACATTGCTCATTATTATTCTTATCTAACTGGATTCATTATATTTTTGCTCCTGTCTACATATCTGGATTAATTAATCCCTGCGCATTGTTCCTTGTTTTTAAGATTTTTTAATAGTGCTATTCTATATTAGTAATCCTAGGATTAGGAAGTATATCGCATATGAGGATTTCTTGTGATCAAACCTGATTTGTGATCTTACGCTTGATTTTTGTATTTACCGAATTAGCCACTACTGTGTCTCTATAATACCAGAATCCTTTCATAGATCTGGCTTATCTTTATTATAATACCATGTTGGATTTCACATGTACACATCTAAACAATTATATGGTTATATATCCTATTAGTCCTTGTATTACGGATATCACAGTCTTTTAAATTTCATTAGCAGTGTTTTTCCAGGAATTTATGTTTTTTCTCAAAAAAATAAAATAGCTTATTGAATCTAAGTGTTAAGCACTAGGGAATCTTATGTCACATACCATTAAGGAACAATTATATTTATATATAAAAATGTATCATATTTTAGTTATTTATGTGTTTTGAACTTAAATAGATGTGAGAATTGTATTTAAAGCTTCAATTTATAAAAATGTGTTTATTTTGTATTTAAATATCACATATATAGTTGTGAGCATACGAGTTGTTGCTAACGCTTGCGGGCTTGCGTAGCGAGCCCGCGGCCCTCGCAAAGCGAGGGCTGCGGGCGAGGGCCTCTGTTGCTGGCATGGAGTCGAAGGCGCTCCATGCTAGCAACTGAGGCCCTTGCCAGCAACTTTGACCCTCGCAAACTTTAAGTCGCAATGCAAATAACACTACACACAGACTGCGACCCTTTACCTCGGAACGCAAACAACATACGAGACACGTTACCACACATTACAACATCGCAACACTTGGACGCAACTCGCGAACATTAAAAAATTTAAAACACAATACATACACACAGCACATACATAAAAAGCTTACCTACAGCAAGAGGGAGCATCCAGGACCTCAAAAAAGCAACTTACACCTTCATTTAAATCAAAATAAAAGAGTTTAGACATTAAAAAATTCCCGAAGCGAGAGAAAAAATGGCCGCCGAACAAAACGAAAACGAGGCTACACACGCAAACAACATACGAGACACGTTACCACACATTATGACCTCGCAAAAAAATGCCGTCTATAGCTCTCACAGCTCATGAAGACACAGACTGTGAATAGCAGTGTTTCCTAGTAGCCAATCGGTGTCCTCTACGAAGCAGCATGTTGCAGAATGTTGCCACTGATTCGTTACTACACTGTCTTCATGAGCTTCAGAAGGAAGAAACAAGTATGGAACTAAGCACTTCTTATAATATATACATAGCTATATTATATTAGAATATTGCCCGTCAAAAAATGACGGCAATGAAATTGTAAGGTAGCTAATGCTGTTTGGTGTATAATAATAAAATAAATAATAGATTAATAAATGAATATACTTTACCTATTTTGAACCATTGTGTTGAAGAGCTGGCAATCTGTTTTGATGTTGCTGCAGCATTAGTGCTGTGGAGCTGCTGTGTAAGCGTAATGAATGTGTGTAGTGTAATAGTGTGCGTGCGCGAGGCAAATCCGTTAGGGTAGCTGTGTACTTCCGGATTGTATAAGTTATTGTTCTAAAATGGCGGCTAATGTGTGGTATGCAGCTGTGGCTGATTTAGCGTCCTTCGTTTAAAAAAAAAACCTCTAGGTGTTTGGTGGTGTTTTGCATGTTTAGGGTCCTTTAGCCTCGTTTTCGTTTTGTTTGGCGGACATTTTTTCTCTTGCTTAGGTGATTTTTGGGTGTCTAAACTTCGAAATTTGTAATTAAATGAAGGTGTAACTTCACTTGCAGAGGTCCTCGGTGCCCCCCTTGCTGTGGGTAACCTTTTTATGTGTTTGTTGTGTGTATTTATTGTGTTTGTAATGTTTTTGGGGTTGCGTGGGTTGCGTCCTTGTTTTCGAATCTCGTACGTTTCTTTCATGAAATCCATAGGTGTTTTGCGTCTTTAGAGTGCTGTAGCCTCGTTTTCGTTTTTTTCGGCGGCCATTTTTTCTCTCGCTTAGAGGATTTTTTTGTGTCTAAACTCTTTTATTTTGAGTTAAATTGAGGTATAACTTCAGTTTTCGAGGTCCTGGGTGCCCCCCTCTTGCTGTAGGTAAGCTTTTTATGTATTTGATGTGTGTATTTATTGTGTTTTTCATGTTTTGATGTGCGGGAGTTTAGGCCGATTTTTGCGAGGTCGTAATGGGTCGTAACGTGTCTCGTATTTTCCTTTCGTAACTACGGAAATGTTGCGAGGTCCGCAGTTGCTGGCAAGGAGCAGCTATATATGTGATTCCTCGTGAAATCCAGAAACCTTCCAAGTCCCTTTGATATGGGTGGGAAAGAACTAAAGAAACTATTATTTTTTTAATGGTTTCTCTGCTAAAAAGAAAATTACAATAGTAATGCCTCAGGAGAGTGGTAACTGAGCCGTGGTGAAGATCTAAACTTCTACCAGACTAATGTACTTCAAAATTGCTCTATAGGTTGAAACTGCCCAGGTTGAATGAGCTTTAAGCATCTAAGTGCTGGCTTTGCTCACAGTAGTATAAGCAATAGAAATTGTATTAGCAGTCCATTTTGGTAATTAAATGCTGCTTCTTGTCTTTTTCTAGGAACGGAAGGGAACAAAAAGTAATAAAAGTTATATTAATTGGAAGCTATGATTCTAACAAGTGTAGAGATAACATTGGAACTAGTTTCAGTTCTATTTCCCCCCTTTTCAGAGAAATATAACAGAGACTTGATAAGGCCTTTACTTGCAGTGGAAAACATCAAGAAGAAATAAAAGACCCTGGAAAGGAGATTAATTCCTTAAGCAACTACCAGAAATCTAGATATTGTAGTTAGGAGTCCCTGTCAAAGTTCATATAGCGTAGATATGAGATATCAAGGAACTAAACTATGTGTGAATATCCGGTCATCCAAATGAAGGACAAGTTTATGAGAAAGAAGAAGTAAAAGCTACTATCTTCTTTAGATACTCAATCCAGACTACAATTTCCTCTGGCTTCAGAAGTGTCTGCTGCTGGATCTCCATGTCATACAATTTAGATTATCTGGATTTGAATCAAAAAGTGGACCTTAATTCTAGGATAAGTATGACCATGGATTCGAGTATCAATAAGCACATAATATCATGGTTCAGATTACTCAAATGAAGCTATATAGTAGCCTTTGACTCTCATTGCAAGCCCCGCCATGAAAGCCTTTGGAGCTCATTACAGCCCTGTCAAGCCCGTCACGTTCAGGCCTCGTGAAGAGCACCGGAGGCACTCATACTCGTAGCACTTGGGCGATGAGTGCCAAAGGCGCTCATGGCCTGCAAGCCTCACGAAGCGAGGTGAGCAGTGGAGGCGATGAAACACGCGAGACTTAGCCTGCAAACAATTAGGAAACGCGGGATCGCCTTAGGCTGCAAGCACTTGCCGAACACGGGAAAAAAAATCAGGAGATAGAAAATATACGAAGTTAACGGCCGAACCGCGCAAAGCAAAAAGCACAAAACACACACACACAAAAAAAAAATACAACAAAAACATCATACACAGCACGGGGGAACAGCCAAGATGTCTGGGAGAGAGAGGTGGAACGCAAATTTAAGTCGATTTTGCCGAGTTTCGGCACTTGAAATTTGGCTAAGCGAGAAAAAAAATGGCGGGCAGAAAAAATGAAAAGGAGACTACACGACCCTGGACCGCGCAAAACACCGCCAACCACGTACCACTTTCACCCAGGAATGTACGGGGTACAAAATACACTATTACAAAGGACGGCAAATGCTCGCGAACCGTGTAGCACATAGACAAACCACGCAATTTTACAATCCTAACTTGCCACTAACAACATTACGCATCTTAAGTATCGCTTTACACAAATAAACCAACGGTTTGCCCTCGCGCACGCAGCCTATCTCTAATGGACAGTTGGGACATAACACTTTCTCCTCAGGGCAGCAACGATCCCACTGGACATTATATGCTGCGGGACAATAAAAAGAGATTGATAGATCTTCAGGCTATTGATTATTACATATATTAATTAGAAAAAGGTAAACTAAATTAATTTATTCAAATAATTCATTAATTAGTATTTAAAAAAATATAGAGAGGAGCCAAAGGACATGCGAGGAGAGGCACGAAGGTCCTTAGAGTATAAAAAGCTTAACATTGTGTGCCAAACAGCATTGCCATGACTTCAAATTTTATTGACCGGCATTTTTGCCGGGCAAGTCGCTAGTCACATATAATAGTTGTCGCAATTGCGAGTTGTTGTCACATAATGTTAAAAATAATGGGCTTGCACATGCGCAATGAGAGACAAAGGCGTTCATTGCGGGCCCTGTGATGAGCACCATAGGCGCTCATGGCAAAGCCCGCACGACTTTGCTGCAATGAGCATCGAAGCCTGCAATGGGGGCTGCAATGAGTACCAAAGACGCTTATCACAAGGCCCAAAGGAGATGGATGAAAGAGAAGGATGAAAGAGAGAGTGAGGATTGAAAGAAAGAGAGAGGGATGGAGAGAAAGAGAGAAGGATGGGTAGAGAAAGAGGGATGGGGAAAGAAAGGGGAATGGCAAGAGAGATAGGGATGGTGAGTGGGAGAGAGGCATGGGGAGAGAGAAAGGCATGGGGTGAGAGACAGAGGGATAGGGCAAGAGAAAGAGGGATGGGGCAAGAAACAGGGATGGGGGAGAGAGAGAGAGGGATGGGGAGATCGAGAGGAGGATGGAAAAGAGAAAGGGGGATGGAAGAGAGAGAGAGGAGAATGGAAGAGAGGGAGAGGTGGATGGAAGAGAGAGAGAGGGATATGGAAAGAGAGAGATGGATATGAAGAGAGAATGAGAGAGGGATGGGGAGAGAGACAGACAGGGAGGGGGAAAGAGAGACATTGAGGGGGATAGTTAGGGAGTGGGAGAAAGAGTGGGTGAAAGAGGGGGAGGGAGAGTGAGAGAAACATAATACATTTAAGTTAAAAAATAGTATATGATGAGGGAATTGAAAACATTTCTTAATTGGATTAGATTTAAATTTACATCACACTCCTCCCCCCTCACTGGCCCAGAAGCAGACTCCTTGCTTCAGGAAATGCAACTATATATCTTGAGAACTGTAAACACCCTCTCACACACATAACATTCACCTATGAATCATGGATTACCCCAGGGCCCAGCAGAGGCAAAACATTTTATCTTTTCTAATTAAAAGTTAGTTGTATGATCTAATTAATTATGCTCTTTGACTCAAAGTTATCGAACTATTTTTATTTCATTGTGTTGTGTCCCTTTAACTCTCATAATTACCCAGTTTTTATGTGTGATATAAGTGATCATGATGTTTGTAACATGTGCTCACCGTTTTGTGCTTTATTATGGCCCACTGTCAGACGTATTTAATAAATTAGAGATTTCTCAGTGTGTGTATGAGTAGCTATGCTATAAAAATCGCTCAGTGTTACGGGAACATATCTGTGAAGTTCTCACATAGGCCCTCATTCAATTGCAATTTGGCCAATTGAATAGGGGCCTAAATAAGCACATAACATATTTTTTTTAAATAAGTTTTTAGTTCGTGAAAACCTTGCTTTTGGATAGATGCTTACTTACTAAAAACTTCTTTAAAAAATATATGTTATGTGCTTATTTAGAGGCCTATTCAATTGGCCAAATCGCAATTGAATGAGGGCCCTAGTCATTAAAGTCAGCAGAGAGTGATTTACCCACAGAATAAGCAAACATGTTCACATGCACACCTTGCGCACACACTCACAGCGGCTCCTCCACTTAACTGCCCAGGGGCTCTAAAAAGGTAGATCCGAGCCTGCAGCCATTACATGTTTCATTTATATTCCTTTTATTGTTTCCTAGCCGTGTATATGAATCCCCATATCTCCTCACGTGTTTTAAACATAATTTCCCATGAAACCATATAATCAATCCAGCCATCTGATCAACTACTCAACAAACCTCACACATATTTGTCTTTTCAAAAAATCCAGCTTGTCATATAACTTCTAGCCACAGGTCCTTACCAAAATCCTTCTTTCAGTACTTCTCCAACAAGCCTTTCTATTTCCTTGTGAATTTTGATACCTTAAAAGATACTTTAAAAAACAAATCAATCTCCAGAAAATCTTTCCCAATTTGTCTACATCTGTAAATCGCATAGTCATCACAAATATTCTGGAATCTACTGGTTTTCAACTCAACCTGATATGTGGTGCCACTAAACCTGCTGGTTTCACATAACTATTTCCTCAGACAAAACAAGATCTAGTGTACTTTCCCAACAGCCCATATCCTGCTCCAGACATCTTTATTTATTAAATATTTCACAATTTTCTCTAATAAATATTTCACATGGACAGCCTCACACAGAGGTACAATAACCTGCAAATAAAATTGGTTGTATTTCTGAGTCTGGTGAAGGAATAATTCTAAAGAACTATAATTGAATATGTTTTCTATGATTTCTTAAGGAGAAAACACTGACACCAAGTGTCAAAATCTGTCCTTTGTTAATGATACTTTGTTGAAGAAACATATCAAAGTAATTGGACTGAAATTATTCTGCAGATAGTTGTCTTTTCTCAGTTCTGAAGATATATCTCTCAAGAGACAAATGCAATTTTTTCTGAGCCATTGTGGACGGGTACTTTGCTTCTATTTATCAACTCCCTTTCCATGTATTGATCTGAGTGAGGTCTAGGACACATTCAGCCTCATTAAATTCCGGCTATGTTCTAAAAAATAGCCCGTAACTTAAAAAAGTAGGACTGAAGGCTATTAAATTAGCCTTGTAAACCATCCCGTAGACGACTTGCGGGTTAAAATGTAGGACGGCCAAAAAATGCCTTTAGATCTCATTGCAGCTAGGTCCCATGGGCCACCTCCCCCCCCCCCCAAATGCGGGTCTCGCTTTGTCCACAACGGGACGTCAACTCGCAGCACGACAACTATATTAGTTATTATGAATAGTCCACTTACCTGTCCTGAATGCCCTTCCTGCGATGCCCCGGTCTTCATCCAGTCGTTGCAGGCAGGGCCTCTCTAAAAAATATCCAGATGTTCTAAAAATGTAAAAAAACTAATGGAGCTCCTCCCTTGCGGAGCTCATCGCCGCAAATGGAGGTTCCCGGGCATGCTCCTCTCAAAAAATAGAAATGGTGACTTCTGATTGGCTGAAATCACTGTCAATCATATTTCAGCCAATCAGAAGGTGCAAATGTGTGAGCCAATCAAAATGGGATACACCCCTATATTCAATTCTGATTGGCTGATGTAACTGTCAATCATATTTAATCCAATCAGAAGTCGCTATTGCCTTCAGCCACCCTGTGGGGTGTATCCATTCTGATTGGCTCCAAATATCTGCGCCTTCTGCGGTTTTGCAGTAGCTCACAGCCCCTTCTAATTTAATAGCCCCTTAATACAAGGGAATTTCAAGCCCGCAGCCATTGCGGGACTCACGTTAGATTTACTGGGTTCCAATTTAAGGAGGCTGATTATCTTGTTGAGAAATCTGTCCCATATACCAGGACTGGGGAACAGAGAGGTGGAGAAATGTGCAGTTGCAACAGATTCTCCCTATAGTCTTCTCACTTTCACACTCTGTTTTATGTCCGTACTCTCTTATCCCCTTCATCTCCCTGTTCTATTTTACCCTTTCACATCCCATTCACCTCTAGCTTCTTCCATTTCATAGTGTGTGTTTGTTTCTAAACTTTCTCATCCTCCCACTACCCCTAGAACTCTTTCTCCATTCTCTGAACCTCTCCCTCTTTCTCACTTTCTGTTGTTTTCTCCTCCTTTAATTTCTCTAATCTCAATTTATTTTCTGTCTACTCAACAGTCTTCTCTTCTTCTACTTTTTTTTACCTTTTTTGGGGGCTTTGGGCAGAAGAGCATTTAAAACAACATACCAAAGAATATCATCCAGCAGACACTGACATTGCCACGTGTATAACATCAGTGTATTTAAGAGCTTGCTTCCAAAGTCTTCCTTTTACTTCTATTCTATTTCTATCTCTAGATTATAATAAAACATTATTTTTGCATAAAAAGCTATATAACATCAAATTTCAAGGATAACCTCCAATTATGTTTAAAACAAAATAATCTCTTTGTTTTGTTATATAGCATATTTATGTGCATTTCCCTTTTTCTAATGTATCCTAGCAACTGAATAAAATTCATAAATCACTTAATAGCAATCATATTTGCACATTTATCTTTTTCTTAAGATATAATATGGCTTGCGGTTAGGTCGATTTCAATTTAACATGTAAAGTATAATATGTAGACCACAGTTTCCAAGACTTTTACACTGTGGGAAGCTTTTTGGCGCCTCAGAGTACTTGATAAGGATGGGAGAGGGGGTCTAACTGCCAGATAACATTAGAGGGCTTTATATTGGCCTCTACAGAGACATACTAGCAGACTGTAATCCTACTTTGCACATCAAAGCAGATAATAAATATGCATGAACCATTCATTTGCATATAAACACAGCAACAACATCATGGAATTTTCCAGGATTGATGCACTTTAGAAAACAATGGATAATATAACATACAGCCAGATTTTCATGATCTTTAAGAATAACTTAAAAAAAACAACTTGATTTAGGGTGACAGACCTGTGTGGACGCTCATATTTGTTTTCTGTGTAAAATGTTCAACCTTGAATAAAAATATATGTAGCCTCTCAGATATATAATACATTATTTATTGCATTCTACTTCATGTCTGTTTTGAGTAACTTTATTAAATAAATGAGCCATAAGCTTTTTCTGAGGAAAAAAAAAAAATTCTCACAAGAACAAACTTCAACAGCTTAATGTGGGCAGATATTGGCAAAGGATAATTCCTAGACACATCTGTGCAAGAAACCGCTATGATCTGGTATATGTATTTTTGGGATCTTCCATTCATAATTTTACTTCTTAAAGGAAATGTGTTTTAACACTGAATCTTGATAAGTAAATGATGACAGTTACTTAGTAATATGTTGTGCTGAGCTGCATGGTGAGTTATTGTGAATTTTACAGATTTCCAGTGGTAATTTAAGAAGTTTAAGGTTTAAAGGCATATGTAAGATATCTGTATTTTACTAGGTATGTAACATCAATGTGTATCTATTTACTTTTAAGAAGTGCTTATAGACGCTGCCTAAAATCAATCAGATAGTCCCTGTATGGGTTTGCCCACTGCAGCGTATGCACACATAGACTCTGTGGGGCTGGGTGTGCAGTGTAGCGTCCTAGCCTATCAGGAACTACGTCTCAGCTGCATGTTGCAGAATGTTGCTGAGAGATGGTGACTGATTGATTACTATGAGACACAGTACAGCAGAGTCTGTCTTCATGAGCTACAGTCGCATACAGGGACTTTTTGTGTGATTTTACGCAGTAAAAACAGAGCGTATAAGCACGTCTTTATAAAATAAAGTAGATAAAAGTAAAAAGATACACAGGAATATTATATACCTGGTAACCTTCTATTTCCCTTTAACTTTATCTTACCTTAACAATACATTTTAGAAATAATTTAATCAATTTAGCAACAATTTATAAAAGGAAAACACCTTTTTTTAAATTCTAGTAAAATCCAGAAACCTTTCATATCCTTTAAAGGTTTTTTTTTTCTCGATATTTCGCTAAATGACCGCACTGTCCCCTGGCTTTTGTTGGTATGTGCTGACCATCCTTAAATGTACAAAAAGAGTCAAAGGCGAACAATCTGAGAATGAACAATACCTAAGTAAGTTTGATCTATATGTCTGGTTACCTGATTAGATATGTTTTGTTCTCAGATTGAGTGCCTCTGACTCTTTTTCGTTGTTCTCACACTAAGGGAGATGGAGGGTACCAGACATGGACTCCTTGCTCACTCTGCCTTAGGGAGTGCAGCTACATCTCACTGACGAGGCCCACAGAGGCCGAAACGTATGTCTGGGGTTTGCTGTTTCTCCTGTTCAGGTAAAATTGCCTAGTATTTCGGGGCTGGGTCCCTCTTTTGACTGAGACCAGACTAATACTACAGGATATTTATCTCTGTGAAGGGCACAAGTGGAGCCTGCTCTCTAACGCCCTCGTTCAATTGTAATTAGGCCAATTGAATAAGACACTAAATAAGCACATAACATATTTTTTTAAATACATATTTAGTTAGTGAACTTCTATCCAAAAGCTAGGTTTTCACTAACTAAATATGTATTTAAAACAAAATATGCTATGTGCTTATTTAGAGCCCTATTCAATTGGCCAAATCACAATTGAATGAGGCCCTCGGTAGGTAACCAGACCTATAGAACATACCTAATTAGGTATTGTTCGTTCTCAGATTGATTGCCTTTGACTCTTTATGTTTACGCCTTTTATTTTTTTCAATTTTAAACATACATAAAAGGACAAAATACATAAAATATAATACAAAAACATATACAGACTTATATAGAATAGTTTAATTTTACAAATGGACAAAACTATATTTCCTACAAAGTTTGTTCCTTGTAAGAGTTTTCAGACTCTTTTCCTTCTCTTTTTCTTTCCCCTTCTTAATAAAACTTCTGAAGAGGCATATAACGTTAAGATACCTTTCACCTATAGTAAGGCTGAACCCCTTTTCCATTCTTTCCCCAAACCATCATTTTGAATCTAATTATTTTCAGAACTACAATAATTATCCCATAATTTCCATTTTTTTATATCTTTCTTTATTAACTATGCCATTTTAAAATCATTCTCTAGTGCTCTATTTCTTTTCAATACATTTAATATCTCATTCCAAGACGGAGTGATTTGTTGTTTCCAAGAACTTGCAAAATGAAGGCTTGTGTTGGATAATTCAGTCCAGCCGGCATTATATGCAGAATAACCATTTGAGGTGATGAAACAATAGTTGTACCCAATATTTGTGATATATTAAGAAAACAATTAAGAAGACTCTTTATGTTTACCATCCTTAATTGTGTGTAATAATACATTCTCTATACTTTGTCATATTCTGCAAATAACACTATTTTTATTGTTGTGTTTTTTTAAAAACAGGCTGTTTGAAATGTTCCTGTTACTTAAAATCTACGTTCCAAACAATACTTTACCTTTCCTTTCTTGTTTGATAGGTTTCTCATCTTGATATTTAACTTATTTTACTTATAAATAATCACATTTTTGGAAGCGCATTGTCATAAATCTGCTTCAGATGCCATTGAGTGCTACATTTCTCCCAAGCAGCCACAGTAAATCTTATCTTCAGTCTTGGGAATCTCTTTGCTCAAACACAATAACACTGTTTCATGGTTGTTTTGTGCTGCCAGGATCCTCATTGAAGTTTTTGACAAGGCTGCAGATGATGTCACTTCAAAAACATCTTCTTATCCTCGTGGAAGAAGCAGGTGTTTTTGCAGTGGGGATATCATTAAAACACCGCCATCCTGTCAGAGCGACATCAACTCGGAGGCGCCAGGAACAACTGACAAAGACTCACATTCATCCAGCAGAATTTGCCAGAATCGCGTTTGTATCCGGCTTGCTAATTATCTCAATTAACCTAAAACACACAAAAATAACAGTTTAGTCACTTGCAAATTAAACGATTTGAAAAAAATGTCTGGCGAATATAATTCTTTAAAGCACAGCTGCAGTTCGATTCCTTTTGAAAAAATGTATTTACTATTAAAGAGACACTGAGATACCAATATTTTTATAATTTGTTTAAAAGAGCATGTTATGTGTGCATGATGAATTAATAATCTAATATTTGGGAAAACTAGCATTAAAGTAAAATAAAAATAGCTTCAGAGGAAGTGTTTAATTTTCCTCTTGCTAAAGTGATGCTGTAGTTAGGCGAGTTCTCTGGTGGTTAGGATTCGGTGCTTACCTGCTACTAAGAGGTCACACCACCCTAAAGCTATGCATGGTTGGGCCTGGTCAGTCCTTGGATGGGAGATCACATAGGAGCTGTATGCTATGGCACACTGGAGAAGGAACTGGCAACCCACTCCAGTATCTCTGCATTAATACCAAGTGGATCAGCATAGTGTGTTGCGGTCCATGAGGTCATGGAGAGCTGGACATGACTGAACAATGCAAACACACACAGTTGTTAGACAAGACAGGGCCATTGTAAAAAAAGTAAGTTGTATAATCAAAGGCTTTTTAGTCAAATTATAACAAATTGAGTTATCACTGTTTGTTAAATTCTCCCAGCACACCTCATGAGGTTGTTATGTCAATCTTTCTCTCATTCCATGTTACTAGGTATATAATATACCTGTGTATCTATTTACTTTTAGATGAATAATCAGAGTAATGCAGTATATAGTGATACCTTATTTATTGGACAAACATATTTATAGTTTTCATGACTAGCTTTCGAGAGTGCACCTCTCTTTTTTTCAAGTCCGAAGCATTTCTGATACATTCCCATTGAAACACAAATAAGAGTTTAAAAAAAAATTGTTCTGTTCGTTTTCCATTTTTTTTTTTTAACTCTATTTTGTGTTTCATTGGGAATATATCAGAAATGCTTCAGACTTGAAAAAGAGAGGTGCGCTCTCGAAAGCTATTCATGAAAACTATGAATATGCTTGTCCAATAAATAAGGTATCACTACATACTGCATTAAACTTATATGTTTTCCTAGTAGATTGTATAGATAACAGGAATTTTATTATTATATTTTGGGGTTTTTTGACCTAGGGGTCCTTATCACCTACTATGTCTGCTCAATCATCGGATTATATACATCTTCAAGAAAACTAGCACTTTAATAACCTTATTTATTTTTTTCACAATATTTTTTTCTTTAGCACTAAGCACTTTAAATGTAACTTGAGCAGACATATTTTGTATGACACAGACTTGGGTGATCTTCCCTAATATTTTCTATATTGAATTATTGTTATGACACAAAGTAATACATTTGGAGTAACCTATCATGTACATTTAGATCTGCATTATATCTAGAGCATTGGTTCCCTCATAGATATTATTTAGTGACCTAAGCATTAATGGAGCTTTTTATGTTTGGATACGTAATTTTTCTGTTTAAACATTTTTTATCATGATTAATAAAATATTATTTTTAATACATATATCTCCTTGAAGTTAATTAATTACGGGTACCTGATTGGGTGTAGAGTGTCCTTTCCTTTTCTTTTTTTTTCGTATTTATTATTACACTCTCCAATTAGATAAGTTTCGATGATTTTTATATTTCACACCATTACAAACTTTTTCCCTAAATAGAAAGAGCATCCCCCCGCCCTTTTTTTTTCCTTTATCACATTTGGATTTTGCCACTTCAGTGTAAACCATTTTCTAAAAATGTGAATTGGATGTTGTTGTTCTTATTCTGGTATGTTCCCTAAATACTGTTGGATAGGTACTTCATTGTGTATTCAAACTTCTTTTAAGTTCCCCCCAGTTCCTATGCCCTTGTGTGATTTATGTAATTGCTAGCTTGCCAGTAGTTTAAAACAAATTCCAAGGTATTTAGTTCAGATGCCCCTAGTAGGAAAACAGCCAAGTGGACCATTTCTTGTCACTGGAGAATTTTAAATTATTTCAACTCAGATGGTCTCAAAAAACAACACCGTGATGTTCAAGAACCTTAAATGTAAACTAATTACTACCTGGGGTCTACACATACTAGTTCTTCTCAATGTCATATCATTTTAGATGAAAAACAATGCAAGCTGATCCCAAGGGGTCTTCGAAGGGGTAGTTAGAAATTATGATCTATTACTGTCAGATGAATCAGAACTGCTGACTAAGAAACAAAAACTTATAAATGTCACTGTAAATTTCCAGTGAAAAATCGTAGAAAAAAGAAGTAGAGAAGCAAATGGAATGCACCTTCATGAGTATCCATCTCTATTCTTAACTCCTCTTGCAGTCCTACCCCATCCCTTTCAACATATATGTGGGTCACTTGTTGCATTTGTTTTAAATAACTCACATGATATTCCTAATCTAAGATCATTTACCTGCCACAACGCATCTGTTGACACCTTTCTTCATCTAATATCAAATGTGTCCCTTTCTTCTCTCCAGTTATCATGCCCATGTTCTCTCTGATCACCAGCCTTAGAAAATTTAGTTAGTCTACACCAGATCTCCTCAACTAACCTTCGCCCATTCATTGTCTTTACCCACTTAGGGAAGTGGGGAAAAGACAATGAATGGGGGAAGGTTTTTTTGTTTACCCACTACCGTGAAATATCCAATTTTCCTCCAATATACTTACACTTTCCAAGGATCATTTACACCATCCCATATCCAATTTAAATCACTAATCCATCACAAAGCTCCTCCATATCCTCTTTCCCAGATTGTTTCACACAATCACAAACGCTCCATAATATTTTCCTGCTTCCGCATAAAAAACTCGCACCATTGCTGCCTCAGATCACAACTTTACCTCCCATTTGACATACATTTTTGATTGTTTCCCTTTCCTCTTTTACCATTTCACTTCTTCTCCAACCCCATATTACTTTTTCAGAAGCCGGTTCTCGGTATCTTAACATCACTTCCACAACCCAAAAGCCTCTCCCAAAAGGTTGGGTGATGCGTACATATCTCCTTTCCCATTCCTTATCTCATCACACCAGCTTGGAACAAAAAAACACCATTACCCTAAATTTGTTATTGTGTACATCAAACAGATTGCTTTCCATGTGCTCAGAGACATATTACTATTTAACTTTTTTTGTAACGCGCCAAAATATTCTGTAGCGCTATACACGGGTATATAAGTACAAGGCACAAATAATATTAACATGTTGAAAAAAGAATGGAGGACCCTGTCTTTGAGCTTAAAAACAAACATACACAATGGTTGTTTCCAAAGCACCAATAAAATATTGAAAACTCACAAACTTACTATCCCAGCTAATGAAAAGCTCTGCAATATATGTGGAGCAAGCCTAGTTAATCCAGTGTTTAGCACAATGTGTACAACAAGAGTACCTAAACATGTGCCCAGTAACGTGTGCAAACAATCCCAGCAAATCCAGGGCTCGCAACCATATGCAAAGCAAACCAAGGTTGTTTAGTGTAGGGTTATATGTGGACAGGCTCTATGTATGTGTGGTTAAGCTCAAAAACAGGGCACGCCATTCTTTTGTAATATGTTAATATTGTATTTCCTTTGTACTTAACCTCAGTATAGCGCTAAGCAATGTGGTTATGCATTACAAATAAAGGATAATGATAATAATGATAATAATAAAAATAATAATAATAATAAAGGCATGTGTGGAGAAAACTCAACAATTCACTAAATGTAACTAGAAACAGTTTTTTCATAAGGTAGTTTTTCCATGTGAACAAGAAATAACATTAGCTCGAGACATAGTTCAGCAAGAAAATCAAATCAAAATGAAAAGGTCAAAGAATGAAGAGAACTGAAGAAGCAAAAAATATGCAATGAAATATATCATGGTAAAAATACATAAAACAGCATTGTAGACAAATGAAGTTACAATATTGCAGACAAAGTGAATTCAGAAGTATGTGATCCATAAATAGATCAAAATCAGTTAAAGGTACATAGACTATATTAAGAACCATTTTGAAATGATTACGAAAAGCAAAAGCTGGAGTTTATACAGTTTCATCAGTCTCATCATATATAGTGACAGCCCTGCCTCCCCCCTCCGTGCTATGGAAGTGACGATGGGTTTGAGTTTTAGCCATTTACAGGAGATATTCTTTCCTCTCTACTATTATTGATAAATAGGCAGTAAAATAATTGGAGCTAACACATTTAATTTTAAAGCTATGCTGGTAAATATAAACAATAAGCACCAATAGAACCACCATAAATATCAATAAACATATATATATATATAGTCTTATTCCAAGAATATTTAATATAACTTTTTTTGAAACTGAACTGAATACTTAAAGATCTAATCTATATTCCTTTTATTGTTGCCATTTTAATCCATCATCCTTAAAAGTATCTAGTTGTAAAGAATGCCCAGTCTATGTGAGTTTCTGATACATATTAATTTATCTGATATTTAAAAGTGTTGGGTCCATATTACACATACTACCGACTTGCCCCTTCAAAAATTACGGCAATAACATTTGAAGCCAGGCAATGCTGTTGCCACACAATGCGAGGCTCTCCCCCTCTAACTTGCGGGCCTCGGGATGAGCACCATCAGCGCTCATTGCAAGCCCTACACTATCTACTTAAGGGCCTCAACGCTTATTGCAGGCGTTAGCCAACCACCAACTTTCGAGCCTAGCAATGAGCGCCTTTTGCCTCGCAATGAGTGCCTTTGCCCCCTCTCTCCCCTGGGAATTTTCCTCTTATCTTCCTCCCCTGTGTGTCTTCCCCGCCTCTCTCACCCCTGTGTCTCTCCCCGCCACTCCCTCCCCTGTGTCTCTTTCCACCCTCTCCCCCTTATCTCCCTCCCATGTGTCTCTTTCCTCCCCAATCTCTCCCCTGTGTCTCTTTCCACTCTCTCCCCCTTATCTCCCTCCCCTGTGTCTCTTTCCTCCCCCACTCCCTCCACTGTGTCTTTTTCCACCCTCTCCCCCTTATCTTCCTCCCCTGTGTCTCTTTCCTCCCCACTCCTTACCCTGTGTTTTTTCCACCTTCTCCCCCTCTTCCTCCCCTGTGTCTTTCTCCCCCTCTCCCTCCTCTGTGCTCCTGTTTTCATTTACAGGTGTGAAACCATGTGCGGGCTTGAGAAATTGATCATTTTCCCCAAGCCCAAAATGTGTTTCCGATTTACTGGTTTGAAAAAAAGTTACTGCTTTACGGCCGCCATTTATTTCCTCACTCATGTTTTCAGACCTCCAAAAAACGCCAATTAAATATCTAATTAGCTTGCAACTTCACTTACAGGCTCCCTGCCTCTCTTACTGGACTGTGTGTGAGTTGGTACATTTTTTTTTATTAATTGGCGTCTTTTTGTGGTCTTTCAACGGCTTCCGAGTTACGGAATTGAAAAAAATGGTGGCCGTTAAATCCGTAATTTTTGTAAGCCATTTGGATCCCAAGGGTGGCCAACTTACATCTGCACCCACATCTCTCCTGTGACTGACATTAGTGTCCCTGAGTGATTATGACAGCAGGCTCCTCTGTTTGCTACTATGTTGTCTCGAGACAGTTTGCACAAAGGCACGACGAGTGGAGAAAAGGATGAGTACTAAGTTCCCATCAGCAGTAATGTAAATTGACTCATACAAGCATGACGAGTACCAAGGTAAACAATGGTGCAGAGGCATTTTTCCTTGTCAAAAATGTGTTGAATACGGTGAGTTTTGAGGTAGACGAGTGCTGAGGAGCCACTGTATAATTCTGAAACTATACAAATCCCTAGTACGCCCTCATTTGGAATATGGAGGACAATTTTGGGCACCACTTCATGAAAAGGACATTTTAGAGCTGGAAAAGGTACAGAGAAGGGCAACAAAACTAATAAGGGGAATGGAGGGGCTAAGTTATGAAGAAAGACTAACCAAATTACACCTATTTTAACTAGAAAAAAGGCGTCTAAGAGGAGATATGATTACCCTATATTAATACATCCAGGGTCAGTAGACATTTTTGCCAAGTGAACTTTCTGTTCCAAGAGGTTTTCAACTGACAAGAGGACATCCTTTGGGATTAGAAGAGAAAAGATTCCACCTTAAAGAAAGAAAAGGGTTCTTCACAGTAAGGGTGGTTAATTTGTGGAATTCTCTACCAGAGGAGGTGGTGACAGCGGATTCGATAGATAACTTTAACATTGGCTGTATATATATTTTTGAATAGAAAGGGCATTCAGGGTTATCCTGCATAACTAGGAAAGAATATTTTTCTCTTTGAGACAAATGTTTTTGTTTTCTGTTCTCTTCCTCTGGATCCATTAACAATTAATCTGTATAATTCAAAGATCAGAGGAGATCTAAAAGGTTGAATTTGATAAACTAAGGGCCTCATTCAAATGCGATTTGGCCAATTGAATAGGGCTCTATATAAGCACAGAGCATATTTTTTTACAGAAGTTTTTAATTAGTGAAGACCTTGCTTTTGGATAAAAGCTCACTAACTAAAAATGTCTTTATAAAACATATGCTATGTGCTTATATAGACCCCTATTCAATTGGTCAATTCGCACTTGAATGAGGCCCTATATCCTTTTCTTTGTCCTCTTCTGTCCCATGGCACAAACTCTTTTGCCCTCTTAACCTCTCCCATTTTGATTAATAATGTATTAAATAATGTATCACAGTGAGCTTTTTTTACGGGGAATATTATGTGAGATAGTTTAGTTTGCACTTTACAATTTTCCAATTGTCTGATGAATTTTAATTATTTTGTAAAATATATTCCTATTGCTATTTGCAAACATGAAATCATACAAAAAGTACAAGGAAAATGTTATTTGTTAAAATAAAACAAAGTAAATGTTGTAAAAGAAACAAAGTTTAAACTGAAACTTTTGTGTCTTTTTAATTATTCTGTTACTTTTGTCACTGCAGCACTTTTTATGGATGTCGAGTTGCCAGCACATTATAAATTGTTTAGGAGGAAATGCATTATAAATCATTTGTGGTTAGAGTAGAGGAAGCGCATGGGGTTAGAGAGAACGCTGCGGGAGGAGAGTAGGATACAGGGAAAAGAAGACGTGAAGAAGTAAAATAATATATTGTTCATGGATACGGGTTTTTGATAAATGTGCCGCTGCTCCTTATTATAATAACTTAGGTTAAAATAGGTGCACTGATCTCTCTAGAAATTAGTTAGTAGCTAAGTCTATAAATCTTATAATTTCCATACATTAATATTATAAATAGATAGTTCACCTAGTTCCATAGTAAATAAAGGTTAAAAAAACATTTTAGTCCATAAAGTCCAGCCTTTTTAGATTTCCTCTGATAATATGTGGATTTATTATTAATTGATCTGGAGGAAGTAACAGAAAAACCCCACTGACACATTGACAATTATCTGAAAGAGGAAAAAAAATTCTTCCTGACCCCAGATACTGGCAAACAGACTTCTCCCTGGATCAATTCTCCCTCTCTAATTATCCAGGATAACCCTGAATATATCCAATCCTTTTTTTAAATCTATTGAATCTGCTGTCACCACCTCATTTGGTAGAGAATTCCACAGATTAACCCTGTGAAGAACCCTTTTCTTTCTTTAAGGTGGAATCTTTTTCCTTCTAACCTCAAGGGATGTCCTCTTGTTAGTTAAAACATCTTGGCACAAAATGTTCTCCTGACAAAGCCTTATATTGACCCTGAATGTATTTATATAAGGTAATCATAATGTCATAGTCACCTGTTGGTCCAGTGGTTAGGATTCAGTGCTTTCACTGCGACCTGGGTTTGATTCCAGTCAGGGAGCCAATAGGTCACACCACCCTAAAGCCAAGTCAGGTTGGGCCTGGTTGTTACTTGGATGGGAGACCACCTAGGAATACAAGGAGCTGTATGTTGTGGCCCACTGGAGAACAAACTGGCAAACCCCCCCCCCCCCCCCCCCCCCAGTATATCTGCCATGAAAACCAAGTGGGTCAGCATGACCATGGACATAAACCTGTGCCTGGTGTGTTATGGTACATGAGGTCACAGAAGCAATTGAAATAATGATAATGATATAATCATACCTTAATTAAACAAGCTTCTAAAAAGCACACATAAGTCATATTTACAAGTTCCTTTTCAAACAACTCTTATTAAAACTGTTTTCCAAACATAACAATTAAATAAATAAATACATAAGTAAATAAATATAGTATTTTATGTATTTTTTTTTATATGCAAATATCCTGATGTGGAAGCCATCATTTTTTGTTTCTGTTTATTTGCTTAGGTAAGTGTAAACTGATCCTTATTGATCGCTACCTTGTCATGGTGAAGGGGCTTGTGTATTTAAATGAAGCTGTGAGCTATACCATGTAGAGTCAACCAAGATGGGCAGGTCATAGCAAAGAGGTTAGACAAATCATGGTCCACTGCAAAAAGGAACTGGCAACAGGGTCACGTAGAGTCAGACATGACTTAATGACTGATGAAAAGCTTGAACTGACATTGAATGCACATAGTGTTTCTATTCTTACGAGATGTACGAGCCACTGACCGCTTATCAAAGGCTTGTTTTGAAATGCTGCTGAGAAACAATACAGGGAGTGCAGAATTATTAGGCAAATGAGTATTTTGACCACATCATCCTCTTTATGCATGTTGTCTTACTCCAAGCTGTATAGGCTCGAAAGCCTACTACCAATTAAGCATATTAGGTGATGTGCATCTCTGTAATGAGAAGGGGTGTGGTCTAATGACATCAACACCCTATATCAGGTGTGCATAATTATTAGGCAACTTCCTTTCCTTTGATAAAATGGGTCAAAAGAAGCACTTGACAGGCTCAGAAAAGTCAAAAATAGTGAGATATCTTGCAGAGGGATGCAGCACTCTTATAATTGCAAAGCTTCTGAAGCGTGATCATCAAACAATCAAGCGTTTCATCCAAAATAGTCAACAGGGTCGCAAGAAGCATGTGGAAAAACCAAGGCGCAAAATAACTGCCCATGAACTGAGAAAAGTCAAGCGTGCAGCTGCCACGATGCCACCTGCCACCAGTTTGGCCATATTTCAGAGCTGCAACATCACTGGAGTGCCCAAAAGCACAAGGTGTGCAATACTCAGAGACATGGCCAAGGTAAGAAAGGCTGAAAGACGACCACCACTGAACAAGACACAGAAGCTGAAACGTCAAGACTGGGCCAAGAAATATCTCAAGACTGATTTTTCTAAGGTTTTATGGACTGATGAAAGGAGAGTGAGTCTTGATGGGCCAGATGGATGGGCCCGTGGCTGGATTGGTAAAGGGCAGAGAGCTCCAGTCCGACTCAGACGCCAGCAAGTTGGAGGTGGAGTACTGGTTTGGGCTGGTATCATCAAAGATGAGCTTGTGGGGCCTTTTCGGGTTGAGGATGGAGTCAAGCTCAACTCCCAGTCCTACTGCCAGTTCCTGGAAGACACCTTCTTCAAGCAGTGGTACAGGAAGAAGTCTGCATCCTTCAAGAAAAACATGATTTTCATGCAGGACAATGCTCCATCACACGCGTCCAAGTACTCCACAGCGTGGCTGGCAAGAAAGGGTATAAAAGAAGAAAATCTAATGACATGGCCTCCTTGTTCACCTGATCTGAACCCCGTCTTTTTCAGAAAATCTGTAGGTGTTTGGTGGTGTTTTGCGTCTTTAGAGTCCTGAAGCCTCGTTTTGTTTTTTTTCGGCGGCCATTTTTTCTCTTGCTTTTATGTATTTGTTGTGTGTATTTATTGTGTTTTTAATGTTTTCATGTGCGCGGGTTTCGGGCGGGAAGGTCTTATTTTTGCGATGTCGTAATGTTTTTTTTTGTAAGTCCCGCGTCTCGTATTTGTTTCTTGTAAATCCTTCGGCGATCCATGCCAGCAACTGAGGCCCTCGCTTTGCCTGCAGCGTTGGCAACAACCCGCCTGCTCACAACTATATATGTGATTTTTTATATTCAGATTTTTTTTTTTTTTTTTTTTTTCATTGTGCTGTGGTCCTTTAACTCATTTAACCACTTTATTATATTATCTTGCTTAATATATAATTTCTATTCATTATCTTCTGACATGTCTCTATCCCAATTCCCAAATTCTCTTTTCAATTTCTTTTAGAACTCACTTAACAATATCATCTTCCATCATAACTTAATTTCTGATATTTTCATTATGAGTTTATGTTGATGGCATTTTATTATTCCTTTGTACATCTCATGGTATTTTATGACATTTGACAAGCTCCGTGAGTATAATCCTCTGTATTTAGCTTTGTGTACTATGACATAGAAAAGGATTCCATAATGTGACATTCTTTTTTAAGAGCGCTAAAATTAATTGTTGATTTTGATTACTGGTTTATAAACAATTTAAATTAAGAAATGTATCTTCTCGTGGATGCTTTTTATAGAGATTAAGTAAATACCAAATGTTTTCTTTTTTTTGAACACTGTATATATTTTCCTTGTTATAGCTTTTTATAACAGAGATTCATGCTATTATGCTTTTAGTAAATTAACATTACAAAAGTGGTTGTAAGTACTGCAAAGGTTAAAAAGATTTTTTATAAAACAATATACTTTCAAGAGACCTCTTCTGAGCCTATGGAAGGGAGAGGGAATGTGCCCCGTGCAGGGGCGTAGGAAACGGGGGGAATGGGGGGAGAGACAAATTCCCCCAGAATTGCGGCTCCCCAATTATAGGCTGTTTCCGGGGTTATGTTGCAAACTTTGGTCCAAAGTTCTTCAGGCATTCTATCTTCCATGTCTAGTTCCTTAAATCTATTCTTTACTTCCACTGCATATTCACAAGGGATGCTATCTATTTTGTATCTACTTGGTTTGATGGTTTTCCCTTTTTTCTTCAGTTTAATTTTCAACTTTGCAATAAGAAGCTCATGGTCTGAGCCGCAGTCAGCTACAGGTCTTGTTTTTGCTGATTGCATAGAGCTCCTCCATCTTTGGCTGCAAAGTATATAGTCAATCTGATTTTTATGTTGTCTATCTGGTGATGTCCATGTGTAGAGTCGTCTCGGAGGCTGTTGGAAGAGGGTGTTTGCTACGACCAGAGAATTATCTTGACAGAACTCTACTAATCTCTGACCTGCGTCATTTGGTACTCCAAGGCCAACCTTGCCAGTTATTCCAGGTGTCCTTTGGTTCCTTACTTTATCCAATCTCTATTTATATATATATATATATATATATATATATATATATATATATATATATATATATATATATTTATATATACTAAACAAAAAACAGAAAGTATAACCAGGTAACATGAACGGTACTTGTCTTTGAGAACGCTTACATGCGAATCCGGCATCCAGTCAGACAGACATTTCGCCCCGTGGTATGTACCCCTGATCCCCATGGAAATTTGCGACTTCCAAGAGGAAATTGTGTGAGTATCCGCCATATTTTAGTGTGATGACCAATTATATGGGTTTGCCACTCACATGCTGACTGAGATTAACACACTATACTATTCTGCGAGTATTGCTACTACCATATGATGGACCTCATTTATATGACATATGATGATTGTGTATTTCTATCATATATACCTAATTTAGCCATGACAGAATACTGTTATATACCTTACTGCATCACATAGGGTACTATTTGTTATTGATCACAAGGCTGTTTTATCCTGTGACTACAGATTTATTAGCATTTTGGTCATCTATATGATTACTAATTCTTCCTATACAGTATATACCCACGCCATTACAATTTATTATTTGTTCATATCTGCTATTATATCTTATTACCACCAGATTTTTCCACACATTTCACTCCTGTCGCACCATTTTTAAGGTGCTACACATTTACACACGGCTTGTTTTGTATACAATCACTTTATATTGGCACCATACACTTAGCACTAGTCACTTTGCCAGGTGATTTAGCTGGATTTATATGACTCCTACGTTTACATTCTCTATATAGCACTTTTACAGGCTGCCCAATTCAGCTGGCACATTGCACTAGCACTTGGCACTTTGTATTTATAAGCTGTATAATTCAGCTTGCACTCTGTACTGGCCACCTTTTTTTGCATTAGTCACTTAGTCAACTGCATCACTTCCTTGCACTGCACTTTAGTACTCCTATATTAGCAATTTTAGTAATTATTGCATTTTTTGTTCCTGTTTATGCAGTTTAATTGCCCATTGGGTTCCTATTTACTATTGAGTGTGGACTATATATATATCGATTACATGGGTATATCCTATACATTATTTACTTTTCTTTTTCAGCATTTTCTACTATTTTACTATATTAATTAAACATAATATTTTTAGATATTACCTATTTTCGAATATTGTTCATGATATCTGGTTATACTTTCTGTTTTTTGTTTATTATACCTACAAGTGGTGTTTCAGTATATGTATATATATATATATATATATATATATATATATATATATATACATCTATAGTAAATAAATAGTACATTTGTGTTCACATTTGAATGTCTAAAACAAGTTAAACAACTTGTTTCATGCCTAGTATTCTCAGAAATACAGTATTACTATATATATATATATATATATATATATATATATATATATATATATATATGTGTGTGTGTGTTTGTGTATAAAAACTGTATCCCCCCTAGATTTTTTTCGGTTTGTAGCCCTTGGCCCTGTGCTTCAATCTTATATAAATACACCAATTTGTAACCAAATGCCCCTCACTTCTCAATCCCCTCCTTCTACTCTTGAACAGATAATAAAACATTGTAAAAACACACCCACTCAGTATTCAATCCAGTGGAAAGAATGGAATATAAACGTATGGTACAATTCAAGGGGCAAAGTGTCTACTAAAAAAAAGATTTTGCAATTTACACAAACATCTGAAGTTTTTCCCAATTTACAGCGGTTCTTTAAATGAATATTTAGCCCTTGCATCTGTTCTTTTAAATTTGTATTATAAAAGGTTTCACTTTAGTAGCCATTTAAAGGGTAACATGAAAGCTAATTAAACAGTGGTCTTAACATTTATAGAGAAATACTAGCAGCCTTTAAAAAGTTAATGCAGGTGACAATTTGCAAATGACAAAAATATGGGTAAACTGGCACTTTGCCCATGTTTTGTTAATCGAGAAGAAGACAAGGGGTGGTGTGGAGCTCACCCCGCTTAGAAATATTTAATTTGGGGCATCCGCTAGGTCCCAAGTATCCTATTTGAGAAAGGGGGTGGGGTTTAGCGTTCCCCGCCCCATAGTGCAGGACTTCCCAGACAGATCTTGCGCAAAGACGGAATAACAAAAACATGCAAATATCAAATCCATGAGTTTCAAGCCCTCGAATGTCGAGGGACAGCTGTACGAGCTTATAAAAGACAGCTTGACAATCTTTTGTTATGTGAGAGAGAGGCAGAGATGGAGAGATGGAGAGGAGGAGAAAAGTCAGTCATGTCTACAGAGTGATACACAAACTTTGGGTGGATTATCAATTAATTATACATTGTGTACTAATTTAAAGGGCTACAGTAAAGATTCAGTTTACATAACTTATAAGTAGTAAACATCAGTAAAAAGAAGAGTTTTACCACATTCATAATTTAGGACTGCAACCCATAGTGACTCCTCAATTCAGTGCCACCATAAGTGAGACACCATTGTTGGTCTTCTCACTAGGGTCTGATGGTTTCCTCAACATTTCTTAGAATGACGCCTTCAGCTGCAATTCCTGCAAAACATTATAAGTGACATTAATCATTTACTTGTGTGACCACACGTGTCGCCTACTACACAATCATTGGGGTTCTCCTGTAATCATCAACCAAAAAGGGTCTTCTCTGTGCAAGACAGCTGACCAGGACTAACTTGCGATCCCCGGAAGAAGCATCTTTGAATTCCCTGCCTAAGCCTGGGAGACAATCACAAAAAAGGCCTAAGTCAGCAGGTCTATGATTAGTCGGCAGGGAACCAATCAGCAGTGAACCACTAAAGTGGTTTTAAACTTCCTGCTTTAAAGTTTTTAGATGTTGGCGTTGCTGCCTCTCTTATTGGCCCAAGGTACTATCGGAGCAATCAATCAGAAAAGGGCCAACGGGCCCGAGAAATTCAATTAGGTCAATCAATACTTGGCCTATGGTGCCCAAGGTTTTTAATGGGAAGGAAGTTGCCAACATCTACAGTATTAGGGAGAGGCCTCAAAGAAATATCCATGGGATTATAATGCATATCCAGCAACTTCCCCTTGGTCTACTTTGTTGTGTTGCTATCTCCTGCACTAGAAGCTATACAGCATGATACTAGTAAGAAACTGCTCATAGTGCCATATTTATATAAATAAAAAATAAATATATATGTGAAAGAAACAATGCCTATAATGTTTCTCTTGCTTGCACCCAGGGTGGGCGATGTGCCTACGTTAAGTCTATATGTACTGGGGGAAGTTAAAATAAGGGATGAGACTTACTGGTACACCTAGGAATTCCCCCCTGTTGAAATCACCATTCTGAGCCTGGTGCCTTTGTTAATTAGTGGACAATGGTAGAGACTCAAAGGGGAGGGAGATTTAAGTTGGGTATGTGGATGTGTTGTCTGTTTTTTATTTAATATCTGACTGGCTTTTTATTCAGTCCCCTATGACACTGCTTACCAATCCCCAATAAAGTCAGTTCTGGTCAACGATTGGAAGTGGGAGAGTTGGACTTTAGATCAGGGAAACTATGTATAAGACAGTAATGCTATTTTTAAAAGAGAATCTCTGTACGAAGCCCTAACCGGTGGAAGTTCCAGACCGCGCCGGTCCTGCTAACTTTCGGCATGACCATCTAGCACAAAGACATGTCCTGAGGCATAAAAGGAGGGAAAAAAGACAACATGGAACACCACTAGTGGTTCAATTTAGAATTTTAAAGGTCCATGCCATTTTTTTTATGTTGTGTACTTTAACTCAGTAAGATATTGCAGAAACATCTGTAGATCCTAAAGAATGTAAGTTACCCTTTAGACTTGTGGATCACAGGAGCAAAGGGCATAAAAGAGATTATATTTTCTCCAAAAAATGAAATCAATGTCAATGTCTAAAATTATGAGATACAATTAAATATAATTCTCAGAAGCTTATGAATATTTTGATAACTAGATATGCAGGTACACTGTATGTGCCACATTCAATTCGAAGCCCGCAATTCGATTGCAGACAGCCAAATGTCTGCGGGTGTGTTGCGGGCTCCCGTTGGTCTCTGATTGTGATGCTATTCAACTGCTCAAGCTCAAGCCCGCAAGTTACAGGCCTCAAGCCAAAAACATAAACGATGCACTGGTTCAGTTCCGGGCTGGAAACATGTTCAATTAAGCAAGCCGTAACCTCCGATTTCGAATCAGCCAATAGAAAATGAGACTGTCCTTATTACGGCAGTAAAACATGGAGGTTACGTATCATTCAATTCGATTCAGGGGTCCGATATGCGATTAGACTTGCAAAATAAAGAATTATGAAAATGAATACCAATACTGTTCTACTGCATATGGGTGGCCTGATATGCATTAACTCACTGATAGCCCAGATAGATTTAACCCCTGAAATGAAACATAAAAAATACCTCTAATTTCTTGCCGATTAGCGAGTCTGAGACTGTTGTGCAATTCATTTTAATGTCTATCATCGCTTTCCCCATTATGTACAGTGCAGTATTGATTTATTATTTGCATTTACAGTGCTAGGTGTTTAACCCTGTTGCGGGTCCTCTCTAGTACTCTTAGGATAATCTCCTACATTTGCCATTTATAGGTGTGAAAACATTTGCGGGCTTGGGGTATTTGACCAATTGAATAGCGATTTTCGATTTTAGTCTTGTGAAAGATCAAAGGCTTCTGGAGGCTGTAATTTACGAGTTTAACCATCTCCATTTTTCAAGCCCGTAACTTGGAAGCTGATCTGAGCCTGCAAAAGACTCCAATTGAATAGCAAATTAGCTTGCAACCTCACTTACGGGCTCCCGGATCTCAAGAAAGCTCAATTGAGTGGGGGTCTATGTTTCTTAAGACTTTTAATGCAACATAAATTGCCAAGCATTTCTCATCATATACACTATTGACGATTTAATCTTGATATATTTCAGTTTCATGACTGCTTACACAACAGATTGTTGGAGGACCCATTAGTTTTGTTTACCTGCTGACAAAGAAAATCTATACTTACATGTATTCCTGTAATTTTGCTAATATGCAGTGTCTGAGAGTCTCCTATGAACAAAAAAACTCAAGGTCAGTGGAAAAATATCAGCAAATATCTATTCTGCCAGTCAGCTGGGAGCCATATTCAGCATATGTTACAGCACCAAGGTTAAAAAAAAGGTTAGGTGACATTTCTGTGAGATTAAATGTAAAATATATAAATTAAAATATACATAGAATTAAACAATATAGACACATAAAAGTCTTTCATAGAGATATAATGACATCTCAGCTTGAAATGGTGTTATTTTATAAGGAGGAAGCTCAATTTATGGGAGGAAAGTTCAAAAGTAGTAATACACATAGAAAGTAAAATCTTAATGAAGGTCTGAAAGGGAATATGAAATTCTAGAAGAGATAATATCAAACAGATGGCTGCAGTATTACAGAAGTACTGTAGGCTGCTTCAGTATAAATATGCACAGGCTTGTCGGAAAGTCTCCAAAGATAAAGTTTAAGGTTTATGCAACTATAGGTCCAAAAAATGCATGCCCTCTAGTTAGAGAGAAAATCAAAGCCTTCTTTGAGAGCAATATCATCTTAAGCTGGTACAACAGAGAATAATAGAAAATACTATATTCTGATATATAATACTTAAGAAACACAAACATCATAAATGGTATGTGAAGATAAAACTATCGCCGAAGGCCAAATACTTAACTGTATCTATGGCTATAATGATACATTCCTACTCAGGAAGGAATAAATTACTTTTCTCAGATATTACAGAGCCCAGAAAGGGAAAGAAGGTGTTAGAGAGCTCTTTGAAATGGTAAATTGTAGTATATATACCACATTGTATGACAAAGGAATGAGAAGTTCACTAAAAGGATCAAGTACCACAGAAGAGACACTTATACTTAAGACAAGAATTCAACAAGTAAAGGATTTGCCATTGTAAAGTAAATATATATGGAGCCTGCAAGTATATATAACAAGGATTAAAGATATATGGAAGTGTCATGGCTTATGAATGCATCTGATAGAGGAGAATTAGTAGTGTATAAATATTTTTGCATGAAAAAAATTCCAAAATAGACATTATTTTACTTGTTTTCAGGCAGTTGGTTTTGAGAAGGAACGCCCCCGAGAATCCAAGCAAAATTAGCATACAATTCATAATTAGCTGATTGCTAGGACGCTACTGTGCCTACAAAGGTGCCATGTAGGTCACACAATACATCTCAAATGTGTTCTACTGACAAATATACAGAATTTCTTGATAACATTATTTGATATGAGACGCTCAATCAGAAAACTTAAATTGTATGATATTCAACAAACTTCCATATACTTTTAAGCTCAGGGAAGCGCAAATCAGACCGTCATATGATTACAGATTGAAATTATATAGAAAGAGCAGTTTCTTGGGAAATGTGTGTGTGTGTGGACCCTCACTACAAGGAGCCAATTATACTGCAATTGAAGGAAGATATATCCAGTTCTGACCAGTAAAAAGAGTACTCCCATGTCATAATGATAGCTCAAGACATGTATCAATAAAATATAACTTTTATTCTTCTAATTTAAAACAAGTAAAAATTACAAGTAAAGATTTGGGAAATGAGGGCCAAGTGAGACAAATGGAGATCGCTCTACAGGTAAGTCTAGATAATGGCAAACAGTGTCTGGGTTTAGGCATATGCAATCAAAGAAAGTAAGTGGGGGGTCTGCCAAGCCTCAGATAGCTAGGAACAGAGCTATTCCACTATGCAAGCAAACAGGGTGTGCGCGGATCAGGCTCAAAATTCCCAAGATGGTATATGCCTATAGTCCAACACATAGACTCAGACAGACTCAAAATTCCCAAGATGGTATATGCCTATAGTCCAACCCATAGACTCAGACAGGGGGTGATAAAGCATACACACTGTGGGGCGTGGGCCAGGCTACAATAGTGTGGACTATGGAAAATTAGTCTAGTACATATCAATGAGAGTGTCATAGATATATGAGGAAAGCAGTCATTGCTCACAAAGTACTAATAAGTAAGCCCTCTCGCAGTGCCTATGGCCAAGCTATACCCAGTGACACACATATTGACACTGTTTGGCAAAATAACAGAAGTAATTATGTCACAGCAGTGAACACATTGCCTGGATATGACTACATGTACAGTATACGGTGACTCCAACTCATTTATAGCCAAAATATATATATAATACTTAAGCCTCCCTCCAGCACCGCTACGCTGGGTGAAAGTATGGAAAAGCAAAATAACAAATGTAACGGCCGACTAGAAGCCCTATGGGTCCACCCTGTGGTGGGGGTGCCCAGTATCTGTCCCTAACTGTACTTGCGGTCTGGGGTGGCAAAGTAACAGAAGTCCCCGGGTATAGTCCAGAGTGCTGCAGGTGAGAGCGTCCAAAGTCTCAGTGGATGCCCTCCTCAAGGCCTGAAGTATGTATTATATTGCAATGAGTACATCTATAAATCTAAGTATATGGGTAACTATGTTAATATCATGAGCAGATCTAACAATAAGAGGCCATGGATTAAATGTACTATGGTACCCATGAGAATATGTTGAAATTGCAATTTACACTAAATATTCAGCCTACATCACCGATACTACAGTGTGCTAGAAACAGGAACTTGAGCAGCACTTCTATTGGTATGCTAACATGAGTTTCCACTCGAGTAGCTGTTCCAGTCACATGCTAATATAATGATCTCTAGCACTATTGGTTGGTTGGTAGCACAAGAGCAATGGGGAAAACATCAATGTAGCATAGTAATTTTTACATCCAGCATAGTTATGCTATTTTGAATTTATAACAATAGGCGCTTATCTGTATGTTTTTAATTGCTTGTATTATAGGATTGTGTATTTTTAACTTGGAAATTGGAAACTTGGATATTGCCTGTTCCTACACAGTCTGTGTGCTGAATTTACAAATATGAGGATTCACAAACTCAATTTTGGACATTGTCTGTGTTAGCTGTTCGTAATCATAAGTTTTTTGAAACTGGAAACTGAATTTATGTTGTTTATTGATATGGAGAGTGCAAGTGTCTTATTATTTGATATGAAGTTAGTTTGTTGTTGAGTGTTAATGTGCAGTATTTCTATTCTATGAAAGTGTTGACAAAAGGAACCTTCTTATATTGTACTCCTTTTTCAAAATGTGTGTTTTTTAAAGCTGCATGTTTTTATAATATAGTCTGATCCACCCCACCTACAAGAATGCAGAGCACTGATTTAGGCCACCAGTAAGCAAAACTCTGAGTGAAGTTTTCTTGTAAATCATCACTGGGCTATCACATCACACACATCTAAGACTAACCTCTAATATCATTGGCCCTGAGTGCCTGTCTCATAACTATTTTCAAAATCCCTATCGCAGGCCTCCTAAAAATAGCCAATCTCACTGCGATTTGCTAGGAAGTCTTTCCTAGTTTTTCACATTTAAAAAAAAGCTTAATGGTACTTATCCCCCTATAAAGACAAGGGTAATAGGGGACTCCAGATGTGGACCCCTTGCTCACTGTGCCTTAGGGAGTTCAGCTGCACCTCACTGATGAGGCCCATAAAGGCTGAAACGCGTCTGGTTTGCTGTTTCTCCTGTTCAGGGTAGAATTGCCTGGTATTTCGGGGCTGGGTCACTCTTTTGAGTGGGACTAGACTGATATACTATAGGATATTTCTCCCTGTGAAGGGCACAAGTGAGCTACAAGAGGTTGCTCTCAGAGTGGTTTATCATGGCCATAGAACTAACCTATTAATGTTGGTTTGTTCTCTGATGACCACCTCTGACTTGTTTTTTTGTCAATAGTTTAATATGTTACAGTTTTAGACATCATATAGTAGAAGAAACCTGGCACTTCTGGAAGGAGATTGAAAGGAAAAGGAAGTAGATAGGTACACAGAGGTCAGTTTTTTTTCTCTGTAGTTGGAACTGATTCATCTGGAATTCATTGGAAGAGACACCAGAGCTATCTGTGAAGCTTATAATTACATTTTAAGGCTGGTGACATTTAACTTAAAATAATACCAGAATTTTTAATTAAATTCCACTAAATCTCTATAGCTAATTATGTAAGCTAAAAATGAAAAGTGCAAGCAGTAAATGTTCATGTCCAGTTTAATACCCAGGCAAAATACATTAATGGATGGGTAATAGCTACTGCTTCTATAAAAATATACTATATTATATAAGGCATACTGTAAATGTGCACAGGATTTATTGAAACTGAAGGCATTAAAGAGAATATAAATAAGAAGTAAAAATGGGATTATCATGATTGTCTGATTGTTATGTTGGTAAGTTGTAAATATGTGCATATAATTCAGTAGTGTAACAACCCTTCAAGGCCCAAAAAGTGTAATGCCTCAAAAGTGTATTGCCACAACCCCCAGGGCTGTGGGACTTTTTGGGTCTAGTCACTGGACCCTGATGGATACTAGCCATGTGGCCAGATGGATCAAAGGGCTATTGTAATGGCCATGACTTTGCAAAAGACTATGTCACTTGCTCAGTTGTAATATTGTATGATGTGTTCTTTCAACCAAATCATTTGAGCTTAAGGGACCATAAGTCCATTTTTGATTGTAGAGTGTTTTTTCGAGTGTGTATAGAGTGTGTTTTAACTATTGCATTAAATCTAATAAAAATATTCCCCTACTCAAGTTGGATCCGAGTCTGGCATCCATACATTCTGGCTCCAGTGCTCATATAATCTTATCAACCACTGTTGTACCCAGATCCTGACAGGGGCTTATTGTTAGCTAGGGCTGTAGACTCCTTGGCACCTAGCTAGAGAAACAGACAGGCTGGCACCAGACCCTTGCGGTAAGTCCTACCCCACATGGGGGCAGTTAAGGTATTTCAAAAGGGGTAGATTCTGATTTGTTGTTCAACGTTTGACGTGTAAGAATAGTATAAAAAGAAGTGAACTAACAAAGATATGCTCTCTCTGCGACACATACAATGGTGTGATTATTTGAGGGAATGGGCTATAATCACTGTGTATTCTGAACATCCGCTGCTATTGTAGAAGAAGGGGGTTGCTGAACCAAATGTGATCTGCGGTTAAGATTGGTCTTCCTGGCCTTTTCAAACCCATCGAAGAGTTCATTGTGCTGGTTATGCTGATCCTGTGTTCCTGATGCTCCTGCTAATGCCTCTGATATGATCGCTGAGCACAGTGAGGCCCTTTCCCCTCACTATCCTGAAGAGAGAATTCCTGTGTCTGAGGGCAGGAGTTTTGGGGGTTAAAACAGACCCCTTCGTCTGGGTTATGTCAAGCAGTATGCTATTTCATGATTAATTTAAAGCTAAAAGGCACTCCACAGAAAGAACAAACAGTAGAAAAGTGTCCCTTGGCTTATGCTTGCTGAAAGATCAATTGACCTTTTATAAGGTATTACATTACTGGGTTTCTGTCTGGCAGTTTGCCAGGACCAGACTCATAACAAACCCACAAGGCATAAGAAGGCGCCTGGAATAAGAATGGGGAAATCAGAATCCAGTAAATGTTCTGGGATCTTGTAGTTGTTCCATTTCTAAATCCAAAGCCAAGTGGGCAGTGCTGGCAGTGAGCAAACTGAGATCAGTACCAGTACTAGCTGGCTGTAGAAAGTAATGGGTGAAGAAATTGTAAGATTAGACTAGACTGGAGGCAGAAAGAGGGAGTCCATGGACAGGCCACAAGACAGTAACAGGATCAAAGCAGGAAACGCATGTAGTAAGCAGAAGCACAGGTTGCAAACCAAGCTGTAGCATATACTCGCAATCTCCCAGGATTAAGGAAATATATACTTGCCCAAATTCCTGGTCTACAGCCCTATGACCTTCTTCTTTCCTCTCGTATCACCTCCTCTCACACACGCCTTTTCGTGCTGCCTCTACTCTATGGAACGCCTTGCCTTATTCCACCAGACTATCTTAGTGCCTCAAATCCTTCAAGACTTCATTAAAAACGCATCTATTTAAAGAAGCTCATCACCTTCATCTTTAATATGCGCAACTTCACTCTCTACAGTATAATATCACTCACACACACAATCGACAGTGCAACTCATAGACACCTCCACTGGTACCAGCCTACTGCCTTATTCACCACCATCTTGTATTTATCATCTTCACATAAAACACCCAACCTTACCATCTACATTGTAAGCTCTTCAAAATAGGGGGCACTCTTTTGTTGACTCTTTTAGTCTTGCGAAAGTGAGAGACCAAAGGCTTCTGGAGACTGTAAGTTACGAGTTTAACCATCGCCAATTTTTCAAGGTCACAACTCGGAAGCCGTTTGGAGCCTGCAAAAAATATGCCAATTGAATAGCAAATTAACTTGCGACCTCACTTACGGGCACCGGGACCTCCCAATAGCTCAATTGAAAATGGCCCATGCATATAAGGAAACCTCTCTTATCAATACACTGTCACTTTTCAACTGCAACATCTATCACAGCAGAAGATATTGGTCTTGAACAGTCTGCGAAAGCCCATATTTGGTGATGATTCAGACATTCAAAGTAAAAGGTTATGCTTATTGTCGATCTGTGCTTTTTTGACAGAAAAATGGGAAAAAAATATAATATTTTCTGGTAAAAGATGCTTTTTTGCTGTTTTGTTACAAAATATGCTTTTACAAGGAAAAAAATCACTGTGTACCAAACCCATATAATTCAGAGATTCTCCACTCTACTGCTCAATAACCTGCCATGAGGGATATTTTCTCTATATTATCATATGATGTCTTCTCCAAATATACATCGTGAGAACATTAATCAATATGAAAAGAACATTTGATTTATTTGCTTTTAGGTCTGAGATTGTTTTGACTTGTGAAATGGTTTATGTTTGGCAATAAATGTTATATTTTATGTATGTATCGACTGTTTAATGTCTTTCTGCCTTTCTTAGCCTATGTCTAAACAGCACTAAAGTATGTGGCAGACCCCTGCAACAACTGTCAGTGTTAGGCTGAGGCCTGTCAGTAATAGTTAGACTCTTCTCTAAGCCTTAACAACAGTAAGCAGTTCATATGTGAAATATTCAGTAACATTGCTATGAGCAAAACAACTAAGTCAGAGGTGCTATGAGCCCTTTTAATGCAACAAACCCATAGCTGACAACTGTACATTTTCAGGTTAATACCGTATTGGTCCGAATATAAGCCGCAACTGTAAAATTCAAGTGGAAAAAATAGAAAAAAGATAGTACTCAAATATAAGCCGCATCCTTAAAATTGGAGAGAAAAAGACTCTCAAAGTGATCAGCCATTGCAAGAAACAGGCTTTCTAATTAGTACTGTGACTTTTTTTTGCAGGTTACAGGCCTTACAGGATGTTAGAATCACTAAAACCGTAAATCGCTATTCAATTGCTACAATATCACAGTCTCAAGCAGGCAAATCGGCACCCTTAACTCGCAATCGCGCAAATCGGTAGTAATTTAATGACTGCGAATAGAAGCCGCACACGTAACTCGCAAGCTCGCAAATCGGCAGTGATTTTTTTTGCGGTCGCGAATATAAGCAGCACCCCTAACTCGCAAACTAAAAAATCGGAAAAAAGTGTGGCTTATGTTCGGACCAATATGGACATTCTCTCCTTATTAGAGTCATTTAAAGGGACGCTTAAATTCTACGACAATTCAAATAATATGATGTAAACTCCAGCTCCTCCTCAAACGCATCCGTTCTTGGGGGACACAGCTCTTGCAGGTTGGAGGGGTGTATATATATATATATATATATATATATATATATATATATATATATATAGTATATAAATAGTATATTTGTGCTCACATTTGTATGTCTTAAACAAGTTAAAAAAGACTGTTTCATGCCTAAAATTCCAAGAAATACAGTTATTACACTGCACTCTGGGAAGCTGAGCAGGGACATGCAAATGTGCCCACAAATGCTTCACTCTTCAGTCCATAGCCATTTCAAACATGGCTTCCTTTTAGCTTATGCCCACTGCATTACACAGCTTTTATGCAAAGTCAAGGTTGGATTATACTCAAGCTGGGAATCCTTCCCACGTACAGCTTGGTCAAGCTTACTGCCTACCATCAGTCAATAGTGAGGTTCATCTCTCGAAAGCTTATCGCTATAATCATGAATACGTTTGCCCAATAAAAAAGTTGTCACTGTATACTGCAATACTCTGATTATTCATCTAGATTACTGGACACTCAAGGCTACCTCAATCTTTATATATATATATATATATATATATATATATATATATATATATAAAAAAAAATATATATATATATATATATATATATATATATATATATATAAATATTTACAAAATGTTTAACCCTGGGCCCTCCATTCACTAGCTCCACCACTGTACTTAGGTTCAAATGTGGAAAATTTAATATGTAAGGGCTCACTGAATTTCTGAAACTTCCTCAAACTGTGCGCCTTCTAGCATGCCAGGCTAGAGGAGTAACAGTCAGTTTCCATATGCATTTTACTACATCTCCTGAATGTAGGTTTCTAAACTCCAAATCACCATTTTGACATGGAAAAAACACAATAAACACTAAAAGCTTGTGTAATAATAAAAATAAAATGTAGGGGTATGCTTTGAATTGTGGTGGCGAAAACTGCTTAGAATCCCTTGGACTGCAAGAAGAGCCAATAAATCAATACTTCAATAAATGAAGCCAAACTGCTTACTGGAAGATTTGATCATGAGGCTGAAGCTCAAATATTTTGGTCATATCATAAAAAGACATGATTCCCCAGAGAAGACTCCAACGCACAATAAAGGGGATGGCAGAGGAGATGGATAGATGAGGTGATTGAAGTAACGAACATACGCTTGATGAAGCTCAGAGGGGCAGTGCCGGACATGCTGTGGTCACGGAGAATCAGACCCGACTAAACAACAACAACCTCTAAAAGTGCGTTTAGTTTGCAACATATTTAATATAATACATTGCTTTTTTTCATGTGTTTTATTTATTACAGTTTACAAACTTACAGAGGAGTGTATCAGTGATTCATATTTCTTCACATAAACAGTTAATTTAAATGATAGGCAGCAGGATTCTAGAGAATGCATATCTTAAGCAAACTGTAAGTCTTATAAGGTTGCACTGGGCTTATCTTCCCATCTGCTTCTGACAGAAGCACTGTGTATGCTCAGTATTTCAAAGTCCCACCGGGTTTCCTTGGAAAGACAGAGATATGTACAGAAAGTAGATAACGCTAGCTCTGTGCTGTGATATTTGCTATGGATTTTATTTGCATTCATACAGAAGTGATATATTACACATCATGGCAAGAAAAAACAGCCTCCGTGTAACACAATATTGAATTATAGCAGTTATTAATAGCTTTGGGCAGTGTATTAAAATGTACGCATTACACAATATTATTTTTTGGTTTATTTATCATGTAGCCTTGCGGTAAATACTAACCACGGACAAGAACCATTATTTATTTCCAAAATAAAGAAAGTTTTGATACATGACTTTTGAAGTCAGACGCTGTATCTGTTTCAGATTGTTTTCAGTTATCTACCTTCAAAGGGCCTCATTCAATTGAGATTTGGCCAATTGAATAGGGCTCTAAATAAGCTTTTAAGTTTTTAGTTAGTGAAAGTTTACTAACTAAAAACTTCTTTAAAAAAAATAGGTTATGTGCTTATTTAGAGCCCAATTCAATTGGCCAAATTGCAATTGAATGAGGGCCAAAGTAACTAAAAGAATTATACACAGCCTAAAATAATTATTTGATGCAATTAATACTAAAAAGGCACTATCACCTCAATAGCCGGGTTGGTTGAACCTTAAACATCATGGAACCCTGGTTGTATATTGTACTAGCCATTTTTATTATACAGTAAATCATTCTTGATAAATGAAGCATTATTTGTACTGATCCGTTTCTAATGCATAGCTCAAAATGCTAATGTGTAGCTTAGAGTGTTTAATTGTTATTGTTTCGTCATTCAGGTGGGTCCGACGCTCCATGACCCGCAGCACTACAGGCACATCTTGTGTCTGGTTGTGCTTATCCATAAGGGAAAAGATACTGGAGTGGGTCGCCAGTTCCTTTGCCAGTAGAGTGCAATTTGTCTGACCTCTCTGATAGGACCTGGCCATATCCTGTAGTATATCAGTCTGGTCCCACTCACTAGAGTGATCCAGCCCCAAAATACCAGGCAATTCTACCCTGATCATGAGAAACCTCAATACATAGCTTGTTTTTCATAATGTCTAAGAATAATGTTAAAAAATTACATTTGGAGAAAAGCAGCAAATAATTACTAATTTTAGGCTCAGTGTCCTACCATTTAAAATTCTAAATACAAATATATACAGAAAACAATGATTGCAGTAGATCTGCCTTATAGTCTGAACAGTCAGTTTCCTCATAAGTGTGACATTACCTCCTTATGACATTTATGTAAAATACATAGTGCAACACTGCTTTATAACCAAAGGTTCGGGGGGAAAATGTTTGCTATTATTTTTAGCAAAAAAATATTCTGTCGTACGGGGGTTAAGTAAACAAAATTAATGCCAAATAATGGATGACCCTGTCTTTGGGCTTAAAATCTAACACAACCGACACAAGATTGAAAACGTACAAACTCATAGTCTAAAGCAGGGGTCACCAAACTTGGTCCTGGAGGGCTGACCCAGGCCTGGATTTGTGGATATCCTTGCTGCAAACAGGTGAGTCAATCAGGATGGCTGAAGAAACAAGATTCTCACCTGTTTGCAGCAAGGATATCCACAAATCCAGGCCTGGGTCGGCCCTCCAGGACCGAGTTTGGTGACCCCTGGTCTAAAGGGACCATATACTGCAGCTTTCAGATTTAGGGCTCTATTTCATGGCCCACATGGAGAATTTTATGAGCAAAGTTGACTCGTAAATCACTACCAAGCAATCACATCACACCACTCAAATAAACTTACAAGAAATTGCTGAATGGTATTAAAGTTCTAACCCACGTGTAGCTGTCACCGTTGATTTTTTTCAAAAAGCCCATCACATCCTTCCCGTGAAATCTTGGAACTCTAAGAGTTAGATTTTCTTAAACAGCCACTGTATGTCTATTGTGACCCTCCCATGGAGACAAAGAAAATGCCTCGGAGAAGCATACATAATGTATGTTATTATCAACATAACAACTAATTAAGCAGTTAATATTGTCACTCCCTATGAGCCCCCAATACCTAATAGCTATTTAATATGAGCCAATGGACCCCTGGAATCACCCATGATACGGCTATTTACAGTGATCCCAGGGATCCCGGGATACTCTCAATACCATCAAGGAAATGGGGATTCCCCATCCCAAAATTATCCTCTGATCCCCCATGGCACATAACCTTAATCACTTTTTTCATGGGATTCGTCAAGAACTCCCATGTCATCCTACCTACCACCACAGGGGTCCATGTAAGCCAACCCCCCATAGGGGTTAATAAGGACCACCATAGTATTTAAGACTATCATTTGATTAAAATAAAAAAATACAAACATTTATAAAATTAATTACAAAAATAAAAAATATTAATAAACCTGTAAGGAAGTAAAAAGTATACCTACCTACACTGCAATGCACTCAAGTGATGAACAGCAATGCCCTGTTCCTCAGTCTTCTACTCTGGATAAGACAGCTATCCATTCTGAATGTAGAATTATGTCCTTCACTCTTCCTCACAATCTTCATCTTTTGGCCGGTTGCAATGGGCCTTTTACTAAAAACCTGCAGCTCTACAAAAAGAATACTTTGTCTAATGGAGCTCCTCATAGGAGGAGATCCCGTGTTGGCTAATGATGTTAGACATGATTTCCAGCCTTTAATACAAATTGTGTGGCTTCCAGTTGGCTGAAATATGTGTCAATCATATTTTAGCCAATCAGAATTGAATATTTCATTTCACTTTCGAAATTAACCCTTAGTCAGTAAATATCCATTGACTTAAGGGTGCACTAACATGGCCACTGAACCATAGTCCTAACATAGTCCTAGCATGGCCACTGATCCATCGTCCCCAGCATTTGCCTGTATAAAGTCATTAAAAAAAATATGCTACTTAGTATTTTGGAGCTGCTTAACTTACCCTATATGACCGCTGCCATTATAGTCCTTAACTCCAGAACTAGACTTAGCTACATCTGCCATTTGAGCATCCAAATGCCAGGTCCAGGGTAAGAAATTAACTTCTAACCTATGATCGTTAAGCTCTTCTCTTGGTGATAATAACCTTCTGATAATTTACTGTGTTTACCCGAAATATTAATCATAAATTACCCATTTCAGTAAAAAATAGGGCTAATTGGAACTAAAACTACATAGTCATAATATAATCTACCCAATTTAGGAATGCTCATATTATTTTGTGCACCTCTCGCTTTTTTGGTTTCTCTAAGGGACTGAGTTTAACCCAGATGTGGACCTCTTGCTCACTGTGCATAGAGATATCAGTAGCTTTACATTGATAAAAGCCAGTTATGGCTGAAACACACATCTTGTGGTGCTGACAAGACTTGTGTGTCATTCTGTTTTTTCCTGTCCTTAGGGGCTTAGATACATCACAAGTTTGTGCATTATTTATTTTAATAAATTATTTTTGTTTATACTATTTGCTTATGTTTTCAGTGAATAAATAGTACATTTGTGCACACATTTTGATGTCTGAAAATATGTTTAAAAACATATTTCCTGCTCAGAATTCTGAGAAATACAGATATTCCACTGCACTCTGGGTAACTGGGCATGGACATGCAAATGAGTTAAAAATGCATTTTTACGCATTAATCCAATATTACTTTACACATGGCTCCTTATTAGCATTTGTCTGCTGTATAAAACAGCTTTCAAGCATAGCATAGGATGGGTTTATGCAGGAGACCACAGACAGCACTGTTTCGGTCTTAAATGGATCTCATCAGTGTGGGGCTGGTACCCAACTCATGCTATAGATTTTAATCAAAACATCATTTAGCTTATGATTTGCAAAAGAAGCCTCCACCATACAGAGTACAGTAAATAAATAGTGCATTTATGTTCATATTTGGCCATCTAAAAATAAGTTAAAAAAACATATTTTTATGTTCTGCTCATGTTTTCAAAAAACATGTATTATACACAAATACATTTTCTCTAGATTAAAATGCTTACACAATAGCATCCTTATACAATATATCATCATTGCAGCCTTCAGTTTAAATATAAGGATGCAGAGGCATACTTTGCATGATTTTCAGTACTGTTTGTATTGTTATTTACCACTACAGGCTATTTTCAAACATATTTTTATAGGTTAGTTATGATATGAAGTCCTGCACCATCTGATTTAGTGAATTCTTTTTTATTTTGATGTACTTACCAATTAAACATATTATTTATGTGACCAGTTTTGAGAGGCTCCTTATGCTTGAGTGAGTTTTAGGAATAACTAGGAGGGGTAAATAATTACATTTTATTTCTAAAGCTTTGTTTGGGCAGACCAGTAGTATTGGAAATGATTCCAATCTTGTTATCTCATTCTTTGCCAAGTACAAATTTTCATGGAGTATAGAAGCTCTCATAAACATGTGCTTGTATATAAATCTGCATGTGCCAAAATAATAAAAATGAAACTGCTTTTACTACAATTACAATTAGGATAGAGCTCCCACAGCAGCCAGAGGATCAAGGTCGGGACATGGCAAGTGATAACAAACTGTTCCTCCTGTTTGTTTTATTTTGTTTCATGACAATCCCTTATGGCACATGCCTAAGGTTATCACAGCTTTGAAACAAGTTCAAATACTATTGTTCGAGAGGTATCTCAAGCAGATATCCACAACAGCTAAGAATAAAGTTATGTAGAGTTGAAATTTAATTAAAGGGAAAAAAAAACAAGATATGAATGTAAAAACGATGGATCAATTTGCATGGAGTTAGACTTAGAATATAAGGAGACGAAAGAGACATAAGGTAGTCAATTAAAAATGATATGATAAATTGGCAAAAAACAGCAGCGCTACCAGTGGGGTGTAGGAAGGGGTCAATATTCTTTTTTCTGTAGTGTAGGGACCCTCCTGGGACCCACCCATGGGACCCACTCATCCTGGGCCAACTTGCCATGCCCCCTTGCCCCCCCTGGGATTCCTTGGCTGCACACCCCACCGGCTTGAAATTAACCTGTGCCTGTTTAATAAAAAGGATTTCTACTGAAGCTCCAATCGCTGTCAGTTTGAAGCAGTCAATCGCACTGGTGATGTGTATCAGCAAAGAGATGAGAGAGCAAGGGCTGGGTGAAAACAAGGTACAGGGGGATGAGTTTTGTGAGGGGGAGCAAAGAAGATAGGGAGCTGTGAGCAGGGTGATAAAATGGGCTGAGTGCTGTAGGGGGATGGATGCTGAGAGGGGATGGCTGCTGACTCTGGGTGCTATGTGAAGATATATATATTTATATTCCTGTGGTGTAGATAATACCCAACTATTCCCCCTGAAGGCCCCTTTGGGTAAAAGGGGTATTTGAGAGGGACACCGAGTGAGCTATTATCAGAGGGCCAGTGCAAAAAAAATTACAACCCCCCTGGGGGTGGGGCAAAAATGTTTTCCTCGATTCTCTAGCTTCTCCACTGAATACATATGAAACACTTTTCATATTAATCTATGTGTGAGTATATATTGTGACAAAGTGCCCCCCCAGAGGTGAGAGCAAACAAGTTTTGATGAATTCTCCCCATGGAAGAGATAGTTAACTCCCTTGAGCAATGCTAAGAGACTAATTGAAGCTGCAGGTGTGGTGAACCTTTTAAAAGACACACACAGAAAAGAGAATGTGTGTCCCTGCAATTAGGCTTTGTTGGCCTAAGCACTGTGAGACAGCAGTGAGTGCAAGCTAGACAGGACAGCTTGCTGGCTATGTGTTAGCCTACAATTGTGAAAACTGGAAAAAGCAGAGAAGAGAATATTGTTTACTGGAGCTGTTTGGACTGCAGAAAGAAAGTGTTTTGGAGCCTGCAGAGTTTGAGAGAGCTACAGACTCATAAGGTGCAAGCTGCTTTCAAGAGGGAGACCAGAAAGAGAGAGTATGCCTGAGTGTGTTACAGCCATTTGAAATAAAAGCCAGTACCCCCACCCTTCTGTGTGTATTTGTAAGACTACTGCCTGAAGAGAAAAGAAACTTAGTACAGTTGAAGAGGATCGTTGAACAAGTGGACAATGAAATGAAAATTGTTTCACCTGAGAGCCGAGAAGCGCTTTTTCAGGACTAGCTTGGGAGTTAAGCTGTGAGCTAGTACGTTTATGTAGATTTTTGTTTTCATTATTTTATTTGAAGAATTGCATGTAACTGACAAATATTTTTTAGTAAAACTTCAAAACCACACGGAAGCCTCCTGTGTATTGTGTCAGAAATACGGCCTACAAGGGAACAGAGCATGGCAGTTTGTCACAATATGTATGTGTGTGTGTTTGCTAGTATAACACCAACTTTTTACATGGTACTTATTATAATTATAAAACAATTAGAAGTCACTCTTCATAAAATCTAGCAATCTATGAATTGCTCAATTATAAGATACCAATTGGTAAATAAAGCCATCTTTAGTTCGAGTCAGTATATCAGTCACATAGTATGGTCACTTTAAATTGTGACTGTTCAATCATTCCTTGTCTTGGCTAAGTGTCTTGTCTTAGTGAGATGAGTGACTTTCAGAGATATCTACACCACATGTAGGCTAGACCTGGATACAATTAGTTAATCGGTTCTTTTAGAAGCCAAACTGATAACTAGACTCTAGCATGATCAAACATTTCCTCTAGGTTATAAACTTCCAAGGACAGTGACTTAATTTGTATTCATGTGCTTAAATATGCATTGTAATCTCCGGTGAGTGACATAATTCACAATTCACATTTTAGATCATATCTTCCAAAAGACACAGGCATTGCAGTGTTATATTGTATTATCAATATACCTTACATTTGCCACAATGTGCGATGAGGTCATGGAGACAAAATGTCAGATTGTGAACATGATCCATTAAATTAAAAGCCATGTCTACATGTGAATCATTCTAAAATATTTTCCAGATACCAAAAATAGTTTAGGTGAATACTTGACAAGATATCAGACCCATGCTGAGCAGCCTGCAAAGTCATTTAATGCACTAGAAAAAAGCAGTAGGAGAACTTCTGGCAGTTTTTGTTAATGATGAAGAATTACCCATTATGTCAACTTCAGCTTGCTCTGACAACTCTATTCCATCTTACTAATAGTCTTACTAATGTCTCACATCTTATCACTGTATATAGCGAAAAGCTGGAAAGTTTACAAAAATATTTTCTCTTAAATATCTTATTCCCTTTAAAATAGGAATGCAGAACAAAATTATTCTTCTATTTTAAATGATGCTTTTACACTAATACTACAATACAGTACAGCTCTATAGGTTTAGGTGAAGGTACTGAAATTACATATTTGAGCTTGTAAAGAGTACTAAATAGTTTACATTATATTTTATGTATAGCCTTTAAATTGTGTGTAATATCTATGAGCCTCATTCAATTGAGGCATCAGGAGATCCAGGCTTTGGAAACGGAGGTAGTAAGTTATTTTGCTATTCAATTGGCGTCTTTTTGGGGGCTCAGATCGGGTTACGGGCTCCGGCCTCCGATTCATTGCGATGGTTAACATCTCAAGTTAATGCCCCTTCAAGCCTTTGATCTTTCACGTCTGCAAGAGTTCTGATGCTAAAACTGCAAAATCGCTATTCAATTGCTCCGATTCCCCCTCGATAACCACCCTGCCAAAAGTCGAACCACAAGTTATGGATTCCAAGGAGGACTCGCAAAAGGCTTAATGACATGTCCAGAGCACTTCAAATGCAAATAAAAAATCAATACTGTACTTCAAAATACGGGGAAAGGGATGAAAGGCATTAGAATTAATTGCACAACAGTTTCAAGCCCGTAAATATGGAATATATATATATAGGAAATATACTGTATATATCTCGGGAATCAATGAGTTAATACATATCAGGCAACCCACATCAACTATTACATTGCCTTCATTCATATATAATATTTAGTGATTTGCTATTTGATTGACATGTCACCTCCATCAGCCCTATAAAATTCCAAGCCTGTAAGTGCAACATGAGACCAGCAATGGCTATGTGCTTGAAATTTGTCAGAGTAACAGAGCTATTAAATTCGGCCTGTGCGTGAGTTATGGTCTTGAGACGCAAGCCCGTAAAGCTGTAAAGGGGGACGGACTAGTCGAGATCAGCTGTAACCATCCATTTGTGGAATAATGCAGTGCAACACAGGCCTCTCAGCCAATCAAAAGTGGTCTAGATGAATATAATTGACAGTGGGAGCTTATAAATTTGCAATCCACACGCCCATGCAGTGACTGTGTTGTAAATTTAATTGGAAGTTGCACGCAGGTCAGGGTGTTAATAGTGAGAGAGAGAGCAGGAGTTATTTGGAGAGAGGGAGATTGCATTTTGATTGATTTATATTCTATCTCATATGGATTTAAGACTTACACATATATACATATTATACATTTTTGCAATACACATAGGTTAAAGAACACACATAAAGACATATATTGTTTGGACACACACACACCCATCCCACCCCCCACACCCATCCCCTAACAGATATTAATAACACATAGCACACACATTTTTTTTCCAACACACATATACAGTAAAGCTTTTGTTTATTTATCCATTTATCCTTATATTATTTTAGTGACATGATGGAGGGAGGAGATAGGATAGGAGAAGCGTGGAGAGTTGGGGAGGAGGAGAGTGGAGGACGAGAGAGAGGAGTGGCAGGTGGTCATGGGGAGTAGAGATGGGGACGAAGAGGTGAGAAGTGAGGTAGAGAAGGTAGAGGGAGGAGAGGAGGGCATGGATTGAGGCGAGGAGGGAGGAGAGGAGGAGGGAGAGGAGGAGAGTTCAGTGGTGGGTGCTGGAAGGGGGGCCCGAGCATCAGGCACATCTAGAAGAGGGACGGAGGGAAAGGGGCCTGATCCCAGGGGGTTGGTAGTTCGGGTAAGGGACAGGCCCCAGGGACAGCTCAGGAAGGCAAGGGTCCCCGTCCACAGTCAAGAGGGCAAAAGGCTAGGGGAAAGCACAGGGCCCCGAATTATATGCACTGGGAGAATGTAGTCGACCTCAGTGCCATTCGTGGCCAACCCGTCATTCTTGCAGGGGGGGGGGTGAGGCCTGGGCCTAGGGCTCAGGCTTGATAGGAGTTAGCGGCAGAAGTGACTGCGGTAGGCACAGCACCAAGGGATGTGAGGTCTGTTAAGCACAGATTTGATGATATCAGAACCAAAGATCGCTAAGGAGGACAGAAACTGCAGCTTGACTTATAATGAGTGGGAGAGTTTTGCAAGTGACCTTCTGAGACCGTCGCCTGCCACTGGAGCTTCAGGCCCGGTAGCCCAGCAGGTCCCAGGCTCAATGTCAGGTGAATATCACATACATCAACATGCAACCACATGTGCATCTCACACTACACATGTACATTATGACCAGCAAAGACACTGACATGCCAGCTCCATGGAATAACCAAGGGATAGATGGATGCTTTATTAAATCCATGAAGCTGACAAATCACTTACATTCCTGGGCACAAAAACAGTAATCAAGCAATAAAGAGTCAATTTATTGGTGTGCCCATTGCAGCCGTTAGGAGCCAAGAACGATCCAGATCATAAACCAAAGAACAGGTCATATCAAGCTTATGATAGCTAATTATCCATGTTCAAGCCTAGATGTCAGATAGTTCAGAATGAACACATAACAATGTATTATTCATCATACTAATGACATATACCTTTCTTTTCTATCTTTCAGCATCGAGGAGGAGGTCTGGGTCCAGTGGCGAGCCAGAGGCGAGGGCATCGGCTTTATCTGAGCAGGATGTGGAGGAGCAAGCCCCCAGCAGGAATCACCGCAGGGGGAGTGGTAAGGAAGTGGATCAGATGGCCCTGGCTCGGAGGAGGGGGAGGTAATTTGGGTGGTAGGGTCACCCACAGGACGTCTAGCCACCCCACTGACATTTGACCCCACTATCCCCCTCCTTGAAAAACTGTGGATTTCGCCACGGCCCTCCTACTTGCCGTCCAGCCAGCCACCACCTCCTTCCCCAACACCACCACCACCAGCATCACCACAGGATCCAGCCGAGCCCCAGACCCTCCCCACTCCAACACAGCCACCTCCTCACCCAGCCCTGCTACCAAGACCCCCATACCCACCACCATTATCACCACCAAGCCAGGCTGCACAGGCGCAGATGCTGGCCCTCATGAAACAGCAGCTGGACTTTCTGTGGGGGATCCAGGCCAGCATCTCCCAATCACGCGGAGGTGATGCACAGCCAGGCAAGACGCTCTACGGAGGAGGCATCATCTTATGACTGAGAGCTACCTGGCCAGGCTGCTAAGGATAGGGTTGATCCCCAGCCCCGCCTCCTCTACCTCGGAGGCATCCCCAAGCCTCCAGCAATCCGGCCCCTCCTCTCCTCCCACCATGCCACCGCCACCTGTTGTGCCGCTGCCTCCCAGGGGGATGCCTCCCCCCACTCCCTCCACCACCAGCAGGGAGAAGGCGGTTGGACATAGGGGCTATGGACATGTTTGTGCCTTCTCAACAGCACTCCTCAGTGACAATCTATTGGCCACAATATTAACATAATCTAGCCTGGCTACAGAGTCTTGGATCTTGGCCTACGTGATAGTGATATTTTGTATGCAGATGGCTACCTCCCATCACATGGTCCATGATCCTCTTCTCTGTGGACACGTAGGGTTCTGTTTAACATGTCACCATTTGATGGTCACCGAGGAATGCTATTGAGAAGACATGTTGCAGTCCATATGATTTTTTCAGGCCTTATTTTGTAAGTTTTCTTTTGTTTTCTTTTTTTTTAATGTACAATTCAGGTCCATGAAGGCATCTTCTGCATCTGCAAGTATTGTGGAGGAAATGTATGAGGTGTAAGGTTTTCCTAGTGACTCTCAGACATTCCTTCAATGACAGCCCCCAAACCCCCTTTAACATGTAGCTCCCACAATCTTAATGCTATGATATAGCCAGATATCTCAGACATGATTGTTAGTTTAAATGTAGAATAATACTGCTATGGCAGAGGACTTGCAAAGTCTCACAATGGCATTTTAATGACAGCCAGCATTATTATATGCACTACCGAAGCATGTGATCCTGACCTCAATATCAGTCTGAGAACAGATCCTTGTGTCTGTTGTAAGTCACATTGAATCTGGCTGCTGACCTTTGTGCCCCCCCCCCCCCCGTGTTAATGGGTATTTCCTATATTTCTGATTGTCCAGAGTCCTAGCTAATAGTTAGTAATGCTTGCAGATGGGAATCATGTGAGTTGGTACAGTATATTGGTACAGTATTTAGCAATGTACTGTACATGCATGTTGATTAATTGTTGTTTTTTTTATCCTCCTCCAACATTTTTTAGTTGACCACTTTTTGTTTCTATTTTTATGTCACCACACTGTATGTGTGAAACTGGATTGGATTACACAGTCCAGAGGTTTATTCATCTGTTTCATTGAGTAGATCCAGACAAGTTGTAAGTGCTATGCACATTAATGGTTTCTTCAATTAAATGGAGTAATTTGTGATGAAGTGATGTCACGAACATTAAATGCGGACGCTAACTTCATTAAATGTTCGCGAACGGGCGAACCGGGCAAACCACCATAGACTTCAATGGGCAGGCGAATTTCAAAACCCACAGGGACTTTTTCTGGCCATAATAGTGATGGGAAAGTGGCAAAACTCCCACGGAAAATTACATAGTTGATGCAGAGTCTGGTTTTAAGCCATAAAGGGCATAAATCACCTAACATTCCTAAATTGATTGGAATAACATGCTTTAAATCATCAGGTATGATGTTGTATCGATCAGGTAGTGTAAGGGTTACACCCGCTTCACAGTAACAGACCAATCTCCCCATTTAATGCACCGCAAACAACCGCAAACAGTCCCTTTGCACAACCGCAAACTCCCCATTTGCAAGGTTGGATACCAAGCTAGCCATGTTCCGTTCCTTGTCCTCACTGATGTCATTGAAGGTCTCTTCCTCCACCCAGCCACCAAGGGTCCCCAAAAGGTGACAACAAGCCCCCTGGGACGCCTGCTGTGTTTGGTCTTCCACCTCCGCAAAGCCACCTTCCTCCTCTGACTCCTCTTCTTCAGACTCCTCTCTCTGTGTTATTATAAGGTGTGTACTGTTAAGTAGTACTATTCCTATCGGTTTAATCCCTGTTACGTCCACTATTTTGGGACGTGTATATGGCATTGATTTTTGGAACAGGGAGATGGAAAAAGATTCTTGGTCGGACCTCCTACTTCAAATTTGGGGCACTGCGCATGCAATCTAAAGTGCCACCAGATATGAGTGTCACTGTGCACTGGCAAAAGTTGGCAAAGTAGGCGCTGTAGGCCTCACACACACGCCTGTAGGCAGGCAACTGATATTCAATCGATTACAGTAAAAAAAGTGTTGCTTTATGTCACTGTACACTACGGTTGCACCAGATATGACGTATGACTGTGCACTGGCAAAAGTTGGCAGAGTAGATGCAATAGGCTTCACACACACGCCTGTAGGCAGGCAATTGCTATTCAATCTATTACAGTCAAAAAAGTGTTGTTTTATTTCACTGAGCACAATATAAGCTGTGAGACTGACACAGGCAGGCAACTGAAATTAGATTAAAGGAAAAAAGGGTTGTTTTTTTTCAATGTATGGTACACCAACTATGACTGGTGAAACAGAGCAGAATATTAGCTGTGAGTCTGACACAGGCAGGCAACTGAAATTAGATTACAGGGAAAAAATGGTTGTTTTCTATGTATGGTACACCACCAGGTATGAGTAGTGAAAATAAGCACAATATAAGTTGTTAGGTGTTGGCCTGTCACACACACACGCTGGCAGGCAGGCATATACAATTAGATTACACAGAAAACAATTTATAAAATAAAATAAATGACTTTCTAGCCCTAAAAAGGGCTTTTTGGGTTGCTGTCTTTGCAGCAGATATCAGATGAGTCCTTCAGGTCTTTAGTGGAAGCTAAATACACAGCCTGGCTATCTATTTCCCTATTAAATCTCCAGCAGCTACACTATCTGTCCTCTTACAACGAATGCAGCTTCAGAATGATTCTAAAATGTATGCTGTCCTTCAGATGGAAGGCTCTGGAACGGAGTGTATGCTGCCGATAGTCCGCGACATTTCTAGTGATGATCCTTTTTTTCATCAGATTCCGGTTGCAGCGGTGTAGTGACCACATGTGACTCTGGTAGGTGCTATGCATCAGGCATATTTTAGACTTTGACATTACCCCCTGTAGGTATCCCCTTTTTCCAATAAAAGCCTCTTGCTCTCTCAGGACCCACACACACCGCACCCATGATATTGATGCACAGTCTTGTCCACTGCTGATTGAGCTCTGTGTAAACAATAAAGCTTTGTTATACCGTTGTAACCGTGTCAGTGTGTTTTCAATGGTTGGGGTTATGGGACATCCGCATACATCACATTAGTGTCACACTCCTATAGATGTAAACTAATGAGCCCTAGTTAACATGCAATTGATAAAAACACATAAAAAGGAAAAATAGTCATATTAGCATTAGATATCATATAATACTAAATATCAAATATAATAATAAAGGGTTAAGACACCGGCCAATTCCAATTAGTGATACTGTGGAGTATGAACATTCCCCTGAGGACCTAAAATGAATATGACAGGTGACACTGGAGTGGGTTGCCAGTTCCTTCTCTAGTGGACTGTGATTTGTCTGACCTCTTTGCTATGACGTGCTCACCTACACTGGCCCTACCTGGTATAGCTCACAGCTTCATTGAAGTACACAAGCCCCATTATCCAGCATCACTTAGCATATGTTACTTACACAATAATCCCCAATAATAAAAATGCATTTACAAAATATATTTTTTTATCATATGTTATAATGGTCATGCACATGCCAATATGAAAAACCATGCTGCAACATGCAGAAAGTAATTAAAGACACACTACCTGATTAAATAGCAACACAAAAACATGAAACTCACAACAAATTAACCCTTTCTCACTCACAGAGGCTCTAATGTGAACCCTACAATATATATATATGATTGCATATACATCTCGCTCATTACATCTACATTTGGCAACACAAATAGTCGCCAAATGACACCGCCACATCACATATATCAAGTACCCGGGGAACATTTTATTATATGTTGTTCAGCCCTGCAGTCGTGTCCAGCTTTCTGTGACCCTATGGACTGCTGCACATTTAGCTAGGTTCTCTGCCTGTGCTGTTCCACAAGGTTTGCATGCCAAAGATACTGGAGTGGGTTGCCAATTCCTTCTCTAGTGGATTGTGATGTGTCTGACCTCTCTGCTATCACCTGCCCACCTACACTGGCCCTACATGGTATAGCTCACAGCTTCATTCACATACATAAGGCCCTTCACCAGCACCACTTAGCAGTCCACACTAATGTAAATTGATGAATAGCAAAACAAAATAGGAGGTCACCAAATGGGAATGACTATACATCTTGACACATGTATAGTCATTCCAACCAACCTTGTTGGTGTGGGACTTTTCAGGATGGGTGTAGCGGATATAATCCCTGATGGAGGTGAGTTGGCTGTTGCTCCACGTGCTTCCGCACAGCCTCCATGTGTGTTTGTGGCCCCTCCTGATGGGTTAGAGTAGATTAGTGTGGTGTATTTTCCCCTGGTCCCCTTCAGGATTGCTAAGTGGTGGTGGTGAAGGGGCTTGTGTACCTGAATGAAGCTGTGAGCTATACCATATAGGACCACTCCAGGTGGGCAGGTGATAGCAGAGAGGTTAGACAAATCCCAGTCCACTAGAGAAGGAACTGACAACTTACTCGTCTTTGGCATGCAAGCCCTGTAGAACAGCACAGGCAGAGACCTAGCTAAATGTGCTGCAGTCCATATGGTCACAGAGATTAGGACACGACTGAAGGACTGAGCAGCAAATAATAAAATGTTCACCAGGTACTTTATCTATGTGATGTGGCGGTGAAATATGGCCACTATTTGTGTTCCCAAATATAGATGTGATGAGTGAAATGTATATGCAATTATATATTTATATATATATATATATATATATATATATATATATATATATATTAATTTAGTAATTTAGTAATTATTAATCTACACACATATATATATATATATATATATATATATATATATAGATCAATAATGTGCATTGCAATATAATTTGATACCTTTTGTATTGGACACACATATTATTTTTGATGAGCTTTCGAGAGGCTCAGCCTCTCTTTATCAAGTCTCAAGCAATACTAACATGAGATGGAACCCTCAATTTGATAAATTATAAATAAGACGTTTGTCCAGTACAAAAGGTATCAAATTATATTGCAATATTCATTATTGATCTATATATATATGTAGATTAATAATTACTAAATTACTAAATTACTAGATTACTGGACATTCATGGCTGCTTCACTCTTCAATATATGTATATATATATATATATATATATATATATATATATATATATATATATATATTCAAGGTCCACATTAGAGTGGGAAAGGGTTAATATAGCATCAGTTTCATGTTTTTGTGTTGCTATTTAATCAGGTAGTGTCTCTTTAATTGCTTTCTGCATGCTGCAGCATGGCTTTTCATATTGGCATGTCCATGACCATTCCAACATATTATTATAAAAAAATATATATTTTATAATTGGCTATTTTTTATTTGGGGATTATTGTGCAAGTAATTGTAATGCCTTTCCATGCTTTCTCTATTTTTTTTAATGTGCACTGGTGTGTTTATATTGTCCTTTACAGTGTTTAAAAGTTGTCTGTAAACCCACGGCGGCTCCTATTTGGAGGCCGTGATGATTTAGTCTCCTTTTGCGGGTTATGGGCTTTAACGCCATGGTATCTTTGGAAATTTGTTGCAATTTCATAGCAAAATTTACTTAACCTGCAAGTCGTGAGCGGCTTGCTTTTTGGGTCTGAGTTAATAGCTCTAAGTCTTGCAGGCTACGTTACGGCTACGGTTTTACATGTTAGGGGAATTTAATAGGGCTGCATGTTTCACTGACGTCATTTTGATGGGCTCCGTTTCTATTGGCTATTTCTCACTCAGGAGACACGGGCTTGCTTAATTGATCATGTTCACGCCCCCAAAATGCTACATACGATAGCATGGTTTACGAATTTCGCTATCGGCCCCTAACTTGCAGTCTTGCTGAATTGGATAGCACCATAAGTCGCGGACGCTGCAAGCCCACAGCAGGCCTGCAGACATAAAGCCTACATCCCCTAACTTGCGGCCTCCAAATTGAATGAGGCTCATTGCCTGCAAAAAAATATTGTCACTATTAGCCTCATTCAATTGAGCAATTGTAAGTTACAGTATCTCGTAATGGAGCCCGGAAGTTATTTTGCTATTCAATTGGAGTTTTTTTGCGAGCCGCAAATGGGCTACATGTTACAGGCTTGAAATCCTTGCAATTGTTACAACCGTACCTTACACCCCATCTATGCCTTTGACCTTTCACATCTGCAAGAGTTACAATCACAAATCACTATTCAATTGATCCAATTCCTCAAGCCCGCAAATGTTTTCAAATCCCGTAAATGGCAAAATGTAGAAGAAATTCCATGGAGTACCAGATAGGACTTGAAAGGGGGTTAAAGACATATCTGTAGCACTGTAAAAGCAAATAAAAAATCAATACTGCATTATAGATAACGGGGAAAGCGATGACAGACATTATAATTAATTGCACAAAAGTCTCAAGCTCGCAAATCAGCAATCAAAAATTATTTTATTTTATGTTTCATTTCAGGGTTATATTGATATCAGGAATCAATGAGTTAATACATATCAGGCCACCCACATGGACTAGAACAGTATCAGCATTCTTTTTATTTTTTAGTGTTTTGCGTGTCTGATCGCATATCGGACCTTCATACGCGAATTGATGAACGTGTAACCTCCAAGTTTTACTGACCTAATGATGACTCAAATTTTCTATTGGCTGTTTCTAAATTGATAGTTACAGCCTTGCATGGTTTACGGATTCGGCATTCGATCCGTAATTTGCGGGCTTGTTAAACTGAATAGCTCCGGAATTGTAGGAGACTGCGAGCCAGCAGGAAGACCGCAGACAGACGCCCTATATACCGCGAGATGCGGGCTTCAAATTGAATGAGGCTCTATGTGTCATAAGTAAGTCTTAAAATGTTTATTCAATTTTTAAGCATGGCCTCCAAAAAATAGTTTAGGAGCTAATTACAATTAGCGTGTGCCAAGTACTGAACTCCTCATTGGTGGCAAGACAGACCAACTACCCACCATCTAACAAAGCATCTTATTATTGCCTGGAAAATAACTTTATTTATTGCAATCTATCATAAGACATTGCTGTCTGTTTTAGTTACAGTTTTATTATTACATAGCTACAAAATATGTCTCATTAGCTTGAGTATTTTTGGAGGCAATTTGTCATCACGCTTGTGAGCCTCGAGGCATTGAAGCCTTCCGAGCTTGCAGGACTTAGGCTGTTGAGGAGGTTGAGCCATTGAAGCACGTGGGACTTAGGCCAAAATGAGCGCCGAAAGCAGTTGAAAAATGTAAAATTTATGAAACTGGATGAAAACGAGCCAGGCACGCGGGACTTAGAAAGTAAACAACGGCAAAGATAGTAACACTTACACTGACAACGCCAGGGACGCGAGACTTATAAAGTACGCAATGGCGAAGACAGTAACACTTACACCAACAAAGCCAGGGACGCAGGACTTCGAAAATACTCAACGGCAAAGACAGTAACACTTACACCGACAACGCCAGGGACGCAAGACTTATAAAGTACGCAATGGCGAAGACAGTAACACTTACACCAACAAAGCCAGGGATGCGGGACTTAGAAAGTATGCAACGGCGAAGACAGTAACACTTACACCAACAACGCCAGGGACGCAGGATTTAGAAAATACGCGGCGGCGAAGACAGTAACACTTACACCGACAACACCAGGGAAGCAGGACTTAGAAAATACGCGGCGGCGAAGAGAGTAACACTTACACCAACAATGCCAGGGACGCGGGACTTAGAAAATACACAACGGCAAAGACAGTAACACTTACACCAACAAAATACGACCTTGGAAAAATAAGAATTTAACGTCCGAACCGCTGCGGCAAAGACACTAACACTTACACCAACAAGGCCAGGCAAGCAGGACTATTGAAAATAAAACCAACGACACTCAGCGCCCAACACACAAACATTCAGCAGACACACAGAGGAGAAACACACAGGGAAGGGACAGAGGGAGATGCTGGAAAGAGACACATAGCATGCCCAAGCACAAAACTTGTAGGTTAATTAACCCTTCAATGAGCGGCTCGTACAGTAGGCAAGAGCGGGGCTTGCGATGAGCGCCGAAGGTGCTCAGAGAAGCAAAAGCCTCACATTGTGTGGCAAACAGCATTGCCTGCTTTACAATTTTATGCATGTGATCTTTTGACAGGCAATTCGCTAGTTTCTTTAATATTACTGAGCAATAAGGCATTAAATGTGTATATGTCATTGTCATATCACATCACAGGTGAATAATGATGTGTGTATTGTTAAAATGCACATAGGGGGCTTCAGACCTCGCTCCCTGTGCCTTAGAGAGTTCACTTACACCTCACAAATAAGGCCCCAAAAAGGTCAAAACTTACATCTGTGGTTTGCTATTTGTCCTGTTCAGGGTAGAATTGCCTGTTATTTCAGGGCTGGATCCCTCTATTGAGTAAGACCAGACTCATATACTACAGGATATTTATCCCTGTTTAGGGTAAAGTGGCTAAAAGAGGCCGCTCTCTAAGTAGGTGACCAGACCTATAGAACCATCCTACTTACCTACATGATGGAAAAATCCAGCTATGCTGTTGTGTAAAAAGTAGGCCAAACTGTTGCAAAAGTAATACAAATTATTAAAACTTACATTTGGAAAAAAATCACCCCAAACTAGTTAATAAGGATATTTTAGATGTGAACAATGGCTTATAACTTAAAATATCTATTAGAAGTTAAACTGTATTGAGACACTTCAGTGCTTAGCCATAATAACTGTGCTTTCTATTATACTGCACAAATTATATATTGATCCTCCAAAAAGATTGTCTCGATCTTAGCCTTATGCAAGATTTATTGCTAACTGGTTTCACAATGGAAAATGGCATTGGAAATGTTAAAAATCATTGAATTTAATAAACTCCAGAAAATATGAGCTTTTACAAACAATACACTTGCCAAGGAAGACTATAAATAATTGTTTGATGTACAGTGTCAATAAATAAACCTAATTATATTCTTTTGGAAATTAGAAAATCAAGCAATAAAAAATATACATGATGAAGATAAAAGTTCTTATCTGGAAGAGTACAGAAGATAGAATTATTTTTGCATGTACAATATTTACTGTATAAAAGCGAATGCATTCACATCTGTGTTACCTGAGTAGTGGGTATAACGCTCCCTGACTGTTTTCTCAGTTGCTGACAATATCAATTTATTTATCTATAATTGCTACAGTTGGGAGCAGTTTATTTTTATTAGACACACTATTGATATTTTATGCACAAAAGGTAAATTGTGTGTAGTAAAAATCCCAGGTTGTGTTCCTGATTGGAGACATTTACATTGGTAGCTTTGACATCATCAACAGTTCAGGGAATCTAGCAACCAGGGTAAGAGTCCAATTTTTCCCCAAGCTCCGTTTATTGTCAGCTTACTATAAACTACAGAAAATTTTAAATATTCAGGTTTGTGATTGTTGTTTTATGCTCTGACAAGTTAAAAATAAAAGTGTATACAGAATCACTGAAAGGAATATGGAAGATTTCTGGATTTTACTAGGTATATATATATATATATATATATATATATATACCCAATCCAGGGGTAGGGGCTATTGCTGCCCAGGACAACCTGCTATAGACTATAGATTAACTACCCACAAGGACTGTTTGGGTTCTTGGAAATCTCGGCACCAGCACCCTGATACCCGGCTTCTGTATCAATCAGGGTCTCTCCATCAGGAATTAGCACTTCCAGGAGTCTCCGTAACCTTCCTGTAGTAGTGACCAGGACACAATACTTGCAGGGTGGATATAGGATCAGTATTGCAGCCACCAGAAACAATGAGATAACATACCATTTCTATATGTCTCAGCAGTGAACTGATTTATTTTTGGAAAGTCAAAGAATATTTATAGTTGATAAATACAAAGGGGGTGTATACAACACAATAATGACAGGGAGTGGCAGACAAACATAGGAGATTGACTCCACATGGGGTCTAATAGTTTGGCATCCTACCTGGCACCTGTGAACAATAGGCCAACCTCCAATACACACATATTGTATCTAGCTAATTACAGAGATGTAATTATCTTATCTGACAAACAATGGGACAAAACAGATTACAATACAATCATAAGACCAAATGGAGCATGGTGGTACACTATGGCCCTATGTTTTGGGACTATTAACCCCACCACCCACCTGCCCACATTTCTCACAACATAATTCCCCTACCCATTTTCCAATGGGGCGGTGTGTCCTCTATGGTGACTCAATGCAGGATCCAGGTCCTGGAAAGGGGTCAGTGACACACATATATATATATATATATATATATATATATATATATATATATATATATATATATACACAGTGAATATAAAAAGTCTACACACCCCTGTTTAAATATCAGGTTTCTGTGCTGTAAAAAAATTAGACAAAGATAGATCATTTCAGAACTTTTTCCACCTTTAATGTGACCTATAAACTGTACAACTAAATTAAAAAACAAAATGAAATCTTTTAGGTAGAGGGAAGAAAAAAGATAAAAATAAAATAATATGCTTGCATAAGTATGCACACCCTTAAACTAATACTTTGTTGAAGCACCTATTGATTTTATTACAGCACTCAGTCTTTTTGGGTACGAGTCTATCAGCATGGCACATTTTGACTTGGCAAGATTTGCCCACTGTTCTTTGCAAAAACACTCAAAATCTGCCAGATTGCAAGGGCATCTCCTGTGCACAGCCCTCTTCAGATCACCCCACAGATTTCCAATGGGATTCAGGTCTGGACTCTGGCTGGGCCATTCCAAAACTTTAATCTTCTTCTGGTGAAGCCATTCCTTTTGTTGATTTGGATGTATGCTTTGGGTCGTTGTCATGCTGAACGATGAAGTTCCTCTTCATGTTTAGCTTTTCAGCAGAAGCCTGAAGGTTTTGTGCCAATATTGACTGGTATTTAGAGCTGATTAAAATTCCCTCTATCTTAACTAAGACCCCAGTTCCAGCTGAAGAAAAACAGCCCCAAAGCATGATGCTGCCACCACCATGCTTCACTGTGGGTATGGTGTTCTTTTGGTGATGTGTAGTGTTGTTTTTGCGCCAAACATATCTTTTGGAATTATGGCCAAAAAGTTCAACCTTGGTTTCATCAGACTATAACACCTTTTCCCACATGCTTTTGGGAGACTTCAGATGTGCTTTTGCAAAATGTAGCCTGGCTTGGATGTTTTTTTTTGTAAGAAAAGGCTTTTGTCTTGCCATTCTACCCCATAGCCCAGACAAATACGGGAGATTGTTGTCACATGTACCACACAGCTAGTACTTGCCGTATATATTCCTGCAGCTCCTTTAATGTTCCTGTAGGCCTCTTGGTAGCCTCCCAGACCAGTTTTCTTCTCGTCTTTTCATCAATTTTGGAGGGAGCTCCAGTTCTTGATAATGTCACTGTTGTGCCATATTTTCTCCACTTGATGATGACTGTCTTCACTGTGTTCCATGGTATATCTAATGCCTTGGAAATTCTTTTGTACCCTTCTCCTGACTGATACCTTTTAACAATGAAATGCCTCTGATGCTTTGGAAGCTCTCTGTGGATTATGGCTATTGTATGGGATGCGACTACGAAAATTTCCAGAAAGACTAACTAAAGCAGCTGAACTTTATTTGGGGTTAATCAGAGGCACTTTAAATGATGGCAGGTGTATGCTGACTCCTATTTAACACGATTTGGAATGTGATTGCTTAATTCTGAACACAGCTACATCCCCAGTTATAAGAGGGTGTGCACATTATTTTTATTTTTTAGTTTTCTTACATCCACCTAAAAGATTTCAGTTTGCTTTTCAATTGAGTTGTACATTTATAGGTCACATTAAAGGTGGAAAAAGTTCTGAAATTATTTATCTTTGTCTAATTTTTTTACAGCACAGAAACCTGTTATTTTAACAGGGGTGTCTAGACTTTTTAGATCCACTATATATATACTGTGTATATATACATATATATATATATATATATATATATATATATATATATACATTTAATTTTATTAAGACGTGCTTATAAGCTCTGCCTGAAATAAAACAAGTAGCCCCTGTATGGCACTGCCCAGTGTAGCTTATTCAGACACAGACTCTGTAGGGCTGGATGTGCAGTGTATTGTCCTAGCCTATCAGGGGCCATGTCTCAGCAGCATGGAGCAGAAATTGAGACAATCAATGATTGGTTAGTATAAGACACTGCACTGCAACAGTATTTTTTTCAAGAGCTACAGTGAGCTGACCCAGGCAAGCAATATTTGTTCGATTTTGCCAGTAAATACAGAGAGAGAAATAGAGAGAGAGAGAATGCTATGTGATAATTTCCAAAATGGATTTAATGAAAAGAAAGACAGAAAAAAACTCAAAGAGAGATCTAGTCGAGCAAACAGAGGCGGTATTTACTAAGCTATCACAAATTCATGATGGTGTGTTAAATACAGTATCTCACAAAAGTGAGTACACCCCTCGCATTTTTGAAAATATTTTATTATATCTTTTCATGTGACAACACTGAAGAAATGACGCTCTGCTACAATGTAAAGTAGTAAGTGTCCAGCCTGTATAACAGTATACATTTGCTGTCCCCTCAAAATAACTCAACACCCAGCCATTAATGTCTAACCCGTTGGCAACAAAAGTGAGTACACCCCTAAGGGGAAATGTCCAAATTGGGCCCAAAGTGTCAATATTTTGTGTGACCACCATTATTTTCCAGCACTGCCTTAACCCTCATGGGCATGGAGTTCACCAGAGCTTCACATGTTGCCACTGGAGTCCTCTTCCACTCCTCCATGATGACATCATGGAGCTGGTGGATGTTAGAGACCTTGCACTCAACCACCTATTGTTTGAGAATGCCCCACAAATGCTCAATAGGGTTTAGAACTGGAGACATGCTTGGCCAGTCCATCACCTTTACCTTCAACTTCTTTAGCAAGGCAGTGATCGTCTTGGAGGTGTGTTTGGGGTCGTTATCATGCTAGAATACTGCCCTGCGGCCCAGTCTCTGAAAGGAGGGGATCATGCTCTGCTTCAGTATGTCACAGTACATATTGTCATTCATGGTTCCCTCAATGTACTGTAGCTCCCCAGTGCCGGCAGCACTCATGCGGGCCCAGCCCATGACACTCCCACCACCATGCTTGACTGTAGGCAAGACACACTTGCCTTTGTACTCTTCACATTGTCGCCAAACTTGCTTGACACCATCTGAACTAAATAAGTTTATCTTGGTCTCATCGGACCACAGGACATGGTTCCAGTAATTCATGTGCTTAGTCTGCTTGTCTTCAGCACACTGTTTGCGGGCTTTCTTGTGCAGGCTTCCTTCTGAGACGACAGCCATGCAGACCAATTTGATGCAGTGGGTAGTATATGGTCTGAGGAATGACCTCTGCAGCAATGCTGGCAGCACTCATACGTCTATTTCCAAAAAACAACCTCTGGATATGACGCTGAGCAAGTGCACTCAACTTCTTTGGTCGAAGTTGGCCTGTTCTGAGTGGAACCTGTCCTGTGAAACCGCTGTATGGTCTTGCCCACCGTGCTGCAGCTCAGTTTCATGGTCTTGGCAATCTTCTTATAGCCTAGGCCATCTTTATGTAGAGCGACAATTCTTTTTTTTTCAGATCCTCAGAGAGTTCTATGCCATGAGGTGCCATGTTGAACTTCCTGTGACCAGTATGAGAGAGTGTGAGAGCAATAACACCAAATTTAACACACCTGCTCCCCATTCACACCTGAGACCTTGTAACACTAATGAGTCACATGACACCGGGAGGGAAAATGGCTAATTGGGCCCAATTTGGACATTTCCACTTAGGGGTGTACTCACTTTTGTTGCCAACGGTTTAGACATTAATGGCTGTGTGTTGAGTTATTTTGAGGGAACAGCAAATTTACACTGTTATACAGGTTGTACACTTACTACTTCACATTGTAGCAGAGTGTTGTCACATGAAAAGATATAATAAAATATGTACAAAAATGTGAGGGGTGTAGTCACTTTTATGAGATACTGTATATAATGGCAATTTCCCCCCATTGGAAACAGATCATATAGAACATAGTGATGTAACAATTCTCTGTAAATCTCCCTCAGAGATAGAGAGAATTTAAAAGAATAAACAAGAGCTCTCTTTCAATACTATACATATTATTATTTAAATAATAATAATAATAACATAATTTCAGAAATATGAACATAAATCCCAGGTTTATTAAAGTGCAATTAGGCAGCAATCAGGTGGTCAGGAGCTGTTGGGAACCTTTCTCTGATCTAGAAGTCTCCATGTTGCCATTGGGACTGGTGTATGCATGTTTGTATGTAAAGCAGTACAACAAATCCCTTTCTCTATATTTACAGTGAAATTATAGCAAATAAAGGCAGACCACTTCATTTAATATGCATGGTAAAGTTACTGGTAATGTATAAACAGTGCATTATTATAATTGTCATGGGGGGATGCTTATTATATCCATTCGTCCCATGATTTGAATTTTAATGTGTGGTGCCTAATTTAGTTATCATAATGGGAGAAGGCACCTAAACTATCCATAAATCCACAAATATCCTCATTAAAATTTAACTACCCTGTACTTGTGTTAAGCACTAGGAAATTATAGGTCATAAATTCCTCTATCCATAAATTAGAAAAGGTATCATGATATGTGCTGGCTTTCAAGAGGGTTATAATTAAACTTCTTAGTGATTACAGTGAAGCACTCTTTAAAGTTGGGTAGTTACGCTATCACTTCCTACGATTGTATGTTGTTTAGTTAATCTCCCCTGTGGACACCTCTTTCATTGTTTAGTAAGAAGGAAAGACCCCTATACTTATAGGAACATAGATTTGATAACAGATGCGTAGTATGTCCATTTTACCTAACTAATAACTTTATTAATAACTTTTATTAAAACATAAAAGGACTCTTCATATATCTCACTTTCCCTTTTGGAGGAGGGGAGGTGACAGGGGGCCATGAGGAGCTGGGGTGAGAGCCCTGGGGGACCCCTACACTACAGAAAAGAAAATTAGACAGCACAGGTGCCCCCCAAAGGATTTTTTTTATAAAACTGGGGCAAATTGATTTCGCCACTACTAAAAAGCCAATAATTACTATTCTATGCCAATTATATCTATAACTAGAATATTGCCAGTCAAAAAATGACGGCAATGAAATTATAAGTGAGCTAATGGTGTTTGGTGTATTTAATGTGGCTGATGTAGCGTTAATCGTTTTCTATGACGTGCGACTTTTTCGTAATATCTGTAGCTGTTTGGTGGGCTTTTTCAGAATATCCGTAGCTGTTTGGTGGTGTTTTGCGTGTTTATGGTAGTGTTTCGCGTGTTTAGGGACCTTTAGCCTTGTTTTCGTTTTGTTCGGCGGCCATTTTTTCTCTCGCTTAGGTTATTTTCGGGTCTCTAAACTTCGAAATTTGTGCTTAAATGGAGGTGTAACTTCACTTGCAGAGGTCCTCGGCGCCCCCCCTTGCTGTGAGTAACCTTTTTATGTTTGTTGTTTGTATTTGTTGTGTTTGTAATGTTTTTGGGGTTGCGCGGGTTGCGTCCTTGTTTTTTAATCTCGTAGGTGTTTTTCAGCAAATACGTAGGTGTTTGGTGGTGTTTTGCGTCTTTAGACTGCTGTATCCTCGTTTTCGTTTTTTTCGGTGGCCATTTTTTAAAATAAATCGACAACATTTAATTCCTTACTAAATATACATACACATCGGCATATACCATGTGGGAATAAAAGTAAAAGGAGTAAATCACAACCCATGTGGCTTAGCAATGATTTAAAGATCAAGATACGAAGTGAAAAACAGTAATTTAAATTATACAAACAAGAAGGGACAGAGACTGCTTTACGGGAATACAAGGAAATCAACAAGGCAGCAAAAGTTCTATTAGACTGGCTAACATGGAAAATGAATTGCAAAAGAGAGTAAGACTAACCCTAAAATATTTTTTAAGTATATTAATGGGAAGAAGGTGAGGAAGGAAGCTATAGGAACATTACAATGTGACACAGGTCGTCTGATAATTAGTGACCAGGAAAAGGTATACACAAGGGAGGTACCAGTGGTTGGGACACGGCAACATAATGGGGCTACACTACCTTCATCAAATAACGCAGGAAGAAATCCAAAAGAGGTTGGAAAAAATAAATGTTAATAAAGCCCTAGGTCCTGATGGAATACATCCAAGGGTACTGAGGGAACTGGGTTCTGTAATAGCCAACCCATTATATCTAATTTTTCAAGATTCACTCAACACAGGGTCTCTACCAGATGACTGGAGAAAAGCAGATGTGATACCTATATTTAAAAAGGGAGCAAGAGCAAATCCGGGGAATTATAGACCAGTGAGCCTCACTTCTGTAGTGGGGAAGCTTTTAGAAGGGCTAATAAGGAAATCAACAAGGCAGCAAAAGTTCTATTAGACTGGCTAACATGGAAAATGAATTGCAAAAGAGAGTAAGACTAACCCTAAAATATTTTTTAAGTATATTAATGGGAAGAAGGTGAGGAAGGAAGCTATAGGAACATTACAATGTGACACAGGTCGTCTGATAATTAGTGACCAGGAAAAGGTATACACAAGGGAGGTACCAGTGGTTGGGACACGGCAACATAATGGGGCTACACTACCTTCATCAAATAACGCAGGAAGAAATCCAAAAGAGGTTGGAAAAAATAAATGTTAATAAAGCCCTAGGTCCTGATGGAATACATCCAAGGGTACTGAGGGAACTGGGTTCTGTAATAGCCAACCCATTATATCTAATTTTTCAAGATTCACTCAACACAGGGTCTCTACCAGATGACTGGAGAAAAGCAGATGTGATACCTATATTTAAAAAGGGAGCAAGAGCAAATCCGGGGAATTATAGACCAGTGAGCCTCACTTCTGTAGTGGGGAAGCTTTTAGAAGGGCTAATAAGGAATAATATACAATAATATGTCTATTTGAACAGGATTATAAGTGGGAGTCAACATGGGTTTATGAGGGATAGGTCATGTCAAACAAATCTAATTAGTTTCTATGAGGCGGTTAGTTGTTTTGGATTTTGCAAAGGCTTTTCATACAGTGCCACATAGGAGACTATTGTGCAAGCTAAGAGATACAGGAATTGCCATAAATATTTGCTTATGGATTGAGAGCTGGCTAAAAGACAGGAAGCAAAGGGTTGTTGTAAATGGAATATACTCCAATTGGACTAATGTGGTAATTGGGGTTCCTCAGGGTTCAGTATTAGGTCCTCTCCTTTTTAACATATTTATTAATGACTTAGAGGTGGGACCGGAAAGTAGTGTCTCCATTTTCGCTGATGACATGAAGTTGTGCAAGGTAATTAAATCAGATAATGATGTGTTTTCCTTCCAAAGGGATTTACATAAAATTGAGGAATGGGCATCTAAATGGCAGATGAGATTTAATACGAATAAATGTAAAGTTATGCATCTGGGAAGGAAAAATAGCCATGTAATTTATAATCTTAATGGAGCAAATCTAGGTGTATCAGATATTGAAAGGGATTTGGGAGTGCTTGTGGACAACCACCTAGGTAACAGTGCTCAATGCCAAGAAGCAGCTGCAAAGGCTAACAAAATATTAGCATGTATTAAGAAGGGTATAGAAGCCAGGGAAGCAAATATAATTCTGCCACTATACAAATCCTTAGTACGCCCTCATTTGGAATATAGAGTCCAATTTTTGGCACCACTTCATAAAAAGGACATTTTAGAGCTGGATAACGTACAGAGGAGTGCAACAAAACTAATAAGGGGAATGGAGCGGCTAAGTTATGAAGAAAGACTAACCAAATTTAACGTCTAAAAGGAGATATGATTACCTTATATAAATACATCCAGGGTCAGTATAAAGATCTATCAAGGGGGCTTTTTGTGCCAAGAGGTTTTTAACTGATAAGAGGGCATCCCTTGAGGTTAGAAGTAAAAAGATTCCAGGGTTCTTCACAGTAAGGGTGGTTAATCTGTGGAATCAGAGGAGGTGGTGACAGCGGATTTGATAGATAACTTTAAAAGGGGACTGGATTTATTTCTAATTAAAAAGGGAATTCAGGGTTATCCTGCATAATTAGAGAGAGAGTATTGATCCAGGGAGAAATCCGATCGCCAGTATCTGGGGTCAGGAAGGAATTTTTTTTTTCCTTTGAGACGACTGACTAAGTTCCACTTGTTTTTTTTTTCTGTTTGCCATCCTCTGGATTAATTAATAATTAAAAAATAAAAATAAAATGAATAATTAAATTATTGATTAATAATTAATACACGACTAATTAATGAATAACTAATCCGGATATTGCAGATCAGAGGAGATCTTAAAAGGTTGAACTTGATGGACTGAAAGTTAGTATTCTACAGTACATCTGTCAATGACACTTAGAATTCTGAGTGTAATCTGACCTGGTCAAATGTTCAGGAGCCGACCAATCTACAGCTGTGCTTCTAGTTTTTGGTAATCACATTCATTATTCAATGTTCTTCAGTTGCTCACATCACCTGTCGTAACATGGTAAAGTATGGCCACTTTTATACATACATTTGAGCTTCTATAACTTTACTCCTTCATTGGTGATACATCTCCTTCAATAAAGTCTCAGGATGGCTATATTACTATGTCGGATATGTTTGAATAACTTTTTTGTGATTGTCCCTACCACTTCCACAATCTCCGCTCAACGTATCTCCTACTATTCTTTAAAATAATATTGAACCAAAGCTCACCTCTTAACCCAAGAGATTGAACTTGGGGAATGCCCTTTAGGAATCATGGTGGCTGAGATAGAGAAGGTCTCTGTCCATCTTTAGGTGCCCAAAGACTACAAGAGCCTACAAGTGGGGAGGTGAATATCAAACCCCTGCCCCCCCCCCAAAAAAAAAATGTATTACAATTGTTTCTTTTTTCTGCTTATCCATAGTGATATTTTAACCCTTTCAGCACTCAGTATTCACACAAACTAAACCAGCTCTTTTAAATATATAATGTGTGACTAAAGTGTCTCTTTAACGTCTCATAACATTAAAACAAAAATTACCGAGCACCTAAAAGACAATCTTAATCTTCATAGATTGCCCTTTAAACTTCCTTATTCCTACTTCAAATCATGACTTGTATTTTTGTTTTTCTTAAAGCATCTAGCTATTTTGATGGTAGTGTTCAGCAGTGGAGGGGGGGGGGGGGGCTCTAAACACTAACACCAATCACTTCTAGGTGGAGTGCTGTATATAATCATGAGATAAGAAGACATTACATTTTATGTATATATACAATGGATTGGTAAACTGGATTTATTAAAATGTCTCCACTCTTTGTCAGGAGCTCTAGCTCAGTGTTTACATTCAATGAAGCCAAATGGATTAAATGATGACTTTAGCCCACAATGTTTTATTAGGTGATGTTCTAGTTTGTTTGTTTTATATACAGATCGTGAATATGTTAGCCAGGCTGTTTGCAATAATATTCATTTGTATGTATAATTCAAGACGTTTTTGAGTGTACGCTAATCTGTATACATGTTCTAGCAGCCTTGTTTATTTGCCTCATTTTTTTTGTTATGTTGCTATTATGTTTTTTGCAACTGTATTTTTCTTAATTTTTATTTATTTTTTATTTTCATTTAATCGAATGTGTTACTGCTTAAGGGTGAAACGTCAATCGTCCCAGATAGGAGACCGAGCATACAGGGGAAATGAAAAAGACACTTGGGTCCCGATTATTTTATCATGCCTATAAAAGGCACTGAAGAGCTACTACAGCTCCCACTGATTATCATAGTTTTTTCTGTTTAGATGAATGATCTCCCTCACAGCCAGCCACTAAGATTATTTCTATAGGGTGCAGGTAAGGTATAGTTGAGGGGGGATTATGGAGTTGCATTTTGGAATTTGCCAACTCTAGAAAACTGGTCTAAGGTGGGCTTGTTCGGCATGGACGTGCTAATATTGTTATTATTTCATTTACTAATTTTTATTCGCAAAAAACTCAATAAAATTAAATTAATAGGCCAATTATAACTAGAAATATTTAAAATTGGGAAGTAAAGTTTCATGGTGACCTCATTCATAACATCATATACGGTGGTAGGTGGCGTCACTCACTACATCACATATACTATGACTTATGACATAATGTATGAGATCACATATAATATGAAAAGCAACCATGATATTACTGACAACATTAGACCCTCTGCTTAATGTATTTATATTTTTAAGGCTACCTACATTGTTAATCTTCAAGAATTAAAATTTCTCTACCAAACAGTTTTTTGTCTCCCAAGTGCTGGTTGCTCGAGGACTAAGGAAGCTCAGAGCACAGAGCAGTTGTCCTGATCCTATTGTTGAGACAGACTGGAGGAGGTGCAGAAGGAACCCCTGGAGATCTGGAACAGAGGTCTAGTTGACCCTATTCCATAACAGATTGGCATTCAGATTAGCTTTGTATAAAAATTATGAAATGCCCCTCTCCCCATGTAAATTAAGAGACCTACCATATATACTCGAGTATAAGCTGACCCGAGTATAAGCCGAGACACCTATTTTACCACAAAAAATGAGTCACTCAAGTATAAGCAGAGGTTGTTAAATGTACTGCCCCCTGTGTCCCTCTTGTGCCCTCTGTGTCCCCCTCTTGTGTGCCCTTTTCTTGTGTCCCCCCTCTCTCTCCCCTGTGTCTCTTCTCCCCTCTCCCTCCCCTGTGTCTCTTCTCCCCTCTCCCTCCCCTGTGTCGCTTCACCCCTCTCCCTTCCCTGTGTCTCTCCCCCCTCTCCCTTCCCTATGTCTCATCCTCAACCCCCTCCTCAACCTCAAGCCCCCTCATCATCCTCAACCCCCTCCTCATTCTCAACCTCCCTCCTCATCCTCAACCTCCCTCCTCAACCCCCCTCCTCATCCTCAACTCCCCTTCTCATCCTCAACCCCCTCCTCAACCTCCTCCTCAACCTCCCTCCTCAACCTCAACCCACCTCCTCAGCCTCCCTCCTCATCCTCCACCCCCTCCTCATCCTCAACCCCCCTCCTCATTCTAAACCCCCCTCCTCATTTTGCCCCTATAAATACCTCCCCCTCCCCCTTTACCCTCACTTACCTCCATCTTCAGCTTCTGCTCCGGCCTCCGCTACTTCCAGCGTCTTGACCCGGCCAATGCTAATGACGTGGCGAGCATGTGACGTCACGTCGTTAGCATATACCGGGTGCCGACGTCCACTCATACTCTCCCTCCCCTCTCCCTCCCCTCATCCTCTCCTCATCCTCTCCTCATCCTCTCTCTCTCCTCTCCCTCTACTCCCCCTCCCCTCATCCTCATCCTCTCCCTCTCCTCCCCTCATCCTCTCCCTCCCCTCATCCTCTCCCTCTCCTCAACCCTCCCCTCCCCCTCCCCTCATCCTCTCCCTCCCCTCATCCTCTCCCTCTCCTCTCCTCTCCCTCCCCCTCCCCTCATCCTCCTTCCTCCCTCCCCTCATCCTCCCTCCTCCCTTTCCCCCCCTCTCCAATTACCCCCCCCCCCACACTTACCTGTATTGTGCTGCTCCTGCTGCTGTCCAGCGCGTCTTCTGTGTCGGGACCCGGTATATGCTAATGACTTGATGCCCATTGTGTACCCCGTTGCCTTGCACCTGCTGCACCAGCTGTAGATCTGCCACTGTTATTGATAGACATTGAGTTCTGGTTTAAATATACTGCCTATTTCCAGGGTAATAAATATTATAAGCTATTAGCTGTTAAATATAAGTATTTCCTATAATCAACAACAGAGCATCCCATAAGCTTGAATAGCTTACTAGTACAACTATGAATAATTGCACTTGATAGGCTTTAACAAATATTTCATCTATACTAGTTTGATCTTGACCTTTGTCAGAATACTGCTTATGTAAAAGTAAATATTACATTTGAAAGCTAGCAAAAATTAATTATATGTATTCTGACAATGATTTTTTTTTTATATAAATGGGAAATTTGTACTTTCATTTAAAAGACATAATAATAAAATATAAAAAACAAAAACAAAAAAAAAACAAAGTTTGGCACCCTTAGGATATTTTGACTACATGTTCTGGGAGGCCTGGTACACCACTATTTTTTGCATCCTATTGCAGTTATATTGTTTCTAATGGTTTAGTTTCTATGAAGCTTCTCAAGTCGTCTTCTGGGAGATACCTTAAGAGAATGAGATGGGAAAGAGCTTTATTTTTCAATAATATTCTTCACTTAATCATACAGCAAATATTTTATATCATATGCTTGAAGAAATTAGCTTTATATGGCATTTGTGGGATTTTCATGGTAACATAAATATTCTGTAAATGGCTATATTCATTTTTCTTTCTGTAAACACGTAACAAATTAGGTAGCAATGTCTTAGCAGATCTTTCTTTTTTGTATAATGAGTCTATTTTACATTTCAGTAGATAATTTCATATTAATGCCATATATAACTTATATTTAAAACTCAAACCATTTCATGCAAAAATGTCAGCCATATTAAATCACATATCTCGCTGATCTCTCTCCATAAATAATTTTTCAGGGATCCCAGACCAGGGATCACCAACCTATGGCACTAGTTCAACTGGTAAGTCACAGACTTCCAGTACCACTCTCATCTCGGACCATCCCTTTAAGAGGAATCTAGTTTCATTCAACCATGTAGTCTTTCTCTGTAAATACTACCAACTGTATTTCTTCCCCTCAGCTCCCAGCCCACTTACCTCCCTCATATATATCCCCACCCACCATCAATTGGTGCAGTTTTATAAACAGTCAAATTACAACCATCGGACATTTCCATTCTCAGGCTATATTATCCGATCGCTAAGTGAAGCGTAGCGAGGCGAGCCGTTATGTTAAACCGTAGCACTTTGGCAATGAGCACCGCAGGCGCTCATTGCAGGCGAGCCTCGCGTAGCGAGGCGAGCCGCTAAACCATAGCACTTAGAAAAAAAATCTGAGATGAAAAAAATTACGAGATAAGCGGCGGAACCAAAACACAAAAAAAACCACTAAATACACACACAAAAAAAATAAAGGTCACTTACAGCATGGGGAACCAGGCAGGACGTCTGGAAGTCAGTTGGAACTCCAATTTACAGCAATTTAGCCGAGTTACAAAGATCGAAAATCGGCAAAGCGAGAAAAAAATGGCCGCCGAAAAAAATGAAAACGAGGCTATACTACTACGAACTGCATAAAACACAGCCACAGACATATGTGTTTGAAAAACAACGAGATAAAGGATGCGGATTAACCCGGCAATGAGTAAAAAGACAGTAGTGAGTACATTTTACGAAACGCAATTACAGATTTACGCATAAACACAGATTTAACGCCTTTGTCTCGCGCAACATCAGATTTACCGCCTAAACCAATGCATTTGATGAAATATAAGTTGAAAGTTACAAAAATATATATATATTTTTTTTAAAATGTGTATTTATTTTAAGAAAAAAAAAAGGGATAAATGTAGCGTCATGTTGTGTGGCAAACAAATTTCACAACATTTAACCGTCATTTGACCGTTTGACCATAACGGCTCGCGAGGCGAGCCGTTAAACCGTAGTACTTTGGCAATGAGCGCCGCAGAAAAAATGGCGGACGAACAAAACGAAAACGACGCTACAGCACCATAACCACGGAAAACACGTACCGATAATCCGCTAAGACGCATACCACACATTACCTGCCATTTTAGGATAATGCGGAAGTGCACAGCTACGTTAACGGTTTCGGCTCGCTCACGCACACTATTACACTGCACACGTTCATCACGCTTACACAGCACCTCCACACCACTAATGCTGCAGCAACATCAACACAGATTGCCAGCTCTTCAACACAATGCATAAAAATACGTAAATTCATTTATTAATTTGTATTCTATATTTCAGTAGTACACAGAAAACAACATTAGCTACCTTACAATTCCATATGTATATTAATAACTAAACAACTTTTAAAACATACACATCTCATTGCCGTCATTTTTTGACGGGCAATACGCTAATCACATATAATAGTTGTCAAACTACAAAACGTGGTCACACTTTGCGAGCTTGAGGGACGCGAGGGGCCGCATTTGCGGAAGGTGGAGGCTCCAACGTCGGCTGCAATGAGCAAACGGGAAGCGAGGGGCCACATTTGTGGAGGCTCTACAGCGCCTCACAAGCAGTTACACACACCCACAGAAGTGGGACTTTGAAAAAAAATACGAGCCGCAGGACTTAGAAAAAAAAATACGGACTTACGCAAAAATAGGACCTTAACAGCCGAACCGCGCACAGCGGAAAACATAAAAAAAATTATAAATACACACCAAAATGAAATAAAAACCTACCCACAGCAAGGTGGGACACCCAGGGTGTCTGGAAGTCAGGTTACACCTCAATTTAAGTCCAATTTACCAAGTTTAGACACTCGGAAATCTCCAGAGCGAGAGAAAAAATGGCAGCTGAAAAAAAAAAAACAAGGCTACACGATCCCTAAAGCCGCAAAACACCATCAAGCACATACGACTTTTACAAAAACCCGTATGAGGTACAATATACACTATTAGCAAGGACGCTAAATCATCCACACCCTCGTACCACATACACAATAAGCGCCATTTTACAACACTAACTTACACAAAGCGGAAGTACACAGCTACACTAACGGCTTCCCCTCGCGCACGCAGCCTATTTACACTACACACTGCACACAGTGCTGACACTTACACCTCAGCTCCACAGCACTGCAAATCTACATTGTATGCTGCAGCAACATAAAAACAGATTGTTAGCTCTTCAGCGCATTGCTTGCTGCATATATTAATTACAAATAGGTAAAGTATATTCATTTATCATTTCATTAATTAATTAATTATCAAGAAAAACGTTAAAAAAAAAAAAAAACACCACGGTATCGCAATAAACCACAAAGACCTTCACTGCGCGCCTCACAAGGAGCGCCAACGGTGCTCATAGGACACAAACTACACTAGAGGAGAGACTTGCAATAAGCGCAAAAAAGGACACCAGCACGGACCTTACAATGAGAGCAAAAGTGCCTCTGATAACAAAAAATACACCAACCAAGAGGCCCGCAATGAGCGCCAAAGAATCTCAGAAGACCAAAACACTTACCGTCTGTGGCAAACAGCATTACCTGACTTACAATTTTATCGCCCAGTCATTTTTGATGGGCAAGTCACTAGTAATAATAATAATAATAATAATAATTATAATAATAGTAATAATAATTAAAAAAAGGGCCATTAACCTCACTGTAAGTGCTTTTCATGGTGTGAAAGAGCACAAGATTTTATGTTAAAATAATCTTTTTTTTTTTATTACATGAATAACAGCTAAAAAATCTAAATCTAAACTTAAATTTAAGTCATTTTACAAACAAAGAGCCTCATTCAATTTGAAGTACACATTTCGCGGTATACAGGCCGTATAGCTGCTGGCGTGCTGCGGGCTTAAACTCTGCTACAATCCCATTGCTATTAAATTGAACAAGGCCGCAAGTTACTGGCCGACAGCTGAAACCATAAAACATGCAATCGTATGTAGCATTTTAGGGCGGGAACATGATCAATTACGCAAGGCCGTAAAAACCAATTTATAAACAGCCATAGAAAATGAGACCGCCATTATTACGGCAGTAAAACATGGAGGTTACAAGTCAATCAATTAGAGATTAGGGGTCCAATATGCGATCAGTCTCAGAAAACTGCAAAACACAAAATAATACAAAGAAATGCCGATACTGTTCTAGTCCATGTGGGTGGCCTGATATGTATTAACTCATTGATTCCCGAGATCTATATAACCCAGTTATTTACAGTGCAGCAGTGATTTTTTTATTTGCTTTTACAGTGCTACGGATATGCCTTTAACCCCTTTGTTGGTCCTCTCTAGTATTTATAGGATTTCCTTAACTTGCAGTTTACGGGTGTGAAAACATTTGCAGGCTTGAGGAATTTTAGCAATTGAATATCGATTTGCGATCGTAACTCTTGCGGATGTGAAAGGTCAAAGGCTTCGATAGGCTGTAAGTTCCGGTTTTACAACCGCAAGGATAAAAAAGGCGTAAAAAATGACCTATTCATGTAAGGTTGGTAAAGGATAATGTTATCAGTTATGACCTGACACACAAATGATGTGTATAATGTTACGCCCTTCTTGTGCCACTTTATAAGTTGGTACCCCACCCACTTCACATTGATTAAATGCTCTTCTGCAAGTGAAAGGCTCAAGTCCACAATGACTCCACACAATTAAAAGAACACAATTAAACATTACAAAACATTTTGTTTGCGTGAAATGTGAGTGCTGCAAGTCTTAAAATGATCTTTAATTTCCTGTACAAACTACTTTTGGAACAATTTTTTTTTAGTCGGGAAATCTACTTACCGCCAACTTTCATAAGGGAACAGCACCTGTTGAATACTATGGGAAGATCTATTACTCTATCTACTCGCTGTAATCAATACACCTAAGAAACATAAGGAGGACCTGATTATATAAAAGCAGATTGTAAAGCAATACAAAGACCTTTTTTTATTGTTTGGAAAATGACATTTGCATTGAAAGAGACTCAGTTATTATATAAAACATAGCGTATTAATATATATACAGATACAATGTACTTGGTTAATGGTACTAAACATAAAGACTACCTGATAAACCATATGCATATATTTCAATACACAATTGAAACTTTGAATCTTTGTTGTGGTTTATTTTTTTTGTTTTTGTCTTTATTAAAATATCTAAGCAAAATATAGCAACAAAAATATTAAGAAAAACAGAAGGAAGAAAATGATTTTAACAAATTAATAAAAAAGTATGTTTTTGACAGAAACCTTATGCAAAGACTCTTAGTTTTTTTTTGTTTTTTTTTTGTACATTGTTACTTTTTCTGTTTATTCATGGTGACCATATTTTTAAGCCTTGCAGAACTCAATTTTCACATAAACAAAACCAGCTTTTTTTAAATATATGACCGAAAATTTGTACCCTTTAACTTCTAAATTTTTTAAATGGCATAACGATAAAAAAAAAATCTCAGAGCATCTAATTGACAAACGTACAGCCTTATTAAATTGTGATTCGGTAAATTGAATAGGGCTCTATATAAGCACAGAGCATATTTTATTTACAGACGTTTTTAGTTAGTGAAGACCTTTCTTTTGGATAGAAGTTCACTATCTAAAAACTTCTGTAAAAAAATATGCTCTGTGCTTATATAGAGCCCTATTCAATTTACTGAATCACAATTTAATAAGGCTGCTAATGTCTATCTTTTTAATTTTCGAAAAACAGTCCCCAGCCCTAAAACACATTATGTTATTTAGTTGTTAAAAAAAAATAATGTTAATATTTTACATTTTTTCTAAAAATCTGATTTCTTTTTGATCACGTACGGTATAGCACTTAGCTGTATTTTCAAACTTACAGTAACTAAGCACTTAAGACATCTTTTCAGCACTTTTGAGTAAGTGGATGTTCAGCAGTCTTGTTGAGATGTTTTGCTGACCTAGTTAGACTCACATTTTGTCACATACTTAGCTGTAGTTGTTCTGTTTGACTGTCCCCTGGGGAGGCACTTTCCAGGACTACCTGACAATGAAACACACTTATTCCAGTCTAATTCTAGTGGCTGCTGTTATTTTATTTTTTATGTGATAATCAGTCACCTTCAGACCTCACATATACTTTCCTCACATGAATGATCCAAACTAATCACTTTACACCTATCCTCGGAAATGACAACACAAAACTCTTACATGTGTGGCAAACGTTCAGGGAATTTAACAGTTATGTATTTTCAACTTTTATTCAGTTTGACTTGACTTACACACCTTGGGCCTCATTCTATTATCGGCCGTAAATTGTCCGTAAGGCTGCGATTCCTTGCGAGGGTTCAGTTAACTCGCGATTCTATTATACGGCCCCGCAAGGATCTCCTTTTACGGCCGGCCGCATATCTTGGAACCGGCCGTAATCTGTGAAATATAAAAACGCAAAAATAAATTCAAGCCTGCACTGTACAGCTCTGTAAATGCTAGGGATCATATTGGGGGACATGAGGATTAAAAGAAACCCACTCTCAAGCTTGCACATCTGCCCAAACCCGAGTTCAAATTAACTGTTTATTTGCCGGCTGCGGCGTGGGCGTGTCTGAGGTGCTCCAAGCACTCTGGACTTTTTACATGGATATTTTACGGATATTAAAAATAAAATATTTTACGGATTTGAGTACAGGATAATTATGTGCTATTTTTTCTAACACCTAAAATCCCTTTATAGTCTTCTCAAAGTGCAGGATGGCTTTATTTGAGCTATTTTATGTGCTTAATTGGTGCTAGCGAGACCTTTTTCCTGCAAGTAACTGCGGCTCGTTTTTAGCCTTGCAGAGAGGTTTCCCGGAGCAATTGAATTGCAAATCTCTTGCGGCCGTTTTAGATCAAAGGCTTTCCTCCGGCGCGATCGGCCGCAAGAGATAGCAAGGCACCGGCCGCAAGCCTGCCGGAATCCCCGGCCGTAAGGGAATAGAATAGCCGAATAGCTTGCGGCCGGTCCTTGCGGCCCCGCAACGGCTGCGGCCGATAATAGAATGAGGCCCCTTGTGGGTAACATAATACGTAATAGCCTATATTTTATTGTTGAGTCACTTTATTACCCCGTCATACTTATCTCCAGCCAGGGTCATGATACCAAAAATGGAAACTCAGAGATGCATTAATGACCCACTCTTTCCACCACACCTGGGGTGATGATGTGATGGAGGATAAAATAAAGAAATGGAGTTCCAAATCGGAGGTGGCCTTAAAGGGCCCTCTCCACCTACTTGTGCAGAGGAGTGCGGAGCCAGTGTAAGCCAGTGGTGCCTAAATAACTGAACATTCTCTGAAATTGGCCAGAGAAAGTAACATATGTCTAATCTCCCATCCTTTCCTACTTTGACCACCAATAAAGAGACAACTCTTCAGTACAGGATGATGTTCTATACCTCCACCTTATTTTGAGAGAGGTACTCTCCAATGCTGGTGGACTGGTGGCTTGAGGTGTTAGGGATGGGGGAGGGAACCACAGCCTTCAAGAAAGTAAATGACCATCAGCCTTATTAAATTGCGATTTGGCCAATTGAATAGAGCTCTATATAAGCACAGAGCATATTTTTTTTACCGAAGTTTTTAGTTATTGAACGTCTATCCAAAAGCAAGGTCTTCACTAACTAAAAACTTCTGTAAAAACAATATGCTCTGTGCTTATATAGAGCCCTATTCAATTGGCCGAATCACAATTTAATAAGGCTGCATGTGTATAAGGACATGTTTTTTTTAGCATTCTGAAGATTTACGAGTGTTAAATAAAGTTACACAAAATCAATATTCTATTAGACCCGTAGCTCTAGCTTTCAAATTTGTCTAAAAAATTCAAGTTTCTGTCAAAAATGTTACTAGTACTGAATAGGGCTCACCAGGGCTTTTTCAAACACATATCAAACCCACTAACATGCAATTAAAAAATGTTTTGTTGAATGTTTTTATTGTGTGAAATGGATCCCGGGACTTAAGGAGTTAATACATATCATGGAACCTGCATGGACTAGAACAGTTACTTTAATTATTTTTATTGATTTCTACATTGCTGGATTGTGAGTCTGATGGCAAAATTTACTTCTCAGCATTAATTAATTCATAGTCTTTGAGTGAAGTTAAAGTATAAAATCCATGTGTTACTGACATCATGATCACGGTTTTGTTTACTATTGGCTGTGTCTAAGTGTTTAAGATCATATGATCACGCCCCCTAAAATCCTACTTATGAGTGCATAGTATCCATGTGGAGGCTGTGAGAGAGCAGTTGCAAGTTACAGACAATTGAATACATCTAAATGTTTAGAACAAATGTAACCCACTGCCAGGATTTCCAGTTACCAGCAATTCCGGGCTTGAAAATGAATGGGGCTCGTAATATCTCTGGTATTCAAAAACTCTTCTGGTAGCTATGGCTGTAAATGTGTACTATTCCATACTTAACTAAACTTTAGTGTTTCTGTTGTACATATATATATATATATATATATATATATATATATATATCATACATACTCAGTTACGGTATACATGGCACCCAGGATTGTTTTACTTAAGGGCAACTCAGAGGTACATCTGAGCTTTTTTGAATACTATTAATTACACTGGTCAACAAAGATTTTGTCTCAGAGCAAATAAGGGTTGTGCTATATGTAATTTATCCCAATGATTTTGAATATGGTCTCAGAATTGTTCTATCACCCATAGTATTAAAGGTATGTCCTCTTTAATATAATACATTGTGCTATATAACACATTCATACAGCACAATCAAAGTAAAAAGGGCCCAGAGTGATAAACAGTTGAGTCATATTATGTCACGTGGTGCTCTTGAGGCATGATGAGTCACATGTTTGCTTGTTTACTTTGTGAATCAGCATTCCTGGCCAGTTGGTGGCAAGAGTTTGTACTTGGAACTTCTAATGCTGGGAGCATCTGTTAATTGTGTAGTTCTATGAACATTTTATGTTCATAATACGAAGTTGAACAATGCCAAGAAATGGGTAATATTTAAAAATCATAAACAGGGTTTTACTCCACTTATTAAGAAGTTTTATGAGCTTTACTTTCGATGCAAAGTTGTAACCAAGATAAAAGTTGAGCCCCTCATTTTTGTTATCATACCTGTGTCCGACTTATCACAATTTGGTCAACGGGTTCTCGGCACATGAATTTTCCTGTTCCAATGATTTGGTGAGAATAAATACTCCACAAAATATTTTAGACATCAGTTCTAAATCAAAGCACACTGTAAAATATCTAAATGCACCATCTGCCATCAGGCCAGTGTTGCATGGTGAAGAATTGCCTGTGCCAACGCCTTCAGAAGAAGTAATACTTAGTGATAGTGAGCAAGTAAAAAATCCTGTAGAGCATGGTGATTGTGATTTAAGGCTTGATCAAACGTTTGAGGCTTCCTGTTCATCTTTACAACCACATTTCCTTACACAAGGAGAAATAAATGACCTTGTCCGAGACTTGAACCTATCTAAAACGCAAGCAGAACTTTTTGGCTTCAGATTGAAAGGCTGGAATCTTCTCCATAAGGAAACTAAAGTTTGTGTTTTAGGGTTAGGCATAGTGACTTTAAGGATTTATTTTCTTTTGAAGATAAACTTGTTTTTTGCAATGATGTTTATTCATTCATGGAAGCACTTGGTCACAAGCACAAAAAAAGAGGATTTGTGTTTATTTATTGATTCTTCTTAAGTTAGCTTGAAAGCTGTGCTACTCCACAAAGAAAATATATTTTCATCATTGCCATTAGCTCTTGCTGCCAATATCAAAGAAACTTATGAGAGCATTAAACTCGTGCTTGAAAAAATTAAGTATGAAGACTTAACTTAAATACAACTGGAATATCTGTGGTGTCTTGAAAATAGTCACTCTTTTGCTTTGACTACAACTTGGTCACACCAAGTACATCTGTTTTCTTTGTGAGTTGGAAAGCAGAGACCGAAGAAATCATTACACTCAGAAACAATGGCCCAAACGAACATGACTAACTCCAGGACAGAAGAATGTTGTAAGTACACCACTCGTTGATCCAGAAAAAAGTGTATCTACCTCCACTCCAGATAAAGCTCTGTCTTATGAAGAACTTTGTCAAAGCGATGGATCGAAGTGGACCTGGATTTACATATTTAAGAAACAAATTCCCAAGGTTCAGTGATGCAATTATCAAAAAGGGGATCTTTGTAGGACCTCAAATAAGACAACTGATTAAAGATGAGAACTTTGATAGTCAATTGAACCAGGCTGAAAAGGCTGTATAGAAATCTTTAAAAGTGTTTGCCAGACCTTATTAGGGAATAATGATGTCGCGAACATCAAATTTTCGGTTCGCGAACAGCGGAACCGAACTTCCATCAAATGTTTGCGAACGGGCGAACCCGGCAAACCGCCATAGACTTCAATGGGCAGGCGAATTTCAAAACCCACAGGGACTCTTTCTGGCCACAGTAGTGATGGGAAAGTTGTTTCAAGGGGTCTGGTTTTAAGCCATAAAGGGCATAAATCACCTAACATTCCTAAATTGATTGGAATAACATGCTTTAAAACATCAGGTATGATGTTGTATCAATCAGGTAGTGTAAGGGTTACACCCGCTTCACAGTAACAGACCAATCTCCCCGTTTAATGCACCGCAAACAACCGCAAACAGTCCCTTCGCACAACCGCAAACTCCCCATTTGCACAAGGTTGGATACCAAGCTAGCCATGTCCCGTTCCTTGTCCTCACTGATGTCATTGAAGGTCTCTTCCTCAACCCAGCAGCCAAGGGACCCCGAAAGGTGACAACAAGCCCCCTGGGACGCCTGCTGTGTTTGGTCTTCCACCTCCTCAAAACCACCTTCCTCCCCTGACTCCTCTTCTTCAGACTCCCAGAGTCTGGGGGCTTCCACTGCCCAGCATGGAAGATTATACACAGGTCAGAGTCTGGGGGCTTCCACTGCCCAGCATGGAAGATTATACACAGGTCAGAGTCTGGGGGCTTCCACTGCACAGCATGGAAGATTATACACAGGTCAGAGTCTGGGGGCTTCCACTGCACAGCATGGAAGATTATACACAGGTCAGAGTCTGGGGGCTTCCACTGCCCAGCATGGAAGATTATACACAGGTCAGAGTCTGGGGGCTTCCACTGCACATCATGGAAGATTATACGCGTTGCCTCTGTCTGCGTTATTATAAGGTGTTTACTGTTAAGTAGTACTATTCCTATCGGTTTAATCCCTGTTACGTCCCCTATCAGGGGACGTGTATATGGCATGGATTTTTGGAAGCGGGAGATGGAAAAAGATGCTTGGTCGGTCCTCCCACTTCAAATTTGGGGCACTGCGCGTGCAATCTAAAGTGCCACCAGATATGAGTGTCACTGTGCACTGGCAAAAGTTGGCAGAGTAGATGCAATAGGCTTCACACACACGCCTGTAGGCAGGCAATTGCTATTCAATCTATTACAGTCAAAAAAGTGTTGTTTTATGTCACTGAGCACAATATAAGCTGTGAGCCTGACACAGGCATGCAACTGAAATTAGATTACAGGAAAAAAATGGTTGTTTTCAATGTATGTTACACCACCAGGTATGAGTAGTGAAAATAAGCACAATGTAAGCTGTTAGGTGTTAGCCTGTCACACACACACGCTGGCAGGCAGGCATAGATTACACACAAAAAATTATAAAAAAAATTAAAAGATGTTCAAAGTTTCCTCAATGATAAAGTATAGGGGGCGAACCGAAAAGCGCATGCGAACTGCTCGGAACATCACTATTAGGGAATCATAAGACAGGCAACTACAAAGAAATAGTGGATGATCTTTTGTAATCTTACAAGACCATGGGATGTAACATGTGTTTGAAAAGACATTTCTTGGATTCGAAACTGGATTATTTCCCAGCAAATCTTGGGAAAGTCATCGATGAACATGGTGAACGATTCCACCAAGGCATTTCCAAAATGGAAAAACGGGACCAGGGCAAGTGGAGTCCACTAATGCTTGCTAATTACTGTTGGACCCTTAAGAGGAATGTTCCTGAGAAAAAATAAAGGAGGAATTGCTATACGTCTACCTTTTAGAGGAGTTATTTCTTTACTATGTACATATTGTAAATATACTGTAGGTAATACTGTAAACTTTAAATCACTGTCTCTCAAAATCCTTAAATGATACAAAAATTCTAAAAATATATTTGTATTCAGTACAAAACATACTATAAGGTTCACCCATTTTGACTTCTGAGACAAAAAAAAAAGAAAAATGTGTTGGTCAGTATTATGACTGTGGCAAATATCAAGTGTAATCTTAGGAATAGGGCCCTTAAGGTTATTTCAGTGTAACATGTCTGCCTTAGAGTGAAACTCTGCATACAACCACAACAAAATAAAGCAAAATATTCTCTCACCAATCAGTAGTAAACACTTACTTCCTCTAGATGGTGCATCTCCCTTTCCTTATACTGTCTGCATGTACTATCAGTTATAAGACGTGAGACGTGCCAGCCTGCTTATCCTGCCGGCATCTTCACTAAAAAACCTCACACAGGCTTATGGAAAATAATGGAAAGAGAAAAAAGAAACACTTTCAGCCTTATTAAATTCAAAGCCCATAGCGGCATCGTCACACCCACAAAGGCTGCGGGCTTGAACTTCGGCTGTGTTACAGACCTATTAAATTGAACCATGTCGCGAGTTACGTTAGTCAAACCCATAGTTATGGGTTTAGACAGAGCCAATGGCAAGAGAGATCATAATCATTACATTACACTGAAAAATGGGTTAAAGGTTAGATTTCAAAGTCTTACTGGAATCAATTACGAGTTTCGATCGGACGCGCATTCCAGAAAAAATGCAATATTAATAAATCAGTAAATATGATATTTAATAGTAAAATCCCTTAACTGGCTTCCAATAGCATATTAAACTCTCATTCTCTTCTTCAATGTCATTCACTCCTCAGCTCTTCCATATATCTCTCTTCTTCTCAATCACTATACCCCACCTCATCATCTTCTCTTTTCTCTGGAAAAACCTCCTCACTATTCGATGTAGTTCTAGAGCTCCTTCGCAGCTAAAACCTTTGAGATTGATTTACAAAAACACATTTTAAATGTGCTTTCCAGCAGGTCCCTTATTAAATGCATTTGTAGACACTTAGTAGCAGCCTCCCTATGTACTTACATTTTTACCATACCATGGGCCTTGTTAAATACCAAGCCCGCAGTTGCCTTCATACAGCACGTAGGTCTGTGGGATTGAAATTTGCAACAATTACAAAGAGATTTAATTGAACAAGCCCACAATTACATGGCTGAAAGCGAAATGCGTAAACCATATAACCGTACATAGCATTTCAGGGCATGATCAAGACCAATTAAGCGGTAAGTAACGATTTAGAAACAGCCAATAATAAATGATGTTGGACTCGTAATCCAGCAATTTAAAAATCAATACAAATTAAAGAAGAAACTGTTATAGTCCATGTGGGTGACCTGATATGTATTACTTGATTACCCAGATTGAAATAACACGGAAAATAAACATAAAAAAAATGATTGCAGATTTGCGAGCTTGAGACTGTTGTGCAATTAATTCTAATGTCTTTAACCGCTTTCTCCATATTTTATAGTCCAGTATTGTGTTTTTTTTTTACTATGAGGGTAATTGCAATTTTGACAATTTAATAGGGCCCCATATAATTCTCACAGACCATTAGTTTGTAGGCTCTTAGTGGCAAAGAACATATGACCCATTGGATGTCTTTATGGTAAATGTACATATACAGAGCCCCATTAAATTGCTATGATTTTAGAAATTGTAGCCTGTAAAAATAAGCGTTAATTAAGAAAGAGAGTTTCTGCAAGCTGATATATGTGTCATTGATACAAAATACATTTTCACAGAATGATGTAATCCAATTAGATGACTTCAAGATCTATGCAGGGTAAATCTACCCCTGCTACCCCCTATGAGCCCTGGGATTTACCTCAATACCCGCTATAAATCGGTCGAAACCCCAAGGATTCCCTGTGCCTATGAGTTATGAGCATAGTATCATTAGCCATAGCAATAGGGGTCCTCATAGATACCCATGGGTGTTAGGATCCATATGGACCCCCATGACACTTTATATGCGAGACCTCCTCGGCACCCTGCTTACCTCTACAGGGTAGAAATAGGACTCCATGTAAATAAACCACAAAAAACAAATGAAAAAAGATGGAAGATGCTTCAACATAAACATAGTGAAACTTCAGTGCAAGGTTTACCAGAAAAGATAATTTTTATTTTATCAAGTGAAATGTTGTTTATTTATGTGCGACTCAATCACTGGCATGACCACTTCACAGAAATCTGTACACCATGCACAACTATATATATTTACCCCATTACTCTATGTTCCAAATATATATTCAAAATACCTTCTGTTCTTTCAAGATAAAAGTGATTGAAAGTCTACAGACTGATGATGTCATCCTGTGGTTCAATATGCAAATGTGTTGCTTGAGTGATATGTTCGGGCAAAGAGAATGACTCTTTCATTATGCAAATGGGCAGACTAGATCTGAAAGGGACATTTTATTACCAATTTTAACTCTCTGGGCGGCCTACGGGGGAGGAGAGGACGGGCCTGTTTTGATGGCTGCCTCCATGCAAACTAACATTTTTTAGCAAACAAATTCGTATACAGAGAATTTTTTATTTGCAATCTTTTAAGCACAGAAATTATTGTTGAGGCATACTCACTAGGTATTTTGGGCCAGGTTTTCCAGTGATGTGGTCCCTTTGAAAATCATGAAAACTGGACCTTGGTGTTCCCATTTTAGAGAGAGAGATGGAGGGAGAGAGAGAGACGGCGGACGCGAGAGAGTGAGAAAGACGGAGGGCGAGAGAGAGAGACGGAGGGTGAGAGAGAGAGAGAAAGACGGAGGGCGAGAAAGACGGAGGGCAAGAGAGAGAGAGAAAGACAGAGGGCAAGAGAGAGAGAGAGAGAAAGACGGAGGGCAAGAGAGAGGGAGAGAGAGAGACGGAGGGCGAGAGAGAGAGAGAAAGACAGAGGGCGAGAGAGAGAGAGAGAGAGACGGAGGGCACAAGAGAGAGAGAGAGAGAGACTGAGGGCACGCGCGAGAGAGAGAGAGACAGAGGGCGCAAGAGAGAGAGAGCGAGACGGAGGGCGCGAGAGAGAGACGGAGGGCGCGAGAGAGAGAGACGGAGGGCATGAGAGAGAGAGAAACGGAGGGCGCGAGAGAGAGAGATGGAGGGCGCGCGAGAGAGACAGAGGGCGTGCGAGAGAGAGACGGAGGGCGCGAGAGAGACGGAGGGCACGAGAGAGACACAGGGCGAGAGAGACGGAAGGCGAGAGACGGAGGGCGTGAGAGAGATCGAGGGCGCGAGAGAGACGGAGGGCAAGAGTGAGACGGAGGGCGAGAGAGACGGAGGGCGCAAGAGAGATGGAGGGCGAGAGAGAGAGAGAGAGACGGAGGGCGCGAGAGAGAGAGACGGAGGGCACGAGAGAGAGAGATGGAAGGCACGAGAGAGAGATGGAGGGCGCGCGAGAGAGAGATGGAGGGCGCGCGAGAGAGAGAGAGACGGAGGGCGCGAGAGAGATGGAGGGCGCGAGAGAGGAGGGCGAGAGAGAGATGGAGGGCGAGAGAGAGAGAGAGACGGAGGGCTAGAGAGACGGAGGGCGCAAGAGAGACGGAGGGCGAGAAGGAGACGGAGGGCGCGCGCGAGAGAGAGAGACGGAGGGCGCGAGAGAGACGGAGGGCGCGAGAGAGACGGAGGGCGAGAGAGAGACGGAGGGCGCAAGAGAGACGGAGGGCGAGAGAGAGATGGAGGGTGAGAGAGAGAGAGAGAGAGACGGAGGGCGAGAGAGAGACGAAAATATTTACATGACTAAAATTACGATATTTCAACCACCTACTGTAACATATTTTGTAAAGTATGAAAAACTTGATACATGGCAATGTACTCTGGTCCAAGATTATCCTAGTTTGTAAAATCGGAATTAGAGATATGCATGGTCAAGATTCACTGTAATGCAGACATTTTTTTTAAATGTACCATAATCACAATAAAACATCATCTTAGTAAACATTTTTTTATATAAATTGGTTACATTTCAATATAATTACCTAAATGATTTTAATAATGTATCTTGTCCTTTTTGACCTACTCCTTCTAACCCCCAGCACAGTGTCACTGACTAGTTGCATTGTTTATTTTAGGGGGGACACTACCCAGCAGTGCCACTATAAACAAGGCTCATACATAGAGGCATAAGTTCCCTTGTGCAATGTTTATTATAGGATAATAACACTTAAATGAATAAGAACAAATAGCAAGTCATCTTGCACTGAAGGAGGGGAAGGCAAAAACAATATCTATAGAACAGAGAAGTATAGCAGAAACATACAAAAAAATGTAAGTAATAATGATATTGAAATTTAACCAAATGATATTCAAAGGTGTGTATTTACTTTACTGGTTTGTTTCTATGATTCAAAATGTGCCTGCTCTACAGTGTCCCTTTCAGTGAATATTCTTCTTCTTCTCATTTATGTGTAATGCACCAACATATTTCATAGCACTATATACAGTATGAGTAAAGTTCCAGGCAGAGACAAATACAATATAAACACATTGCAAAGAATGGAGGGCCCTCTCTTTGAGCTTAAAATCCTGTGTCCAAATGCCAAAAGGTTTTCAAGAGGTTTTCAACTGACAAGAGGACATCCTTTGAGGTTAGAATTAAAAATATTCCACCTTAAAGATAGAAAATGGTTCTTCACAGTAAGGGTGGTTAATCTGTGGAATTTTCTACCAAAGGAGGTGGTGGCAGCGGATTTGATACATAACTTTATAAAGGAACTGGATATATATTTAATTGAAAAGTGCATTCAGGGTTATCCTGGTTAATTTGAGAGAGAGTATTGATCCAGGGAGGAATACGATCACCAGTCTTTGTGGTCAGGAAGGATTTTTTTTTCCTTTTGATAGGATTGGCTAAGTTTCACTTGTTTTTTTTCTGTTTGCCTTCCTCTGGATCAATTAACAACTAATTTGTATATCGCAGTAGCACGTCCTTTGCGCGCTGGACAACCGTGCGCCATCATCAGTAAACCAACAAATGCGCGCGTCCACGACTGCCAGCCAGAAAAGAGTGCGCCCGACAACTGTGAATCTCTGCCACATTACTAAAAACAATAGACTAATAAAAAGAAAATCCTGAATGGCGTAGGCTCGGATTTACTGGAGGGAGTTTAGAATGTAATACTGCTGATGTGATGCCACCCTGCATCCCATCACCTGCACTCATCACATCTACTGCACCTCCTCAGCTCTCCTCTTCTGCACCTCATCACCTGCACCCAATGGCACCCCATCAGCACACTCTGTCCCCTGCACCCATCCTCTCCCTCCCTCCTGCACCCAACCCCTCACTCTGTCTCCTTACCCCATCCCCTCTCTCCACTGCACCCTTCCTCTGCCTCTCTTCCGCACCCATCTTCTACCTCTCTCCTCACCCTATCTCCTCTTTCCAGCACCCCATCTCCACAAACTGTGCCCTGCACCCATTCCCACTCTCTTTCCCCTGCACTCCACTCCCTATCTGCCCTTCTGCCTTCTAACCTGCAGTCTCTCTGGCATGCAGTGGTTGGGGTGCGGGGTGGCGCGCTCTTGTCTGGCAAGCAGTTGCCAGCACGCATTTCTCGGCGCGTTGATGATGGCTCGATGTTCCCCAGAGTGCAAAGGTCGGGGTTCCGTATATCACAGATCAGAGGAGATCTTAAAAGGTTGATCTTGATGGACTAAAAGTCATTTTCAACCTCAATTACTATGTTACTATGTTAGATGGGAGTACAGATCATCCATCTTTTCTTTCTCTCTCTTTTTTGAAGTTTTTTCTCCGCCCCGGAGGACCAGACATCTTAAAAGATGGCATTAAGTTTTTCTTGCCATCGGGAGGAAACTGTATGTGTGGTGTTTGTATGCTGTTGGAAGGGGAGGGGAAGTGAAGGCAATAAAAATTGTATGATAGGGAAGGAGGGGACTCGGAGGTTATCAAGTTAGTCACTTTGATGTTAAAAGTGATATTGCAAAATGCTAGAGGCTTAAATTCACCCGGAAAACGGCACTGTGCCTTCCGTCAATTTATAAAAGAAGAATTGGATGTTATTTGTCTACAAGAAACCCACTGGGTAAAGGGGAAAGAACCTAGAATAGGATACAAACAGTTTGAGTTGGGTTTCTCGTCTAGCTTCAGGAAAAAGGCTAGAGGGGTTGCTATTTTGTTTCATGATAAGAATGTGATTGTAACGGATCATGTAGAATATGATGAAGAAGGGAGATTTATCATTTGGTTAGGACAGGTAAATGGTCAGTCATTTACAATTGCAAATTTATATTCTCCGAATGCGAATCAAATAAGCTTTTTGAGTAAGTGTTTAAAAATTATTTCCAAACTAAAAGTGGGTAAGCTTATTATATGTGGGGATCTGAATATGGTCCTGGACATAAAAATTGATAGGAGCTTAAGGACGAGCGATTTGGCTCTGGAAAGATTGTCTAGAAGATTTAATGAGATATTGTTGAAATACAAACTATATGACTCTTGGAGGCTAAAAAATCCTGAGGTCCGGGACTATACTTATTATTCTCAGAGACATAGTATATACACAAGGATTGATTTCATACTGGTTGACATAGAGACATGGAGAGAAGTGGATGATGTGGAGGTAGGGGTTATATCATGGTCAGACCACGCCCTGGTAAAAATAGTACTGCAAGGTCGGGGGACTAGCAATGGAAAAAAAAGAGAAAATATTAACTCAGAAGTATTTTATACAATAGAAGAAAAAAAAGAAATTAAGGAAGTAATTGAAGAGTTCTTTAGAGTTAACAGTGGCTCTATAACCTCAGATTTAAGTATTTGGAATGCGCACAAAGCGTATATGAGGGGTATTCTGGAAACAAGAATGATTAAGAAGAGGAGGGCCAGGGGAAAATCGCTGCATGATTTATATTTAGAACTCTACAAGTTATCATATGCCAACAAAAAAAGCCAGGATAACATGTTGACGGAACAGATCTATAAGATACAAGCACAGATAAATATGATCTTACAAAGTCAAATAGATAAGAAGTTAAAGGAGCTAAAAATAAAAAATTATCATCTAGGTAATAAAGCAAATAAATCACTAGTGGATCTTATTGGGAAAAAGCGAAGCAACAAAAGGATAGTGAAATTCCTCGATGCCAAAGGAATTATGAAAAAGGATCCTATTGAAATAGGTAGAATTGCGGCGGAGTATTATAGCGCCTTGTATAATCTGGAAAATAAACCAGGGTGGGTTAAACCTGATAAAGGGCAAATACAGGATTTGTTTAAAAAGTTGAATCTAAAAAAAATTTCCGAGGAGCAAAAGGAACTACTAAATGGGAAGATTTTAGTGGAGGAAATCGAGAATTGTGTGTCCGTTTTAAATGTCCAAAAATCCCCAGGACCAGATGGGTTCCCGATACTGTATTATACCAGAATTGGGGGCTCATATGGTAAAAGCATTTAACAAAATTAAAGACGTAGGATGGGCTCCTAAGGAGACATTAGAAGCAGCAATAATTATGATATCGAAGGAGGGAAAAGATCTGGCAAATTGTGCTAACTACAGGCCCATCTCTTTACTCAACATCGATATCAAAATATATTCAAAGATACTAGCACAAAGATTAAATCCTCTTTTAGACCAGTTAATTGAGTCAGATCAAACAGGTTTTGTTAAAGGCCGACAAGGGACAGATAATCTGCGAAAGCTTATCGATATATTGGCACATGTTAAAGATAATAAAATCCCGTTGGTGGCAGTAGGGTTAGATGCGGAAAAAGCCTTTGATAGGCTCAACTGGGAGTTTATCAAGTGTACTTTAGAAGAAATTGGATTGGGCAAATTCGGGTCAAGTGCGATTATGGCGCTATACTCTAACTCTTCAGCCTTCATAAAAGGTACAGACTTTCAGTCGGAATCGTTTGAGATTAGCAATGGGACGAGACAAGGATGCCCGCTATCACCAATGATCTTCAATTTGTGTATAGAAGTGCTGGCTCAAATGATAAGGAAGAATGATAGGATAAGAGGAATCATATGTGGAGCTATAGAATCGAAGATCACTCTATTCGCAGACGATGCAGTTGTAGTCTTATCAGAGCCACTAGAATCATTGGTGTATCTCATGGAGGAATTAAAAACCTTTGGTTGCCTATCATATTATAAAATGAATTCTTCCAAATCAGAGGTTATCTGGCTAAATGTGAACTTAGAAACTAAAACCTTGTTACGAGAAAAATTCCCATTTAGATGGGAGCAGAATAAAATAGAACATTTGGGAATAGAGTTGACTCTGTGTGTTGCTTCCATGTTAAAGAATAACTTGGAAATAACTTTTGTTTCAGTGTGCAAACTACTCAAGTCATGGGATAGGCTAAACCTAACCTGGTCAGGCAGAATCGTATGTGTTAAGACGTTCATTTTACCAAAACGTACTTATGTTTTAAGAGCAATCCCTCTATTTATATCCAGAGGAAGTATTACTAAATTTCAGAAAGTGGTAGATCATCACATATATAGTTGTGAGCGTACGAGTCGTTGCTCACGCTTGCGGGCTCGCGTAGCGAGCCCGCGGCCCTCGCGTAGCGAGGTCACTGGGCAAGGGCCTCAGTTGCTGGCATGGAGCGCCAAAGGCGCTCCATGCCAGCAACTGAGGCCCCTCGCGAAGCGAGGGCCTCAGTTGCTGGCGAGGTCACTGGGCACGGGTCTCAGTTGCTGGCATGGAGCGCCGAAGGCGCTCCATGTCAGCAACTGAGGCCCCTCGCGAAGCGAGGGCCTCAGTTGCTGGCGAGGTCACTGGGCAAGGGCCTCAGTTGCTGGCATGGAGCGCCGAAGGCACTCCATGCCAGCAACTGAGTCCCTCGCTTCGCGAGGGGCCTCAGTTGCTGGCGAGGTCACTGGGCAAGGGCCTCAAACCCTCGCAAAATTCACGTCGCTACTCAAAAAACACGACACACAAATTACGACACTCGCTAAATTTTACGAGGCACGCAAACAACGTACGAAACACGTTACCACACATTACGACCTCGCAAACACGCCGACATACAAACATTTAAAACACAATACATACACACAGCACATACATAAAAAACTTACCTACACCAAGAGGGAGCACCCAGGACCTCAAAAATGCAACTTACACCTCGATTTTACTCGAAATAAAACAGTTTAGAGACTAAAAAAAAATCTAAGCGAGAGAAAAAATGGCCACCGAACAAAACGAAAACGAGGCTACAGCACTCTAAACTCGCAAAACACCACAAAACACCTACGGATATTCCGATACAGACCTATACCACACATTACTCGCCATTTTACACCAATGCGGAAGTACACGACTACGCTAACGGTTTGGTCTCGCGCACGCACAGTGTTACACTGCACACATTCAGCACGCTTATACAGCAGCTCCACACCACTAATGCTGCAGCAACATCAACACAGATTGCCAGCTCTTCATCACAATGCTTCAAAATAGGTACACTATATTCATTTACTAATTTAGCTACCTTACAATTTCATTGCCGTCATTTTTTGACGGGCAATTCGCTAGTTTTATATATAAAGGAAATAGGGTTAGAGTCAGTAAAGACCAAGTAAATAAAAAGTATATAGAAGGTGGATTAGGGGCAATCAACCTCTGGAAGTATGCAGAGGCTAAAAAATTGTACCACTTTCTGAGATGGACAGAAGGAGTGGAAGGACCCAAGTTTGTCCAGTTAGAAGAAGCATTAAGCCCCAAAATAGTTCTGCAGCAAGCTCTATGGTATAAGAAATCGTCCAACTTTAAGACTCAGATAGAGTTCAGAATAGGGAAACAATGTTGGGCTAGTTGGCTCAAAATGAACTCAAAATTGAAGTTGCTCCCTTTTCCATCTCCATTAACACCACTGGAAGTAATTTATGATATTCACCCCGAAATAGATAAGGTAGAGTGGGGGAAATGGGGTATTGACAAAATTAAGGATTTAATCAGAAATGAGGGCTTTATTAAATTTGAGGAACTGAGGAGAGTGAAAGAGGTCCCAATATCAATGTGGCTGCAATTTCTGACCCTTAAGAAGATATTAACAAAAGAAGGTTTTGATGTAAGATCAGTCAGGGATTTGACACCTCTCGAAAAATTCCTGTCCTTAAGAACAAGTAATAAGAGTTCAGTGTCGAAATGCTTAAAAATTTTAGACGAGTACAGAAGTTTTGGAAAATCTGTAGCCATGGAAAGCTGGGAAACTGATTTTAGAATTAAGAAAAATTTGGAGGACTGGGGAAAAGCGTATCAGCTATCAAAAGATAACTTGATTTGTACAACTTACAGAGAAATCCACTTTAAAATTACACAAAAATGGTACATAGTTCCAGAGCTTCTGTCTAAAATAGATCCAAGCAAATATAGTGAGCTGTGTTGGAGAGGGTGCTCGGAAATAGGCACCCAAAGCCACATGTGGTGGAAATGTGTTAAGATCAAAGGGCTTTGGGAAAGGTGTGTCACCAAGTTGGTGGGTATGGGATGTAAGGAAGTTACCTTAAACCCGGAAGCTTTTCTATTACATATCTTTCCAAGGGAATGGTCTAGTGAAACAATTGGGATAGTGGTGCAGGTTCTCATGGCAATTAAATGGTGGATTGTACAGAGATGGAGAAGTGGGGAATTGCCTAAATGGAATGAGATTTGTAGTACTATGGAAAGGAATAAACAGTATGAAATTGAATATTTAAGTTTTGATTCCAAGTTAGGATTATCAGTGGTTAAGAAATGGGCAAGATGGGACGAAGAACTGTTTGCCGGGCCTTTCTGTTAATAGAGTAGATTTTTTGTTGTTGTTGTATTTGTTGCCTTTAGCGAAGTTACTTTAATTATATAATAGGTTTCGGGTATTGCCTCCTTCTGTAAATAATGAGAATATTGCCAAGGGGTGGGTGGGGGGTTTGTAGGTGGGTGATTGTGTATGATTTAGATGTAAGTATTGTTTTACTGTATGTATTTTATTTTGGTTGTCTGTTTCTAAAAACAATAAAAAAATTAAAATATAAAAAAAAACAATATAAACACATTGCAAAGAATGGAGGGCCCTCTCTTTGAGCTTAAAATCCTGTGTCCATATGCCAAAAGGTTTTCAAGAGGTTTTCAACTGACAAGAGGACATCCTTTGAGGTTAGAATTAAAAAGATTCCACCTTAAAGATAGAAAATGGTTCTTCACAGTAAGGGTGGTTAATCTGTGGAATTTTCTACCAAAGGAGGTGGTGACAGCGGATTTGATACATAACTTTAAAAAGGAACTGGATATATATTTAATTGAAAAGTGCATTCAGGGTTATCCTGGTTAATTAGAGAGAGAGTATTGATCCAGGGAGGAATACGATCACCAGTCTTTGTGGTCAGGAAGGAATTTTTTTTCCTTTTGATAGGATTGGCTAAGTTTCACTTGTTTTTTTTTCTGTTTGCCTTCCTCTGGATCAATTAACAACTAATTTGTATATCGCAGTAGCACGTCCTTTGCGCGCTGGACAACCGTGCGCCATCATCAGTAAACCAACAAATGCGCGCGTCCACGACTGCCAGCCAGAAAAGAGTGCGCCCGACAACTGTGAATCTCTGCCACATTACTAAAAACAATAGACTAATAAAAATAAAATCCTGAATGGCGTAGGCTCGGATTTACTGGAGGGAGTTTAGAATGTAATACTGCTGATGTGATGCCACCCTGCATCCCATCACCTGCACTCATCACATCTACTGCACCTCCTCAGCTCTCCTCTTCTGCACCTCATCACCTGCACCCTATGGCACCCCATCAGCACACTCTGTCCCCTGCACCCATCCTCTCCCTCCCTCCTGCACCCAACCCCTCACTCTGTCTCCTTACCCCATCCCCTCTCTCCACTGCACCCTTCCTCTGCCTCTCTTCCGCACCCATCTTCTACCTCTCTCCTCACCCTATCTCCTCTTTCCAGCACCCCATCTCCACAAACTGTGCCCTGCACCCATTCCCACTCTCTTTCCCCTGCACTCCACTCCCTATCTGCCTTCTGCCTTCTAACCTGCAGTCTCTCTGGCATGCAGTGGTTGGGGTGCGGGGTGGCGCGCTCTTGTCTGGCAAGCAGTTGCCAGCACGCATTTCTCGGCGCGTTGATGATGGCTCGATGTTCCCCAGAGTGCAAAGGTCGGGGTTCTGTATATCACAGATCAGAGGAGATCTTAAAAGGTTGATCTTGATGGACTAAAAGTCATTTTCAACCTCAATTACTATGTTACTATGTTAGATGGGAGTACAGATCATCCATCTTCTCCTGACAAATCTGTATGTGGACCAAGAAGCCACTGTCAGAACTGAACATGGGACAACAGAATGGTTCAAGATCTGGAAAAGTGTACAACATGGTTATATATTGTCACCTTAGATATTCAACTGATACTCAGAGTACATCATGCGTAAGGCTGGACTGATGAATCCAAAGCCGGAATCAATATTGCTGGAAGAAATATCAACAACCTCAGATATAAGGATGATACTACTCTGATGGCTGAAAGTGTGGAGAAACTAAATGTCCTATTGATAAGAGTGTAAAACCAGACCTGCTGCTCAGCGTTAAAAAGAAGAAGAAGTCATGGCAAACGGCAATCTCACTTTCTGGCAACTAATTGGGGAAGAAGTGGAGGCAGTGACAGATTTTATTTTCCTTGGATTCAACATCTCTTTGGATCATGACTGTAGCCATGAATGATATTACACTATCAACAAAGGTCTGCATAGTAAAATGCATAGTAATCCCAGAAGTAACATATAGAGGTGAGTGCTGGGCCATAAAGAAGGCTGAGAGCCATAGAATTGACGCCTTTGAACTGTGGTGTTGGTGAAAATTGCTTAGAGTCCCTTGGACTACAAGAAGGTCAAGCAAATCAGTACTTCAGGAGATCAACTAGGAAGGAATAGGTGGCTCTAGGTGTGTATATATGTAATGACCGATACAAAAGGGTGCTACTAAGGGCAAGTAATATATATATATATGGTTAAGAGAGACAGAGAGTACCCTTTACTAGTGCACACCTGTTAATCCCAAATTGTATTTGAACTTGTTAGAAATTTAAAACTTAACTTTTAATAATTTAATTTTTAATACCCGTATCTAAGGTGCCTATTAGGGAGTCTTTTTTAATCCTAGAAGAATTGTCATTATTTGTACATCAAGTGCTTCTGTGCATAAAGTGCTTTTATATATAAAGTGCTTCTATATATTAAGTGCCAGTGCATTCATATAGAACACAATATTGATGAATTGCAATGTTTTGCCAAATTATTCCACATACAAAAGTGCTGTAACAACCAATATTTAAATTATTCACCAAAAAATCTGTGTTATAGTGAGTCTTTTTAAGACTCATTATGTGAGTACCAAAATAGTGTATCCAGAATGTATGGAATTAGTTTATTGCTTACAGATTATAAATTATAAACTTATTAAAAAGCTTCTTTTAGGGAAACATTCTTCCAGGAAAATTATTATTTAAATATAGATATTGTGCAATACTATTAGTATGATTCTTCAGAGCTCCTTTTAGCAAAATAATGTTAATTTAATAAGCTGAAACTCTTTTAGCCTTTTTATATAAGATCCTTTATATATGGATCTTATTATAAATCCTTAAAGAGTAATGCACTCTAATTTAATAAACAGAATCCCTTTTGCCCTTTACATATAAGATCCTATATATATATATATATATATATATATATATATATATATATATGGATCCTATTATTGCTCTATGGTGCTATCGTAATATTATTGCAAATATTGTCTTATTAGCATTATAACAGCTCTTTAGCAACTTCTTAATAGGTTGCTGGTTCTTGTTAAATGCTAAAATTGCTAAAGTACTGAATTCCCCTTTCAATGGTTTGCCTTTAACTTGGTATAAGTCTGTTTTGGCGTATTTTGTATAGAGAATGCAGTCTAGCACGTTTCCTATAGAGATCGCGGTCACGATGCCTCGCGATGACGTCACTGACTCGCGTCGCACGTTACTGCGTCTAACCCGACGCACGTTTCTTGATTTTGTCAAGGGTTACCAACATGGCGTCCGGAGGCCTTCTTATAGCCTCCGGTTGTCATGGAGATCGTATATTTTAATTTAAAAACAAAGAATTATAATATAAAGGTGCTTACTAAGTCAAATGTTATTAGTTCTTAAATATATTAACTACTATAAATGTTTGCAGACCCTATCAGATTTATATCATTTATTGATATAGCCTGCTATGGTGTATAGTGAAACCAAATAGTGGGTTTTATTATTTTTTATATATAACCATTATATATCAATGGTGCAAAAACCCACTAAGTCTTCAGGAGATCAAGACAAACTGTTCACTGGACGGTCTGAAGCTAAAATATTTTGGCCATATTATGAGAAGACAGGCATACGGGCAGAGGATGATGGAGGTAGAGATGGATAGACGAGGAATGATTATTTGCTGGATGGAACTCAAAGGGGCAGTGACTGACAGAAGTGCCTGGCATGCTGCTGCCCATAGAATCATGGAAAGTTGGACATGACTGAACAACTAAACAACAACAATCGAGAATTGTTGAACGCATTTCTAAGTAATTCTATGGAAAATCATGGCTTTCAGCCTATAACAAATTCAGGCATATACTTCAGGTTATCCATTTATTTATGTGATTATGGACAAGTCATAGCTCTGAACTTTTCAAATGTAATAGTCGTTATATATATAATTATTCTTTACAGTTGGAAGCTATTTCCATAACTGAGTTTGAGTTTCCGCTCACCCATTTAAACTGATCAGAAGAAACAAAAAAACTCCCAGATTTTTTCCTTAGTCTTTGCAGATAAATACGACCTGGTTGTGAACTTTCCTAAATACCAAAGGAAATAAACCATACTAGGCATGATAACATAAGGCAAGGAAGGCTTTGTATGGTGGAAGGTTTCAAAGACGTAGAGATGTAAATCAACTGCATCCTTTACTACCTATAATTTACAGATTAAGCAAAGAACAGTGCAGCTAGTGCAGTACTCCAGGGTCCTTCTCACTACCCCCTGTTTCCCTTATGGGTTGCTTAAAAACTAAAGATGACATCCATGCTTCCTTGATGCAATCTTCCTGGCCCTATCTTCCATCATCTCCTCTTCACTCCACTCCCTTCCTCCACAATTTTTGCAAGCAATTTACAGATAGAGCACCCACATCACACCCACCTTGTGCTGCCTCAAGATCAGCTCCTTTAATAATAGGTAAATATCTGGGGGAATGGGGTTTGTAGGAGAAACTGGAGTGTCAGCCAAGAGTAATACATTTTGAGTTTCATAGATGAGTAGAAGGTATAGAAAGAATTGTGGAAGTCTCTGAGGTTATCCATGTGATAAACAGGTCATCTATGTAAAGGTAGTATCTGTAAAGTTTATGGACATATGTGGACAGGAATCTCTGTTTCAGGTTGGCCATACATAGTTTAGCATATTGTGGTGCTATTTTGGTACCCATTGTGGTCCAAAATATTTGTAGGTAGACATTATGCTGAAGGTGAAGTAGTTGTGGGTCAGGATATGTTTGTCAAATAACAAAGGTATCTCTATATATTGTAATTCTCTTTATATAGTTACATTAATATGACCACCAGCTAATGTTCAGAATAGACCGCCGTGTGCAGCACGGACAGCAGCAGGACGGCATGGCAGTGAGATTATAAGATGCTGGAAGGTTGGCAAGGGTATCTGGAGCCACGCAGACTGCAGTGTATCTGACAACTGCTGGGCAGTGCATGATGGAGCATTCATACGGTGAACATGGCAAATGGGTCGGGTCCCATTATAATGACCACACACTGATGAGAGGCATCAACCTCAAAACAGTTTTGCCTGTGAGTGAGTCTCTGGCGGGTGCATATTTCGATCTTAAGCTTTGCTTAAAAGCTGTTTAATACAGCAAACATGTGCTACAAAGGAACAATGTATAACATTTTTAATTTGGATTCAAAGAGCAAGGTATATTGTATCTCATCTGCATGTCTCCGCCCAGTCCCATCAAAATTGTGTAGTATGTACTGTGGTGTAGTATAAATAACTACTTCACATTTTTCAATATATATATAGTTCAAATAATGACATTAGTTTGCTTTAAAAAAATTATATGTAAGGGTTAGAGTGTGTTGGTGTGTGGTCAGTGTATTTCAGAGAAGGTTAGAAATCAATTTTGTATCAACTTTGTATTGAGATTTGTTACTGTGTATAATAAGAAAAATATTGTAAAATATGAATATTGAAATATAATATATTTTACTACTACATGTATCCCTCTCAAAGAGTCATTAAAGGCTTTTTTTTTTTTTTTTTGCATCTGAAAGAGGACATTTGATAATGTTGATCTGTGTGTTTTTCTTTCTGAAAATGAAGTTCCTAGAGCAGAATAAACTGCATTGAATGTCAGCCAATGTTCAGCAATATACTCTGCCAATGACATCTAGAGTAATGCATACTGTATACTCACGCGGAGATATTTCCTGTTAGTTTCCACTAAATTTAAAAAAGTTTTAATAAATATTTTTTATGAAAAAAAACACTTTTATAAAGTTTAAAACATGCTCTTTTAAATGCATGAGAGCATATTAACCGTCCATTTATGTATTTCCCTCCATATTATTATGCTCTATAGGGTTTGCTATTTGTTTTTAAATTGGCAACTAAAACTACATATCTCTGCATATTTATATAAAAATAAAAGCAAAATTCCTATTTTGAAATAAAAAGGAGAGAGAGTATTCTTTGTTACAATATATGCAGAGTAAATATTCTAAATTGTATATTTAGCAAGGTGTTTTGTTGTAAGTTCTTGGCCCTGGTTGCTAAGAATAATACAAGCTGACAAAACATCCAGTAACTTCAAATAATTTGATTTCCACGATTACATAGTAATATTATTCCCATGGAGCATAATATCATGTTTCATAGGACCCTATTAATGGTTCAACATGCTATTATAGTACACTTGACAATTCAAAGAAACACAAACTAACAATACAATCTCCAATCTTTACGTGTCAGTCGTTCTGATCAACCTAAAAAAAGATTGTAATCTTTTGTTAATGAGATGTCAGTGTTTGTATTACTTGATTAGCCCCTGAGGCAGTTGTTTTCTATGTAGTCTACTGGGTCAGAGCATTCCTAGTATATTTCTATGCAGCCAACTTCTCAAAAATATTTGTAGAATCTCTGCTATGTCACTTTAAGAAGCCCAGGACTGTAATCAGAATTTTGACCACAACAATGAAATTAAGCAAAAGAATAACTGTGTTAGTCCAACCCCCAAGTCATACTAGTTCTTGCATGAAGCCTTTTTTGTGTCCCAAGTCACTTGGCTGCTCGGCCTAATGGTAAACCCAAGACCAACTACAATGTCTCAAGTCCTTACCTTTTTGGTGTTTACAGGATAAAGAAAACAGAGAACTAATATAATCTGTAGATAGTAATTAAAATATTACTATGGGCTCTGCAGTGCATTAATAGATACCAATACTCATTTCTCTGTTACACACCTTCTCAGTGTCACTTGTTCTGCCACTTCTTTTCTGAAGAGATTGCACAAGATAAACCATGGTGATTATTCCACTTTTGTTTGAATTATGTCAAGTGTGACACACATAAATGTCTATATAAACTGTTTATGCATCACACCCTTTTGTAATGATTGTACCAATTACTGGTTTATCTGGCACTACAGTGCAATGTAGCTGCTTCTCTCTCCTATCGGCTCAACCAACCCAGCTCCATCCAGTAAAGTGACTTAAAGCAGCTCATAATCTCCATATTCATTATATATACTGCTGGATGAGGGAGTGGTTTAAAGGACCACTGTTGACATACATTTAAACAAATTGTATTTTGGAAAACTACCATTGAAAATATGCAACACATTCTCTAATTTAATACTTTTATATGCAATTAGACTGTGGTGAAATCCACTGTTTCAGGCCCCTATGTAAATCTCAGCAAAATCAATTACGAGTGCTGTAGCAGCACAGTAAATCGTACCTAGCTATGTTAATCCCCCATCCCTAAAACATTGCCAAGGACTGCTACGAGTAACTGCTACGAGTGAACTTCACTACAAAGCTGAAAAGCAAGGTATAATTCTCCATTGATTTTTGCACTGACAATAAATTACGAGATCACTCGCAAATCAGGGCACTGCCATAACTGCAAAAAGCAGAAGAAAGATTTACCAGTACCAAAGAACACTTGCAAGTGGTTTTTAAATCCTTGCTAAGTCTCCCAGAAGTATTTAAAGTGACAGTATAGCAAAAAAGCACTACAAAATTATGACATTTCAACACTATTTGACACCTAGCAATCCAATGTTAGTATTAAGCCTGTATGATACAGGGTAACACACAACCCAGTACTCAAAGGGTTAACACATGTCACAAAACTAAGTTGCCTAGGAATATATCATATTTTAACACAAAATAAACACATCTTTATTTATTGAAGCTATACATTCAATTGTCACATATTTTAAATATCAAAATACATTAATAAATAAAAAAGCAATTGGTATAATATTCATGACGTTCAGTAAGGCAGGATTTACAGTTAGTGTCCTAACCTGGGGGAGCAAAAGATTTAAATTAGTGTAGAATTTAGGGAAAAGAAGCGCTTGCAGCCAATTTACGGCAGTGCCCTATGTTAGAGCACTTGATTTACATAGGGCTCTTAGTTTCCGGTGATCTATTAGATACATTAGAAATAATTACGCAACAGTTTCAAGCTCGCAAATCTGCAATCATTTTTTTCCCCACATTTTATTTTTGTGTTATATTGATCCCAAGAATAAAGTAGTTAAATCATATCAGGCCACCCACATGACTAGAACATTTCCTTTATTCATTTCTATTATTTTGTACATTGTCGGATTGCGAGTCTGATCACATATCAGACTTCTAAACGCTAATTGATTAACGTTTAACCTTCATGTTTTACTGATATCATGATGACGGTCTCATTTACTATTGGCGCTTTCTAAATTGGTAGTTACAGCCTTGCTTAATTGATGATGATCACGCTCTAAAATGCTACTTAAAATTGCATGGTTTACGGTTTCAGCTTTGGGCCCTTAAATTGTGGTCTTGTTCAATTGAATTGCTCTGTAATTGTAGCAAATGCAAGCCCCCAGACTTACAGCCTATATAACGTAAACCAGGGGTCACCAAACTCGGTCCTGGAGGGCCGCACCCAGGCCTGGATTTGAAGATTTCCTTTTTGTGCACAGGTGAGTCAATCAGGATGACTGAAGAAGCAATAGTCTCACCTGTTTGCAGCAAGGATATCCACAAATCCAGGCCTGGGTGCGGCCCTCCAGGACCAAGTTTGGTGACCCCTGACGTAAACTGTGGGCTTGCGAATAGGGGCCCTAGTATCTTAAATCTATATTTTACCTCCCATGCATATTCACAGAGAGATATTATTTATTTTGTATCTGCTTGGTATGATGATTTTCCTGTTTTTCTTTTCAGTTTAATTAAGAACTTTACAATAAGAAGCTCATGGTCTGAGTCACAGTCAGCTTCAGGTCTTGTTTTTGCCTACTGTATAGAGAAGATCTGGTAGTTGTCTGGTGTTAAATATCCCATTCCAGTCCATTTGAGTTCACTAATTCCCTAATTCTACTTGATTACGGCAGAGAGATATTATTTATTTTGTATCTGCTTGGTATGATGATTTTCCTGTTTTTCTTTTCAGTTTGATTATAAACTTTACAATAAGAAGCTCATGGTCTGAGTCGCAGTCAGCTTCAGGTCTTGTTTTTTGCCTACCATATAGAGAAGATCTGGTAGTTGTCTTATGTGAAATGTCCCATCCCAAACCATTTGAGTTCACCTTTGTCATCTCATTCTTGACCACATCTAGTTTGCCTTTGGTAATATTTCCAATATTTCAGGTTTTTATTCTGAATTGTTCTTTTTAGCAGTGGACTTTCCTTTCCCCTACAGACACATCCGACTGGCTGTCCTCTTGGCTTTGATCCACTTCATTAGATCTGGTGCTACTTGTACTCACCCTCTGCTCTTCCTCAGTAATGTAATAGGCACCTTGTGGCCTGAGGGGCCCATCTTCCAGTGCCATATTGTTATGTCTCTGGTTGTGCTTGTCCATATAGATGTCTTAGCAAAGTTACTGGACTGGGTTGTTAGGTCTTTCTCCAGTGGACCACAATTCATCTGACTTCTCTATGTCCTGCGCATTTTGGGTGACCCAGCATGGTATATCTCACAGCTTCATTGAAGAACACACGCTTGTCACCATGACAAGATAGCAACCCAAAAGGGAGATGTAAGGTTACATTTTCCTTTTTAGCCGATCCATTAGCTTTTTTGCAAGACTTTCTATACTCCTTGTAGACAAGTCAAGTTGCCTCTGTCCCCTTCCAATATATATTTTCAATGCTTTATCTCAGTATTTGATTGATGTATACACATATTCAGAATAATAAAGATTTGCTCATATCCAGGAAGCTATGTACCCCCCCCCCCCCCCCCCCGGTCTACCTTTTTTTTAAGAAGAGACCTATGGAGTGGGATGACACAAAGCCTATTGTAGAGAGCCTGAAAGATTTTTTAAATGTATGAAACAACTTTTTGGACTTCAGTGTTCCTTTAACGGGACACTATGTAAGCTACAATCATAAAAGTATTTTTAGGAAATAACTTTATTCTAGCAAAATTTGAAGCCTTCTATATTGGACATCCATTGAATGCTTATTGAAAAGGCACCTGAGCCATAGGGTTATCCAACTGTGATTTGCACTTTTATTTGACTCGCACTATTATTTAATGCCAAAACAGTGTGATAGCCAGTTAGTAGTACTGATCATAGGGATCTCTACATCTGAAGTTCTTACAAAGACACTAATATTACAACAAAACAGTTATTCTCATTAAAATTATTTAGAAAATACTAGTTAAAAATTAAAGATTATTTTTTTCTATTTTCTAAAAAGGCTTGTCCAATTATCAGATCAAGTTGTTCCAATGAACATATTATAAATATGACACTTTAGTTGTATTTTAAGACTCACATCTAGTTGTGTTACTAGCAAAAATGAGAAGACGTGCAGAACTTATCCATTCATTAATTGTTCCATGTGAATCCATTCAGGAGCCCCTATCATTGTCCAGATGCAAGTTTGGAATTATGAAATAGCTGTATATTTCTTCTTCAAATGGATATTTCATTTAAGAAAAAAAAAATCTAACAAATCACCAGTTTATTCACTCGGGACCACTTCACTGAAAGTCCTTACATCCTCTGTGTTTCACAGTAAGCTCAGAAACAAATATAAGCCTCTTGATTGTGCATCCATAATGTAAATGTGATGAAGTCTACAAGAGGCATGCATTGCTAGAATACATAAAATAATGTTAATTAATGCAAGCTCACATAACCATGATCTCTGCATGTAACTGTACTTAGTAACCGTGCATATCTGTATAAATGTATTAGCTGGGCAATATGTTTCAGTTGTTCATGTGCATTTAAATGAGTCTATTTATTTATGTTTGTGCGAGTTTCCTACTTTTGTTTTCTAGTCCGTTATAAACAATCTCACATTTTATGCGATCCAAGTTCCACATCTGATTTCTGCATTAGAAGGCCTTCTGCAAAATAAGTTGTCCTTGCACATACACATCCATGGTCTGAAATACTAATTATGGAGACTTGCAAATGAGCCAATGCTGTGGCTTGTCCTATGAGCATTGTGCCCACTCAGAGATGCATATGCATCTATGAAATATATTGGTAAGAGTCAGATTAATACAACAATCATACATTGATCTGTGCCCATGAAAAGTCGCGGGTCTTGTTATCTTAGGAAGAACTATATCTGCCCCTCATAGTTAATTTTCTTTCCCCCCTTGGTTCTCTGTTTCACATTTCCTGCTCCTACTGAATTCTGTGTGATATGGGGGTTGTATATCATATACTATCATATATATAGTTGTGAACATTGCGGGTTGTTGCTAACGATTGCGGACTTGCACAGCAAGCCCGCCACAACTGCGGCCCTCGTGAAGGCGCTCCTTGCACTGGTGGAGATAAGCACCATAGACGCTCATTCCTACGACCCCGTATGACTTAGACAGTGAGCACCAAAAGCCCTCACTGCACTGGTGAAGATGAGCACCATAGGCGCTCATCCCTACGACCCACGGGACTACAGATCAACAGAAATCTCAATTATACAATTCAGAATGCAACACCCGTAGCAGTTTGAAAAAATGGCGTGAAAAAATAACGGCCTGTAACACATTTTGCAAAGGAAAGCGGGACTTAGAAAAAAAAATATACAACCCACAGGACTTAGAATTTTTTTTATCTGAGGTCGACAAAATACAAAGTTAGCGGCCGAACCGCGCACATCAAAAAAAAAAAGACAAATACAATTTAAAAAAATCATAAAAAATACATCACACACAGCACGGGGGGACAGCCAGGACGTCTGAGAGTGAGGTTGCACGCAAATGTAAATAGAATTTGCAGAGTTTTGGTACTCGAACATCGCCTAAGCGAAAAGAAAAAAAATCATGGCCGAAAAAACTAAATTGAGGCTACACAACCCCTAAACACGCAGTTATTGGACTGCAAGAAGATCCCATCAATCAATAAAATATAAAATGCTGTCAAATTGTTCACTGGAAGGTTTTATCATGAGGATAAAGCTCAAATATTTTGGCCATATCATGAGAAGACAGGATTCCATAGAGAAGACTCTGATGCTGGGAAAGACTGAATGCATAGGAAGAAGAAGTCGGCAGAGGTGGAGATGGATAGATGAGGTCATGGAACAATGAACGTAAGCTTTATGGAGGGACAGTGGCTGACGTTATCCTTTATTTGTAACGTGCCAACATATTCCATAGCACTATATAGGTTTAAGTAAAATTGAAAAACAAATTGAACACAATGCAAACAAATAGTGGGCCCTGTTATTGTGCTTTCAATCAAACATACACAGTGCTTTCCATAAAGCAACTAACAAGATTGAAAACTCGCAAACATGGGATCATATTCAATTAAGGTTTCAGGAGATCCAGAGGCCTGTAAGTGAGCTCACAAGCTAATTTGCTATTCAATTGGCATCTTTTTGCTGGCTCTAATCGGCTTCCGAATTACGGGCTTGAAAATATTACAATGGTACAACTCGTAACTTACAGCCTCCAGAAGCCTTTAATCTATCTCATCCGTAAGGCCCAAATCGCAAATCGCTATTCAAATGCTCAATTTCCCCAAGCCCGCGAATGTTTTCACACCCGTAAATAGCAAAAGAAGGAGAAAATCCTATGAGTGCAAGAGAGGACACGCAAGGGGGTTAAACACCTATTTGTAGCAATGTAAATGCAAATAATCACTACTGCACTGTAAATAACGGCAAAAGAGATGACAGACATTAGAATTAATTGCACAACAGTCTCAAGCGCACAAATGTGCAGGAAATAAAACATATTTTTATTTATCATTTTGGGGTTAAATCTATCTTGGTTATCAATGAGTTAATACATATCAGGACACCCATATGGACTAGAACTGTATTGGCATTCATTTTCATAATTCTTTATTTTTGGGATTTATTTTCTGATTGCATGTCGCTGAACCTAATTGATTGACACGTAACCTCCATGTTTTACTGCCGTAATAATGACAGTCTCCTTTTCTAATGGCTGATTCAAAATGGGCAGTTACGGGCTTGCTGAATTGATCATGTTCCCACCCTGAACTGCTCCGAACCAGTGGATGGTTTACGGTTGTGCCTTCGGGCCCGTAACTTGCGGGTTTGAGCAATTGAATAGCATCGCAATCTGAGACCAACAAGAGCCCGCAACACACTCGCAGACATTCGGCTGTCTGCAATCGAGTTGCGGGCGTAAAACTAAATATGGCCCTTACATTCTAAAGGGTATGTGTGAGGTACAGGAGAGTGATAGATGCAGTGTGCATATACAGCTAGAGGTGATTGGCTTCCTTAAATAGATAGGTTTTGAGGGATTTGAGGCAGGAAGATAGGTCAGTGCAGCAAGGCAAGGAGAGCTCAAGTTTTTTGAGACAAGGGCAGAGATATAGGAGGGTGCATTACATTTTATTCTGGAGGCTAGGGTAGCCAGTGGAGTGCCTGACAGGGAGGAGCTGCAGACACTGAACGTTGAGTGGATGCATTAAATATGTATTGGAGTGGAGATAGATGGGTGATGTGAAGGCTATCAAGGAGTGAGCTGCAGTAGTGGAGACAAGATATGAAGTGAGAGTGAATTCGAATTTTAAATTAGTATATTTGTTAGCTCTTGTATAAGGTAATTATGTATTTTGAAGATATTTTTTAGGTAAAAATGACAAGATTTTATGATTGATTGAATGTGAGAGTTAAAAGAGAAGGCAGGATCCAATAGAACCCCAAGACAGCACATTTGCTAGGTGGGAGTGATGATGGCATTGTAAACAGTGAGAGGTATATGAGGAGTGGAAGCGGAGGAAGAGAGTTTAAGAATAAGGATACGTTTGAGTTGATGGGCAGACATCCATGAGGATATGCTAGAGAGGCAGTTTGCAAATTGTGCTAGCAGAGAGAGGGATAGTTTGTTGAGAGGTAGATTTGATGTGTGTTAGGGTCACAGAGAGTCAAACACAACTGGAAGACTAAACAATACCATTTGTTATTTTCCCATTAAGAGACAGCAAGCTAGTTTTATTCATTTTTTTTGTTTTTTGTTAGCCAAAACAAAAGCTTGTTTTAAACACATCACTCTTTAAATATTAAACTAGGTGCAAGGCAATGTACAAACTTTGGATGAAATGAAGGTGAGATTTCAGCAATGCCTAGCAGTGGTCAATTATCAGCTCATAAATCAGATCTCAAACTTCACATATTAATTAATCAAATATAAAGTCATTTGTAAGATTCAATAATATTTTTTCCTGCAACTGACAAAATCACACATTGTCTTAAGGGCATCTTGACCCTTTATGAGTACAGATCAGTTAGTGTTTAATATTCTGTAAGAAAGCTTTGTGATAGTTGTACTTTTCAGTTGTAGTTTTTTCTCCATCAATTCATAGCTTTTCATAGTAGCAGTAAAAATATTTTAGAGACTTTCTACTTACAAACCTATAATATAAACATTAAACTACAAAATTAAGGGAATTAAAAATAACATGAAAAAAAGACATGAGCACAGTGCAATCGCAGAATAGAGTGCGGACATTAGAGTACAAGATCCCATAGGGGTTTATTTATGCCTTCTGTGAAGAGCCAGAGCTTCTTTCGCAAGCATCAGAGAAGGAAACCAGATGTGTTTTTATTTGGTTGCTCTAATGGCTTGTTGATGTTTTTATGTGTTTAATACATGACTTCATATTCACTGAATTTCATATCGACTACATAGCAACTTGGGGTACGTAGTCTTGAATGGAAATATCAGCCCCTACAAGCGTAGGCCTCAATTACATTGCTCCCATAATATTACTTATTAGTAAAAATTCCATGTAAGAAGTTTGCAAATACGTATTGCCACCAAACACTAAGTCGTAGCCAGTGTAACATGTTTCCCGCTCTATATGTGGTTTTAGCTAAAACTGAATTACATGCCCCCCTTAAAAAAATCGGGGCTAATTCTATGTGTGCTCGGTAAGCTTTGTGGTTGCTTGTAGTGAGCCGAATCCTAAAGTGGAAACTGACCAATCAGTAGCAGGTGCTAAATTCCTTTTGAGAACTGTTACGTAAAAGCCCTCACTATTATTAAAGGTATACTCTTCATTGTCATCATTCTTGGGGCAACAAAGGTGTTAATGAATATTACACTAATGGGTGTTTTCTCCCCTCCACCTATGACTTGCTACCCTAACAAAATTAAATAAACTTTTGGTTCCCCCAAACACCCACCAGGGGACCATCAGCACCTTCTTCCTCCCACTTCTTGGTACTTTGGGGTGGGGGCTTTTAATACCTTAATTACCTATACTTACCTTAGTCACAAACATCCCATGTTGGCTAGGATAGTTATTATCCCCATAACTGACCCAACCCTCATAAGGGATCTTATGGACCCCCATAGTCCCTATGCGCTATATAGGTGTAAAAGAACACCATATGTACGTCCCATGGCCACTAATCTCACCCTAATTGCTACCATAGGATACACACAAAACCTCATAGTACCTACCAAGAAGAGGATTCCAGTGCTTATTTTATTTATCAGAGGAAGCTCAGGTCATAGGTGGAGAATGTCATAAACCCCCTGCTTTATTTTCTTATCAACCCCTTCTCAGCCACAGAGATGGAAGCAAGGAAGGGTATTCCTTGTCTTTTACCTGCCATGTTACAGTTCTCAGTAGAGATTTAGTTGGGGCGGGTAGTTCAGTTTCTATGTTAGGTGTAGGCTCACTACGAGTGTCTACAGAATTACGAGCACACATAACAAAGAAATTCTAAAATTAAACTATTAGACATTATAATACTACATAAAGAACACAGGCTATAAAAAAACTATTAAAATGAATAATTGCTCTGTGAGTAAACCACGTAATATTCCACCAGAGCCCACAGCCATTTTTAAACAGTTCTTTGATAACAGTAATCACTGCATAAAAAGTAAGAACTATAGGATCTATATGTAACCGAACATACAAAGCATAATACACAGTACATAACCCTTTGTATCTTAGCTTTTCCTTGTGAGTAATCATAGTAATATCATATCTCTTTAATTTAGTCCTACATTATAATCTTTGTATAGGAAAATGTTATAAATTGACAGGATATTGCAGTTGTCAAATAACGGGTAGAAAAAATAATTACGTCCACCAAGATACTCAGTTATATTCATCAACAGCAGTTTTTGTAACCTGTTCTTGGAAAAATAACTACTGTACCAAAGTAAAACTGTTGAATCTATACATCACAAAAAAGAGAAATCCCAATACAAAGAAATCTGACACAACAAATCAGAACTTAAATTGGCATTTTTTTTATTTTGTGACACATTCCATCAATGTTATACCTTCTTTAGTTTATTCATAAATAATATTCTTTGAATTGAATTATCTTTTTTTTTTTTTTTGCTGCTTTTGTTTGGGCATGAGATTTATGAAATTGATTCACCATCAAGACATAGTACTTCAGAGGAGTACATCATTAACTTTGGATTTAATCCACATTTCTATCATATTTTATGTGCTCTGTATCATGTTTGTAGTAGGCTTATTAGCATTTCTATCTAGGGCTTTACTGTAAAATACACTTTATCATGTAATGATCGCAGCATATGTGGTATCCTACAGAATTTATAGATTAGTCTGCGCTCTCAATATAATATTTCATACTCAAACCACAAGGTCATCTGCCCAAGGTCACTGGAGCAGAAATGAAACTTGTCACCAGCATCCAGTTGTTGACAAATGTCAATGGTCCTTAAGAATGCTTGAAAAGAATTTGCTTTCTTACCACAAAGCAGAAATCCTGCCTAGAAAAGAGAGACACTTTGTAAAAAGCTTTGGAAATATAATTATGACATTGCGGCCCCTGATGCCCCGCTGCTCTCAAACAACACAAATTATATCTGACATTTAATTTGGGTCTCAAGGTGCCATATACGAAATTCTCCTGCTACAATGATAGCGATAAATAATCAGCGCAGGCTCTTTGACAGATGGATCTTTCTAGTTAATTTCAAGGCTTGCAATCATGTACCGACTTTACCAGTGCAGAGATACCGGGCCATGGAAGATGGAGATTAAACTGTTGCATGAGCAAAAACAGCTATTTGTTTTATGGGCTTATTTTTATGTGGAGGTCAGTGCTACAAATGTGAGGGTTATACTCGCTGAATGTGCTTGTTATCGTCTGATATCAAACACAGTGACAGCCCATGAGATACAGCCCTACAAATATAAAACTTTATTAAGCATTATTTTAGGATGTGGGCATGATCCGTGAAGTGAATCTGTTTAAACAACAGACTCCCTAAACCTGCGGCCGTAACAATAATGTTATAAAAGCAAAATCAAGTAGTGAACAAAATAGAGGCGCAGCAATATATATGATTCAGAGATTTTAAAACCTTGACCCCAGCAGGATCCGTTCTGCGCATTCATACAATAACTGACACTGAGAAAGAACAGTATGGGTAAACCAACGGGCCACAGGCAATGTATTAAACCAAACATATATATGTACCAACATGGTATAACAAGTGGGAAGAGCCCGACCAGGGGCAGCAACCTCTTGACCCTGAGTGCGCGCCCATGCGTCCACCTACTGTTGCGCTGCACCCGTCCAAGTCAGAGGTGCTCATCAGAGAACTAGTTCTATGGCCATAATAAAAAACTCTGAGAGCAGCTTCTTTTAGCTCAATTGTGCCCTTCACAGGGAGAAATATCCTGTGGTATCTCAGTCTGGTCCCACTCAAAAGAGTGACCCAGCCCCGAAATACCAGGCAATTCTACCCTGAACAGGAGAAACAGCAAACCCCAGATGCGTTTCTGCCTTTATGGGCCTCGTCAGTGAGGTGCAGTTGAACTCCATAAGGCACAGTGAGCAAGGGGTCCACGTCTGGAGTCCCCTATTACCCTTAGGGAGACTAAACCCCAAGGGTAATTTGCATAAACAAAAAAACTCTGGCCAGGGAAACTCCCCATCCCGCCGCTGTGGCCATTACTTTACATACAAAATAATTGAAGGTATAACATATACCCCATGACATGCATTACAACAAATTCACACAATACTTTATGTATATATATTTTATTTATTTACTGTACTACTGTACGGTGGAGGGCTTCTATCGCTCTTTTGCCCACCATATTATAAATGATTGTTGTGGTGAACTACCTATTCATAATTTCCACAACACAGGCTGAGATCCCGCTCCATGCTGATGATAGCCAGTAAGCTTGAAACAGCTGTACATGGATTGGATACTCAGCCTGTGTTTATTCCAACCTTGGCTTTGCATTAAAGCTGTGTAATGCAGCATGCATAAGCTTAAAGGAAGCCATGTTTGATGATGGCTATGGAATGAAGAGCGAGGCATTTGTGGGCATGTTTGTGTGTCCCAGCTCAAGTTCCCAGAATGCAGTGTAATAACTGTTTTTCTCGGAACTCTGAGCTGGAAGCAGGTTTTTTTACTTGCTTTAGACATTCAAATATGAACACAGATGTACTTTTTATTTACTATATATATATATATATATATATATATATATTTTTTTTTTTTTTTTTTTTTTACATACCACCAAAACTTAAACACACCCATGACCTAAACACCCCCTGGCACCTAAATCCTGAGAGGGTGGAAGGGTATCCGCATGCTGGCCGGCCGCAGAGTAAGCCAAAAATGGCGCTGGCTTCGCGCCAACACCCCTCCCGGCTCCTCCCCGCGGCCAGCTAGCCCGCCGGCCAATCAGTGTGCGCAGGGCCCTGCCGGGTCACACGACCCTCCATGCGACAGGAGCCCTGCGCGCTACGGGCCTCCATTCTCTCTCTCTCTCATTCTAGCCTCAAAAGAAGGTCTAATTTATTAATGGAGTAAAGACAAATATGAGAATTTAGAGGGAGCCTATAATTTACGGTCCTTTCAAGTGATGAGTGTAGGTGCCAAAAAATAAAGGAATTGTGCAATGCAGCTGACTCAGATTAAATAAACAGGTTTAGTGCTATAAAAGCTAACATAGAAGAATTATATAATAATTACAAAATGAAGAAAAGAGCTTTAATACATTTTCTAATTGATTTTAGTTATTCTATTTGATGGTGCAGAGCACGGAAGTTGTAATGATTTGAGGAACCCTGTAAACTGAATGTGAAGTAAAATCAGCAGGGTCGAGTCACATTGTTATGAACTGTTGGCTTGCTGCTGTGGTCAAAGTGTACCGTGACTGGGCAAACGGCACCATCCACTATAACAATCGCGCACAGACAGAGAGACCACACAGTGAGAGGGCACAGAGAGAGAGCACAGAAAGAGAGAGTATGAAGAGAGAGAGGGCCCAGAGAGAGAGCATACAGACAGTGAGCGCACAGGGAGAGAGAGCCTATAGAGAGAGAGAAAGTGCAGAGAGAGAGCGCAAAGAGATCTCACAGAGAGAGAGCACTCAAAGAGAGAGCGCACACAGACAGAATGCAGAGAGAGCACGTAGAGAGAGAAAAATGCAGTGAGAGATAGAGTGTGCACAGAGAGAGAGTGCTCAGAGAGAGAGTGTTCAGAGAGAGAGCTGAGAGAGAGAGCACAGAGAGAGGGAAAAGCACTTGTGAGAGAGACAGCACAGAGAAAGACAGCACAGAGACAGACCGCACAGACAATTGAATATAAATTTATATTACACCGTCATTTATGACAAGCAAGTTGATAGTTGTAAATAAATGACGTGGAAACTGTGAAGCACCACGTGCATTTGATGTCAGAGGTGGAAGGTGTGTAACGGCCAACCAACACGCTACAATTGAGCTCACCACTTAAATAAGCCAGAGGCTTCCAGATGTATGTCTAAAATGACAGTTCTGCCAGCCCTGTTGAGTATGGGGCTCCAAAGCTCCCGAACCTGCACCCATGATGACGAGGGATCATCATCAAAAACTGCTTCAATTTGCACAACAGTATCAAAAGCTGGACCTTTTCTGATTGGAAAAGGGTTGCCTCCTCTGCTAAGTAATATTTTCTGCTCCATCAATAGGACGGACGTTTGCGTGCAAGGCACAAAACCTCTGAGAACAAACACATGCTGGTGGCTGCAGCGTTATGGTCTGGGGATTTTTTTCTTGGCATTGTCTAGTTTCAGTCATACCGTTTTCCTGGAGCAACAACCAGAATTGTCCGGAAGTGTTTGGAGGAGCATGGCAAGACTTCCAAGTACTTCCATGGCCTCCAAATTCCCCAGACTTGAACCCCATTGAGCACCTGTGGGACCATCACCATGTTCGCCGTATGGATCCTCCTCTATGCCCTCTTCATCAGCTGGTCATAATAATGTAAGAGCTAGTCATAATATTTATGAATATGTTTGTCCAAGAAAAAAGGTATCACTATACTGCAATACTCTGATTATTCATCTATATACAATGCAATACAAAAGTATTCACCCCTCTTGGTATTTTTCGTGTTTTGTTGCCTTACAACCTGGAATTAATATGGATTGTTTAAAGATTTGCATCATTTAATTTACAGAATATGCCCAGAACTTTGAAGATGTTTTTTTTTTAATTGTGAAGCAAACAACAAATAGGTCAAAATAGCAGGAAAAGTCAATGTGCATAACTATTCACCCACCTAAAGTCAATACTTTGTAGAGCCACCTTTTGCAGCGATCACAGCTCAAAGTCACTTTGGATAAGCCTCTATGAGCTTGCCACATCTTACCACTGTGATTTTGCCCATTCCTCCTTGCAAAACAGATCCAGCTCCTTCAAGTTGGACGGTTTGCTCTTGTGAACAGCAATCTTTAAGTCTGACCACAGATTTTCTATTGGATTGAGGTCTGGGGGTCATTGTCCTGCTGGAAGGTGAACATCAGTCCTAGCCTCAAATCACGCACAGAGTGGTACAGGTTTTGCTCAAGAATATCCCTGTATTTAGCACCATCAATCTTTCCCTCAACTCTGAAAAGTTTCCCAGTCCCGGGTGTTCTTTGGGTGATGTGATGTGTCGGGTTTGCACCAGACATAGCGTTTTCTTTGATGGACAAAAATTTTAATTTTAGTCTCATCAGACAAAACCCCCTTCTCCATACATTTTGGGAGTCTCCCACATACCTTTTCGCAAACTCAAAACGTGCCATTTTGTTTTTTCCTGAAAGAAATGGCTTTCTTCTGGCCACTCTGCCATAAAGCCCAACTCTATGGAGTGTACGGCTTTTTGACGTCCTATGTACAGATACTCCAGTCTCTGCTGTGGAACTCTGCAGCTCCTCCAGGGTAACTTTAGGTCTCTCTGCTGCCTCTCTGATTAATGCCCACCTTGCCTGGTCCGTGAGTTTTGGTGGGCGGATGTCTCTTGGCAGGTTTGCTGTTTTGCCATGTTCTTTCCATTTGCTTATGATAGATTCGATGGTGCTCCTGGGGATCATCAAAGATTTGCATGTATATTTTTTATAACCTAACCCTGACTTGTACTTCTCAACAACATTGTCCCTTACTTGTTTGGAGAGTTTCTTAGTCTTCATGGCAGTGTTTGGTTAGTGGTGCATCTTGCTTAGGTGTTGAAGCCTCTGGGGCCTTTCAAAAAAGGTGTGTATATGTAATGACAGATCATGTGACACTTAGATTGCACATAGGTGGACATCATTTCACTAATTATGTGACTTCTGAAGGTAATTGGTTGCACCAGAGCTTTTTATGGGGGATGAATACATACGCACATGCCAATTTTCTGTTTTCTATTTCTAAAAAATAGTTTTATGTATATATTTTTCACATTTCCCTTCACCAACTTAGACTATTGTGTTCTGATCCATCACATAAAACTCATTGCACTTAAGGCTGTAATGTAACAAAATAGGTAAAAAGTCAAGGGGGTGAATACTTTTGCATATATAAAATCTTGTTCATAACTAGATAACTAGACTAGAAACTAAAATGATAAAAGTGCTAAGCTACTAATGAACTCCTTTTTGAAAAATCAGTGAGGGTTAAAACTGCAGAAATAGAAAAGAAAGCAAACAATACAAATATCAAGCAGGCAATATGAAAAAGGTTATGGAGTGAAAGTAAATAGTAATGTAAAGTCTGGGTTGGTCTGAAAGTAAATAACAAAATGTAAGCAAAACAGAAGAGACATGGGTTAGGACAAATACAATTCAGCTTTATTCAGAGTGACAAAAATATTCATAAATGATTAGAACAGTCCGCCACTATGAAGCTAATGAGCACAGACGTTTAAGGTTGTTTTGTTTTGTAAACTGCTGGGCAATTTCTTAAAGAAAAGTTTATTGACAGAAAAATTACATTACTCACTCCTGTACTACTGTAATTGTAATATCATCCACTGTTCTTGATTACCTTTCTATTTGGACTAGATTTATTCTTTATGAGAAACTTTCAAAAGTTTATCAGTATCTAATGTATTTATCTGCTAGTTCATAATGGGATATGATATCATGTGGAGACTAGATATCCCTTCCTTGAGGGACACATTTTGTGGATGGCTCCATCCCCAACCAGTGACATCATCTGTGCATATTGTGATATGTTCCCAGTCTCCGCTGGGTTTGTGCCTGTATTTCTGGCACTTTAATGGTGGACACAAGAGGCTATAGATACTTTTCCAAGTGTTATTGAAGTGTAGCCACTGATGCAAAAATAACAACCCAAAACAAATCAATGAAAATAATAGGCCCAAGTACTCACAAGCTGCAGGCTGCTGTCAATGAGCCTCATTCAATTTTAGAGATCTGGGCTCGCAAGTAGACATTTCAAGTTACTTTGCCATTCAATTGGCTTCCGTTTGCGGGCTCCGATTGAGTTACGACCCCCGAGCCACGATTTATAGTGATTTGTCAAATCTAAAGTTACTTCCATCAAAGCCTTTGATCTTTCGAAGATATTTATATGTGTCAGAACCCATAGTGAAGATAATGGCTGCCCTGGTCCTGTATTACTACTGAAGTGGATGTTATGATGCCTTGCATATGAAACATTGTCAATGACTGTATTAGCAGTTTATAAAATAAAAAAACAGAAGGCTCACAGACTATTGCAGAATGTTATCAGTTCAAGTTTAAACATACATTGTTTGAACCTGTTGGGAATTTCAACAGCAATAAAAAGCAGACCGCCACAATATTAATTTTGGTAAATGTAAAAATAGTTTCCACAGTCCAGGGAACAGTTAGTTATTTTAGGGAAGGAGTGTTAGGGGTTAAAACCACTGGTGAAGAGCCACACTGCTTTTATGACAAGGGGCTTGCTTGTCTGGAGCAGAAGAGCAAGGTTGAGGTTGACAGCAGCAGAATAATTTGGTCCCTCCCAAGCAATAGAATTGCAAAGGGAGCAAACTGAATGATAACAAAGGTAATAAACCGGCTGTCCTGATAGGAGTTTTTGTCTACTGTCCTGATAACAGTCTTTGTCTGCCTACTGTTGCTATTGTATGTAAAGCTACACCAATCAGAAAATAATGCAAAATTATAAGTAAGATAAGTAATTCGACCAGGAATGGAGTTTTTTTACATGTACTATAGACTGGAAGGTTGGGTTCCATCTTGGAGATAGAGACATGTCCACCAGAAGATGACACCTGCAGGTAAAGATTCTTATTACCTGCTTACTTATGCTAAATAATGGTCAATGATCTAACAACAGTAGCTCAGTATTTTAATTAGCCATTGATCACTAATAAAACTCATATTCCATGACTTTCAGTATCACTGGCCGGAAAGTAATTTCTTTTGGCAACAAGCTTTTGCTGTGGGGGCAGCCAATGAAATGTGTTTGTCCTCTTATCAAGTGACATTATTCTTATAGTATTTTAGGCCTGTCTCTCATCTTTGTCCCCTTCCCTCTTGATGACTTTATCAGGGTGGAGGCAATCAGCTAAACCAACAAATAACGATCCTTTACTATCACATTTCCTCTAATATTCAGTTTTTAATTGATGAAGTTTTAATGTGAAGCTGCAACAGATACATTAATATAATTTCTATTTTAATTATACTTTTTGACCTAGCCCTTAGACTTTAAAATGTTAACATTAAGCTTTTATAACATATTTACATATTTCCAAATATATTCATAATCTCTGAGACCATTTCTGGTCCAGTTTTTCTCACCATATTTTACTAAAACTAATCCCACTAAAGTCCAAAATTACTTCTATATTTCATTATTACATTGTCATTCTTCTCAACATTACACCATCCTCTCTAATAACTATCCTTAATAATAATAATCATTTCTTACTTGTGCGGTACATTTCTCCTCTGTTTTCTTTTGCAGCATCACAATGTTATTTTCTGTAACCTCCACCTTTTATCCTTCTTCACTCTTAATTTTGCCTTTAGTCAAAACACGCTCATTATTATCTGTCAACATCTAAGCTCACATATACAGTACAATCTGAACCCTCTAGCTGTCTCACAGCAATCTCCTCCTAGAAGGCTAAGAAATGATTGAAACACAATATATCAAAAGCTGATCTGCCTTTAATACCACCTACACTAGATCATGCCATGATGAGTCATTTTTCATCATTGTTAATAATACCACAATCCACGCAATATCTCATGGCCATTTTAAGGCGTCTCCTCACGTTGCTTTTTTCCAAGCACATCCATATCACTGCTACATGTTCTCATCTATTTCTCTTTTAAATCTCTATCATCTAACCATGCATGGTCATTTATCCTACTTTGCTGTTCCTATTTCTCAGACATCCCTACTTTTCAATGCTTCTCCAAAGCCTTTCCTTTTTTTTGTTGCCTTTTTCACCTGTATTATTTAATGACCTGATATGCCCCTAGACCAGAATTAAGCAAGTTCAGTCCTGGAGGGCCACACACATGCCTGGATTTAAGGATCTCCTTTCTGTGCACATTTAAGTCAATCAGGATGACTGAAGAAGTAATTGACGTACATGTGCGCAGCAGGGATATCTTCAAGTCCAGGCCTGTGTGTGGCCCTCCTTCAACGAACTTGCCCAGCTCTGCCCTAGACACTGTTCAAGTTAGCCTTCTCTTTTCCCTATGCCATTACTTTTCTACTAGAATATTGCCCATCAAAAAATGACGCCAATGAAATTGTAAGTGAGCTAATGCTGTTTGGTGTATGGTAATCAAATAAATAATACATTACAAAAGGAATATACTTTCCCTATTTGGAAGTAATGTATGCAGAAAGCATTGTGTTGAAGAGCTGACAATCTGTTTTGATGTTGCCGCAGCATCTAATGTGTGTTTTGAGTGTTGTGGAGCTGCTGTGTAAGTGTCAGCAATGTGTGTAGTGTAAATAGTGTGCGTGCGCAAGGCAAATCTGTTAGGGTAGCTGTGTACTTCCGCATTGTGTAAGTTAGTGTTGTAAAATGATTTTGCGTCCTTGTTCTTGTACCTCGTACAGCTTTTTTGAAAAATCTGTATGTTTTTCGTGGTATTTTGCATGTTTAGGGTCCTTTAGCCTCGTTTTCGTTTTGTTCGGCGGCCATTTTTTCTCTCGCTTAGGGGATTTTTGGGTGTCTAAACGCTTCGCGAGAGTCCACATTTGCGGCCCTCGCTTTGCAATGGCCGCAGCGTTAGCAACAACTTTTGTCAACCCGCACTGTTGACAACTGTATATGTGATAAAGTCTTTAACCAATTTTCCAATTTCAGGAATTCTTTAAATGATATGGAAAGCTTATGGATTTTACTAGATAAAAGCACTTTTTTGTACTTTATTTTATTAAGAAGTGCTTATAAGCTCTGTTTGTACTGCCTAAAATCATACAAATATTCCCTGCTATATATACAGTTGCAAGCAAAAGTATGTGAACCCTTTGGAATGATATGGATTTCTGCACAAATTGGTCATAAAATGTGATCTGATCTTCATCTAAGTCACAACAATAGACAATCACACTCTGCTTAAACTAATAACACACAAAGAATTAAATGTTACCATGTTGTTATTGAACACACCATGTAAACATTCACAGTGCAGGTGGAAAAAGTATGTGAACCCCTAGACTAATGACATCTCCAAAAGCTAATTGGAGTGAGGTGTCAGCCAACTGGAGTCCAATCAATGAGATGAGATTGGAGGTGTTGGTTACAGCTGCCCTGTCCTAAAAAAAACACACACCAGTTCTGGGTTTGCTTTTCACAAGAAGCATTGCCTGATGTAAATGATGCCTCACACAAAAGAGCTCTCAGAAGACCTACGATTAAGAATTGTTGACTTGCATAAAGCTGGAAAGGGTTATAAAAGTATCTCCAAAAGCCTTGCTGTTCATCAGTCCACAGTAAGACAAATTGTCTATAAATGGAGAAAGTTCAGCACTTCTGCTACTCTCCCTAGGAGTGGCCGTCCTGTAAAGATGACTGCCAGAGCACAGCGCAGACTGCTCAATGAGGTGAAGAAGAATCCTAGAGTGTCAGCTAAAGACTTACAAAAGTCTCTGGCATATGCTAACATCCCTGTTAGTGAATCTACGATATGTAAAACACTAAACAAGAATGGATTTCATGGGAGGATACCACAGAGGAAGCCACTGCTATCCAAGCAAAACATTGCTGCACATTTACAGTTTGCACAAGAGCACCTGGATGTTCCACAAGCATTACGCACAAGCAAGGAAAACTACCCACAGACAGCTGTTTCAAGGTTACTGTCTATTATCAGCGTGGGGCGGTTCCTAAATTGTGTAGTAGATTTTATAGGGAGGTAGTTTACCACAACAATCATTTAATTTTTAATGAAAACTTGCACACTTACAACCCTCTTTTGGGTGTACGGGAGGGTCATAGATGTGCATATTAAGACTGCATTTTTTATGAGTTTTTAAAGGTTTTGAGGCAGGAGGCTAGTCCATGTGGGTGGCCTGATATGTATTAATTCATTGATTCCTAGGGTCGATATAACATGGAAATAAAACGTAAAAAGATTTGCAAGCTTGAGACTGTTATGCAATTCATTCTAATGCCTTTCATTGCTTTCCCATTATTACGTACAGTAGAGTGTGTTTATTTGCTTTTACAGTGTTACGAACAGGTTTTTAAATCACTTGCCGGTCCTATCTAGTACTCCTAGAATTTTTTGATTCATTTACCATTTATGTTTTTTTTATCACATCATCAGTGGTTAGTCGGTACTTTATACCGTATCATAAATGGTAAGTATATTTACATTATATTTTTCTGTCTCTGGTATTCTCATGTTATGTTTTCTCACAGGAAGTAATGTTTAAAAACCCAGTTAAATAACTGGACTTGATAACAAAATATACAGCTTTAATACTTGTTTTTCTCTTGAAAAACAATAAGAAAATCAATCAGTGTTCATTCTTTATTTCAAAACCTCTCAAGTTGCTAATTGCTCTCTTGCATTATAAATTCATTGAATAAGCAAATTATTTAACTGTTTATTCCCTTGGTAGTCATTAAACTCCTGTCTGGTTGACTGTAAATAAATGCATAAACTTTCTAGTTTTTTGTAGCTTCATTTTAGTACTACATTATTGACATGGTCTGTGAATGTTGTCTGTGAACTGCACATGTTGGGGGATTAATGTCCTCTCAGTCCATTCTTCCTTCGGCTAATTTGAATTGAAAAACTGTTTTGGGATTTTACTTGAATATTTATATTTTCTGCTGGCCCTGCTCTGTAAGGAATTGTAATGTAGAATTCTATGTGATGCGTATAACTTAACTTCCTTGACCTGTAAAATGTTATATAAATGAGATATGTTTTTTTTTTTCTCCAAAATGTTTAAAGGCAGAAAACTGATACTTAATAGTAGTATGTGCTCACACTAGCAGGTTCTCTGGTTTTGCAGGTTCCTGCAGCCTTCTGTTCCCGTTCGCCACTGCGCCAATCTGCTCCAATCAAGTGCTAGTGTCTTTCAGTACATCAGCTTTGCCATTACCTGGACACATCTATCATTAAGTCTTTAGTTGTGCTTGCTTATCCATAAGGTTTTCTTGCGAAGATACTGGGGTGGATTGCCAGTTCCTTCTCGATTGGACCACAATTTGTCTGACCTCTCTGCTATGACCTGCTGCTCTTGGGTGACTCTACATGGTTTAGCTCACAGCTTCATTGAAATACTTAAGCCCCTTCACCACAACAATGTAGCGATCAAAAAGGGGATGTATATGTTACTAGACAATACAACCTTTTTTTTTTTTTTGCATTATAATGGAAAACGTAAGCTAATTTAGAATAATATATATATATTTTTTTTCTTACTCCATGGCAGCTGGGCTGTTTGTTGGCTTTATCTTAGCTCAGCTCTGCCCTTCAAGTTCTGTGGTTCAGGTGGCAAACAGTGAAGCCTGTAGTGGTCACCTGCAAGTCAACAGGTTGTGGTGACCAGAGGAAATCCATTAGGTTGTGTGATGAAATCACCCAGTGAGGCCATCTTGAAATTAATCTGCACCATACTCGAAATAAAAGGGTTCTGCACTTAATTTAATTAGATATTAAATTACCATAAATTGGAGATTCCCCACATATTGATATGCTTTAGATCAGTTTAAAATACAACTGGAAAAACATTGGTGTAACTATATTGAGGATAACAAAATCTTGAAATAATTATTGTAATTCCCAAATTAGGAAAAGATTCATCCCTTTTTCACATCTTGTAGACCAATAACACTTTATAACCAAGTCATAAAAATGTTCACTTCTATAATAGCAAGTACATTATAACCGATGGTCTCAAGGAGGGTCCAGCTGACCTGTCCAATGAATGGATCCCACTGGTTAGGTCCTCAACCCTCCTATGGATTCCCCTGAAATGGGACTTGCTTCAGAATCTGTGGACTGCAAACATGCAGTTATGGGTGCAGGATTTCTTGGTATCTAGATTGGAGAAAACTGATGAAAAAGCTCTATTACACCCATCAGAAACACAGCTGATACGCTTGTATACTTTAAGGGGTAACCCACTTATTAAAATACACATGGACTTGTATACATGATAGAACAAAAAGATCCCAGTAATTCAATTATTCTGGGTGCAGAGTCACAAATAGTAGTGTAATCAGCAGAAGGTCCTCAATGATAGCCTGGGATGCCCCCTCAATGGTCTGGACATGGTGCCACTTTCTCCACTCATTACAAGCTTGGGGGAGCTTCAACATCAGCTCCCCATATAAGAACTGAGCAATACTTTGTGGTTGTCCTCCTCAAGATGGCGGGAAATGGCCGGTAGATTATGCTGGCACTCCAACTAAGTAAGCTTACCTGGAGTTGGACTCAGTCCATGGGTTTGACCTGTTGGAGCTAACACTGCAAGTCAAAGTCCTGCAGAAGGCTGTCATTTTTGTATTCAGTGGTATTGGTAATATATCCATTAGTTATATATCAACAACAACAACAACTGTATACATATTTTATTCACTTCCTTTTATATTGTTATGCCCAAATATAAAATATTTGGGCATAACAATATATAAAGAAGTGAATAAAATATGTATACAGTATTTTTTCAATTGTTATTAAAATAATAATGCAGGAACTTCAAGTTTGGAAACATTTTTCAGTTACCTTTTTAGGTAGATGTCATCTCATTACAAACTATATATTTTCCAGGAAAAGAGCCCACTGAACTCTTGGGGACTGTTGGACTATTGGGGCAGGGGCTGGATTAACATGGACTGATCTTGCCCTGTTGGCACGAGGTGTTTAATATTAGCTACAACATCATGGGAATTGTTTTGCTGTCTGGGAAATGATTGGGACTTACACTAATTTGGTCTGGCCATTTGGTTATTTGACAAGGAGAACAAGGATGATATTAATGTGCAAATTACCCATTCCAGGGCTAGAGGCAGGAAGGGAAGGCCAAATTAATGGCACTAAGGTGCAAATTACCCTCACAGGGCTTGGGGCAGGAAAGAGATCAAAGGGCAGGAGGGAAGACAAATTGTGAAATCTTACACGTCCAGGGTCCTAGCTCAGTGGGTGGGGAAAAAAGCTATGTGCTATTTTTACTGCTTTGGTATAAAAAAGTATCTGAAACAAGAATAGATGCTCAGTCTTCCTCTACACTAACTAAAGGTGTTGGTCCTGTTTCTCGATGAATGATGGTCTGATCGGAAATGCTGGGTGCCGAGATGCATATAAAAGTCACAACCTGCAGATTGCTCCTATAAGCTACAGTAGGAGAATTAGGGGTTTACAGAGCCCCCAAATCGTGGTTGTGACAAACGGTCTTTAAGTACCAACATTTTAATTTTTTTAATAAACCTGTCCAACTCTGTGCATTTCCTTTTACTTTTCAATGAAGTTTCAACAGGTTTTCCTTAATATGTTTCATAAGAGCAAACTTATGCTTATGTATAAATCATGCTCTTATGAATGCAAGAAAAAAAAATATGTTCCATGACCTTTTAATGAAGCAGATTAAAAGGTAACAATAGATACATTATTACTAACAAATATGCTGAAATACTGAAAGTAGAGATAATGCTGTAATTGGCAAAGCACAATGGATAACACATTTTTCTAAACTAACACTTAAAGACTTAATTAAAGTAAAAACAAGTAATAATAATATATTATGCACTAGTAGTCACTGGGAAATGTCTTATAAAATACTGTATTACGCTTACTATAATGCTTTGTACCATCAGAAAGGTAATCCTTGTGTTTGTTTGACATGTCAAATGTTATGAGGTGGTGGCAAATTGATATCATTGTTTGTTAGGCTGCCCGAACATACAAGTGGTTTGGAGAAAAGATGAAGAATATTATGAATGCTCAATATTATCTTGACACCTGAATGGGCAATTTTGGAATCTTAAATAAAAAGAGGTTAAAAATGTACCTAAAAGTTATAAACATTTCCACCACAAATTAGGAGTTTCCATGCATAAAACAATATTATCAGTCTGGATACAAAAAAGACGCCAGTAGTCCATGTGGTATTTAATACATTAAATGTATTATTCCAAATGTACTGGACAGAGACACAAATATACAAGAAAAAACAAATAGACATTTTTTAAAGACCTGTAGCCCCTATATCGGTACATCATCTAGAAAAAATAGACTTCAAATTTTAAAGGCATTCAGATATACCTCTAGGTACGCTATGGAGGTGCTTAACAACAGATCCCAAATTGCTGATCGGAGATCTAATCCTCCCCACTGAGATGTACTTTTTGTTGTTTACCTTGGCTGATATTTCTGTTTCTTAAATCCAGGGAATTTTGTGTGAAGTTTTAATAAATACAATTAAAAGAAAAAAGAACAACATTGTGTATAAATGTTTAATATAACATCTAATATGTGGTTTGTGGAAATATTGTAGTTTATATTATAAGGCACATTTTCCTAACTAGATCATTAAAAAAAAAAATTAAAATCATTGTTAAAAGGGTAAGTTGTACCATATATAATACTATGAGATTTTTTTATTCATTTGTGTGTTTTAAAATGTTCAGCTGGCTATATGTACCGTACAGAGTATGGGATAGTTCAAAATCCACTATAAGCTAAAGCAATTTTCCATATCTATGATTATATAGGAACATTACACCTAGTTGCTTCACTGGAGTAGTATAGTACTAGTATAGACAAATTAGGGTATATGAAGCATGGTATAGTATAATTAACCTTTAATTCCAATGCTCTTAACCACTGCATTAAATATGTTAAAAGTTAATTTTTGATATAGAAATAAATATTTAACTCTGGCTGTCTAATATTTAATGTCCCATTTCAGTCCATTTTCACCCATTCCCAGCATATCAGTGTTTAACATTGTCATCTCATGTTTGACCGGGTCCAGTTTGCCTTGGTTTATAGTCCTAACATTCCAGGTTCCCATGCCAAATTGTTCTTTATAGCAGTGGTTCCTTTCCCCTCCAGATATATTCACAGCAGGTCGTGCCCTATGCTTTGGCCCAACCCCTTCATTCAATCTGGTGCTACTTGCACTTACCCTCTGTTCTGCCTCAGTAATATGGTAGACACCTTTTCACTTGAGGGGCTCCTCTTAAGATGCCATATTGTTTTGTCACTGGCTGTGTTCATCCATAAGTTTTCCTGGCAAAGGAATTAAAGTGGGTTGCCACTTCCTTCTCCTGTGTACTGAAATTTGCCTGCTATGTCTTTTTGGTATGACTTGCCCATCTTGAGTGACGCTTCATGGTATAGCTGACAGTTTCATTGAGGCACAGAAGCCCCTCCACAAGGTAGTGACCCAGAACAAGGCAGAGATATTTACAAATTACAAAAAAAAGTTCAATGGGTACAATTAGCAAATCACAAAGGTATAGACAAATGTTAAATACCAACTCAATACAGTATGTTGATGTCCCTACTCTGAAGAGCTTACAATCTAGAGGTAAGAGTAGGGTCTGAGACAGGATGCAAGATGGCAGTGATTACGACAGTAGGCTGATGCAAGTGGGAGTGCTTGTGTTATAATGTAGGTTGGTAGAGTATGCAGGTTGTGCATGTTAAGGCTAAAGTTTCTTTAAACAGTTGCGTTTTAGTGAATTTTTTAAGGTTTTTAGGCAGGAGATTCTGACAGAGTGAAGCATGTAATCCCACAATATTTTTTGTGTGAATGAAGACGGTCATGGGCAGAATGAAGAGTATGATTTGGGAGTATTTTGAGATGAAGACAGAGATATATGGGGGTGCACTGTTGTTAAGGGCTTTATACGTTATGATAAGGATTTCAAAAGCTATTATAGAGGCTATTAGAAGTCAGTTGGAGTGGGGAGGCCAATAGGGAGTGAGTTGCAATAGTCAAGAAGAGATATGATGTGTATTTTCTATAAATAACGTGCCAATTATCAAGTCCTGAATAGACCAGCAAGAGTTAAATATACAACATTTTCCTTATAAAATTGTACCACAATCTCTCATTCCTGTAATTTCACACATTACTTGATAAGACTAGATTTTTAAATCAATTTATGTCTAATATATTCCAATTCATTACGAGAGTATAATTTATTTGTTATGTTACATTCATTCTATAAAAAGTAATCTATAAGGATTTACATTTTGCCCAAGAGAAGCAGTAATATTTTTTGCTATAAGCTATTGCCTAATAAAATATTTTATATTTACTTAAGATTCAATTCCTGGAGAGAAATGTATATTCGATCCATTGAGAATCATGCAACCCATTTAGCCGTATTTCTAAATCAAATGGTATGACTGTTGCAATTATGGTAGATCCATCAACGTCCATTATAAAATTATGGCTGGAAATGCTTGCTTTACTTTACATCTGTATTAGTGTTCAGGATGGTAGACATTCCTGATCCAATTGCTAAATTTTATTTGGATTAACCATTCTCAAACGGGCGGTGGGGGAGTGCAAGGTGTCTAACATCCACCAGCTCCGTGATATCATTATGGAGGAGTGGAAGAGGACTCCAGTGGCAACCTGTGAAGCTTTTGTGAACTCCATGCCCATGAGCGTTAAGGCAGTGCTGGAAAATAATGGTGGCCACACAAAATATTGACACTTTGGGCCCAATTTGGACATTTCCACTTAGGGGTGTACTCACTTTTGTTGCCAACGGTTTAGACATTAATGGCTGTGTGTTGAGTAATTTTGAGGGGACAGCACATTTACACTGTGATACAGGCTGCACACTTACTACTTCACATTGTAGCAGAGGGTCATTTCTTCAGTGTTGTCACATGAAAAGATATAATAAAATATTTATAAAAATGTGAGGGGTGTACTGACTTTTGTGAGCTACTGTATATATATATATATATATATATATATATATATATATATATATATATATATATATATTTATTTATTTACTCAATGGGTTGGCAACGGGGGGGGGGGGTTTCAACAGGGCACCACTCCATTGGCTAGCTATGCCACTGCAGAGGATCATATGTAGTATCTCTTCTTAATTATTCTCCCTTCAACTTAAAATCATGACCTCATTTAAAAAAAACAAATAGCCTAGGGAAATCTCACACAATAATATAAATAATTCTCGTGAATGCTATACATGTTACAAAATGACACTGAAAACTGGCCAATTGCAATTGGAGTAGTGAAAAAATATAGTATGAACTGAGTGATTCTTCTTTGATTGCAGTGGAGCATGTTCAATTAAAAAGGGAACATAATATGTAACCTTAAATTGGGTTGGATGACAATTAAATCAAGGATGGAAATTAAAGTATGTCCAGAATTAAAGAATGTTAATCGAATTTTCCAGAATTTTTTTCATATGTGGTTCGTAGATATATTTATAGTTTATATCCCTTGCATTTTGACCCTATCAACTCAGCATCTCACTGTCAGTAACATAAATCAAACATGGCAGCTTCCACTGTTCATAAACTTGATGGCAAATAGAACAAGTTCGATAACTTTTACATAGAAAGTCAATCTTCTCTAAGACTGATCTTTCACATGAAAGAAACCTAAGTTTAGGTGATACTTCCCTTTTAAATACTCTACTAACTTGTGACTAAAGAAAAGGAGGATTATTCTGTTGGTACATATATACTTATTTATCCGCTAATGTGCACTAAATGTTTTTTTTTATCGCCTTTAAAAAATAATTTTAATACAAATACAACTATTATTTTAGCAGGCTTTCAAACACATTAGAGCAGAATGTAATTACCGTACTTATTGTACTTATTTCATCTCATGAAAAATGCATATCAAACTCGTCGTGTCAGGATCACCTACTTATGTCGGTCTTACTAATTATGGCATCATTATAATTAAGTTGTAAACAAACAAGCAAACATCAGATGACTTGATAATGTCTTTAAGTGATAAGATCATTTATCTGCATTATTTTCTCCAAGCCATCCATTTACTCTGAAAACGCTTTATTACTTCAAAATTTAGCTTGATTTCCATAGCTGCAAATTGCTGTAAACAGGGAAAATTAAATCTGTGCACATTCGTCAGTAAGAACTGTAAGAAAATCTTGGCTTCAATGTAAGTTATGACAGGTAGAACCCACCATAGAGCTCTGAAACGCCATAGCAATACCCAGTGAATGAGTCCTGCCGTAAAATAAATAGTAATGACTTTTTGAGCATTATGACAATACTCATCATTGGCTCCTGCCTTATCTCTGTAACCACTTTCCCTTTTCACCTCCTCTTCTACCATCTTCCATCATTATCTCTCTTCATTTTTCTGCCTTCTTCGTTTCTACCACTGTCTTTCCTTTCTCAAATCTCTCTTCCTTCTTCATCCCCTTCTGTTGATCGTCTCTTTCTTTTTATCCATTGATCAACGCTGTTTACCCTACTCTTCGTTTTTCCTACCCCATCACACTATGTTCTCACTCTTTCTCTGTTTCTGAGACCCACCCATCCCTTCCCTCTCAAACCATATATCTTCATATCTCTTACCCGATCGTACCACCTCTTCTGCCCCTTCATCTCTCCTGAACCACCTAAACCTTCCTCCACAACTCATTATCTCCACTACCACTATCTTTATTACAGTCCCTCTATCATTTTTCTCCTTTTTTGCTCTCTGAAAATGTGAACCTCAACCAGGAGAAACTATTTCCAACATCAATGTGTGTGCTGTTCATGTCCTTATGCTGAAAATATCTGTTTCTTTTATTTCTGACTTGCCCTAGTGATTGGTTCTGTGGGTCAGTTGTCTCCAGTGATTTTTTTTCTGTGTGTCATTGACTATCAATGGATGGAAAATTCCCTCCTCACAGATATAAAGACTATTGCATTCCTCTACGTGAACCATTAGACGGAACAACTTAAACTTCACCACTTTTTACTTCTTTAGTCGAATGATTTAGGAGTATTCAAGCTGTTACAAGGTCTATAATTTTCTCACATTCAGTTCGGATAAATTATACATTTCAGACATTGTAAATTGAAATAGCATCCATAAGTGTTGTTTCTGACTATATCGTTCATGTTAGGGAGACTTTATTCACAGGTCTAAAATCCAATTTCTTTTACATTCCAATAAAGCCATGTCTATATACTATGTGAAACCTACACAAGATGTAGATTATTATGTGAACGATTCTCTGAACGAGCTGAAAATGAAGACATTATTTTTAAGAGATTTCTCATCAATACACAGTGGGTAGAAAAAGAAAAATCATATGAATGGAGAATTGGGAAACAGCCTTCCGACATTATAAATGGACCTGAGAAGTACAGTTAAATATACTTTATCCGGCAGAATCTATTTCCTTACAGTAGTTGCAACATTTAGGAATAAATTGAACCAAATTCTCATAGTAGTATCTTACAAACGTTTCTTTTCAAATTAAAAACAACTACTGTGGGGCACAATATAATTAAAGTTTTGACTTTAACACCCAAATAATATTATTTAAAGTGACCATGTAAGTCCAACTGCAAACAATACTTTTTAAAGAGCATTAAAGACTGAATGTATATTTTACTACAATATTTTCTATACAATAAAACATTGTTTATATATGCATGCCTAGTTTGTGGTTCAGATTGATTGATTATGTAGGGGTGCATATCTAACTGCATGCTGACAGTGATGTAGATAACTAAAAAAGCATGCTGCAATTTAAATGTAAGTATTAAAAAACACATTTAATATTAAAAACAATACCAATAATCACATATATAGTTGTGAGCGTACGGGCCGTTGCTCACGCTTGCGGGCTCGCAGCATAGCGAGGGCCTACGCCAGCCGCGGCCCTCGCGTAGCGAGGGCCACGGCTCGCGCAGCGAGACCGAGGCCCTTGCGAAGCCTTGACGCACCGATGCTCCCCAGCGGCCCACAGCACCCCGGGAGCCTGCACGGCTCCCCCTGCCCCACTGAAGCTCCCCAGCATAGCAAAAACGCGGCCCTCGCTGGGGAGCATCGGTGCGGCAGGGGGAAACGTGCAGGCTCCCGGAACATGCTGAGAGGATCTCTCCCCATGTAAGACTCCAATACAGATCTGGGTCAGCGCCTGGGGACATGAGCTACAAGTGTCATATACACACACATATACACACGTTCAGTGCAGGCTCCCGGGGTGCGGTGAGCCGCGGCCCTCGCAGGCCCTCACTACCCTTGGCCCGCTTCAGTGGTGCAGGGGGAGCCGTGCAGGCTCCCGGGGTGCTTTGGGCCACTGGGGAGCATCGGTGCGGCAGGGCTTCGCGAGGGCTCCCCCTGCCCCACTGAAGCTCCCCAGCGGCCCACAGCAGGAGGGAGACAGGATGGGCCAAAGGAGGGACAGGATGGGGGAAGGGAGCCAGGAGAGGGGGGTGAGACACAGGACGGGGGGGGGGGGGAGGGGGCATAGAGACACAGGGGGGGGAGGGGACATAGAGACACAGGGCCGGGAGATGGGGGCAAAGAGAGACAGAGGGAGGAGAGACACAGGCGAGGTAGATGGAGGAGAGACACAGGCGAGGTAGATGAGGGGAATGAGAGACAGGGGAGGGAGAGAGGAGGGAATAAGACAGGGGAGGGAGAGAGGAGGGAATAAGACAGGGGAGTGATAGAGGAGGGAATAAGACAGGGGAGGGATAGAGGGGGCAATGAGACACAGGGAAGGGAGAGAGGGGGCAAAGAGAGACAGGGAAGGGAGGGGGCAAAGAGAGACAGGGGAGGGAGAGAGGGAACAAAGAGAGACGGGGAGGGAGAGGAGGCAAAGAGAGACGGGGAGGGAGAGGAGGCAAAGAGAGACGGGGAGGGAGAGGAGGCAAAGAGAGACGGGGAGGGAGAGGAGGCAAAGAGAGACAGGGAGGGAGAGAGGGGGGAAAGAGAGACAAGGGAGGGAGAGAGGGGGGTAAGAGAGACAAGGGAGGGAGAGAGGGGGGAAAGAGAGACAAGGGAGGGAGAGAGGGGGGAAAGAGAGACAAGGGAGGGAGAGAGGGGGCAAAGAGAGACAAGGGAGGGAGAGAGGGGCAAAGAGAGACAAGGGAGGGAGAGAGGGGGCAAAGAGAGACAAGGGAGGGAGAGAGGGGGCAAAGAGAGACAAGGGAGGGAGAGAGGGGGCAAAGAGAGACAAGGGAGGGAGAGAGGGGGCAAAGAGAGACAAGGGAGGGAGAGAGGGGGCAAAGAGAGACAAGGGAGGGAGAGAGGGGGCAAAGAGAGACAAGGGAGGGAGAGAGGGGGCAAAGAGAGACAGGTTAGGGAGAGAGGGGGCAAAGAGAGACTAGAGAGGGAGAGAGGTGGCAAAGAGAGACAAGGGAGGGAGAGAGGGGGCAAAGAGAGACAAGGGAGGGAGAGAGGGGGCAAAGAGAGACAAGGGAGGGAGAGAGGGGGCAATGAAAGACAAGGGAGGGAGAGAGGGGGCAATGAAAGACAAGGGAGGAAGAGAGGGGGCAATGAAAGACAAGGGAGGGAGAGAGAGGGCAAAGAGAGACAGGAGGGTGGAGGGAAAGAGACATGGGAGAGAGAAATGTTTGGGAAAAAACTTGATCTTGCCGTCATTTTTTGACGGGCAAGTCGCTAGTATTACAGAATGCTTAGAAGGGACAAGAGAGTTATACCTAGAATGGCATTCACGGTCTTTAGTGTCCAATTTACAAGCATTCCTGATTGAGATTGGTAAAGAGTTACAGAATCTTAATTCACAACATGCCGATGTCGGCTCTTCCTATCATTGTGAAGCAGAATTCACCAAGCGTTGGATTGTTCACCCACTAATAGGGAACGTGAGCTGGGTTTAGACCATTGTGAGACAGGTTAGTTTTACCCTACTGATGATTTGTTGTCGCAATAGTAATCTTGCCCCCATTTGCCTTACCTGTGTCCCAGCATCTGTTGCAGTTCCCAGATAGGTGTACCTGACTAACTAGGATTCTTAAAGATTCAGCACACCTATTAGAAGCAGGTGTGCAATCACTTTCATCTATTATTTAAGGGAGTTAGCCCAGTACTTCATTGCCTGTTGTTTGGAATCCTAGTATTCTATGCGAGCGCCTGTTTGTTGCATTGCATGGTTTCAGTTTATGCCTGCAGCTGCTCCATTCCTCACTTCAACTGTGTTCCTGTATACAAGGCTCTCTGTCACTACTTTCTAAGATCACTTGTTGCTTCATCAGTTCCTATCAATACCAGTGAAGCCTGTCTGACTACAAATTCAGTACCTGCATACTGCCGTTCACAGCACCTGTCGGTACTAGTTAAACCTATCTGTGCGCAAGTACAATCTCCGGTAAGTAGACATCCAGTGATGGGTAACTGTTGGGCCTCTGCAGAACAAGAATATGGAGCAGATGTGACTGGGACTGTGCCCACACAATATCCAACAGTGGGGGAATCTATAGGGGCTTCCAGTACCTACTTACTCCAGTTCTTGTCATTGTCAGAGTACCAGCCTGGTTCCAGCTTACTCCAGGTTGTTTCCTGCATTTGGTTTTGCCTGTTGGTGCTCTTAGAAATAGAGATCCTACCATCTACACATGTAGCTAAATCCTGTAAGTGGCAGATGGATAATAGTTTTTCAACTGCAGATCTCAGAGCTGGAACATGAGGAGCGAGGGGCTCCTTGAGGTAGCTGGCACCTTCATCAATTTACTTGTTAGCTGGTCAGCCTAGAAATATATATGGTATTTCACAGGAGCTAATAAGGGCACAGAGAACTTGTCCTTCTAATTCTACCCCTCCACTTTCTGATAAATCCCCCTCGTAATCAAGTCCAATGCTTCCTGCTCATCCGCCCATAAACCCCCCATGCTCAACCTGCCCAAAATGGAATGTAAAGCATTCACATACACCTTTGTTATTAGCGCCCCTTAGGCATCTGCTTAGTTTGTCTATATTAGCAATTATGTGTTGAATATAGGATAAACCCAAATGAAGAATGAGAAGATAGTGTGAGGAACATTAGTGATTCTTCCTAATTCCCCCCTTAGATCTCCTCCATCTTCCAATCTAACTCCCTACTTTTAATTTTTTCATTCCATGTCTCTGTTTCCCGCTGATCTCACTGTGCTCTTTCCGACTGATTTTCTCTCCCTGCTCTCTTTGTTCCTCTTCTGACAGTTTTCCTGCTCTCTCTGCCAGTATGATCTTTCTTTATGTTTCCTCTCTTCTTGCTCTCACCCACTTTCATTTATCCACTCTGATGTCCCCTACTCTCTCCTCGACCCTTGTTCCTCTCCCACTCTGATGTCCCACATACAAAGTTATTAAAATAATTTTTTTCAAAAAAGTAAAAATAATTATAGAAATGTTTTAACTAAGTTACTTAATACATTTTGTCCTTAGTGTCATGTAAATTGTCATGTTTCACAGCTGAGACCGAAGATCACCTCTACGGGTCGGGACTTCCCACTACTAGTGTAATTCTGATGTATACAGGCACACAGCATGTCACTGTTTTTTGCTAACAGCAGTACACTGTGAGTGTGATCCCTCCTTGTGAGAGTGATCTTAGGTCACAGTATGAAACATATCATCCTGATTGAGAGAAAACAGGAAGACAGAAGGCAGTGCCAGAAGATTCAACACTTTTTTTTGGTGGGCTTCTTATCAGTAAGTGAAGTGTAAATTAACCTAGGTAAAATATTTATATAGAAGCTTGGCTTAAGAGTCATTGTTGGTCAATGGAAATGGTAAAGCAAGAACAAATGCAGTAAAATGTTATAAACCTAAGAGCTGCCCACAAGAAAAGCATTTCCACCGACATCATCTAGGCCCAGAAAAAAATTCCAAATAACTCCAATATTTTTTTTCAAGCTCCCATGGAGAAGCAATACAAGGTGTGACTTGTGAATGAGATAAGACGTGATTCTCATAGTAAAGGACAAATAGCAGACTCCCCTGTACATTTTGTAAAGGACGACTGTAATCTGAAATGTTTTATCAAGCTTTTGTGAGAAAATTTTTTAAGCCTTGCAAAATGTTTCTGTTTGAACAATAAGTAATGTCACAACTCACCTTTTGGTACCTGGGTGGTACCCCAATGACCCCCACAAACAATGTCTCTTCAGGTCCTAAACCCTTCATAAAAAGAGTTCCATGGGGGAATTCCCCATGCTAAAACTTTATAGGCAGTAGGCCTGTCAAGGATTGAACAATTCAAATTTACTGGGCTGGTAGACCCCACTATGATTGGCTTTGGCTTCCCGGCCAGCAACCAATCAGGAAATCCATCTGATTGGACCTCTATGAATCCGGAAGGAAATTGAGGCTTGACTCTTCTCCCCTGGATTGCCGCTCAGCCAATCTGAAGGACTATGCCATTGCTTCTACCACCCACAGAGCTTCTCTTCCCAGCTGGGGAGAAAGCACCAGCGCATCAACCACCAAGGACCCTACAGCAGGGCGAGTCAGGAGGAACTACCCTGGTCCATACCTGGACCAATCTAACTTCCTCTCCATCTAAGAGCTCATGTCGCTTTTCCAACTGTAGACCCTGGATGCTGGACTACCCTCAGCTCTGTACCTCTAAGAACATGGGGGCTCCAGGGAGAAATCTGGTACACAACCGACAGAAGAGAAACACCTTGGCGTTGTCACCCTGAAATATCGCGGCCGGCTGACAGCTAGACCCCTAAGAAGGCCGCATAGCAGTCGTACCCCCCCCCCCCCTATCAGTCACAAGCCAATAGCACAGTGCAGAGCAACAGTGAATGCCAATAGTGTCCCTGGAAATACTCCACCATGAGGGTGGCCCTACAGGGGGACTGGCCACAGCAGGTACTACTGAACCTCAACCCACCTCGTCAGTTATCCTTCTTGTGGTCCAAGCTAGGAGAAGGACCCCAGGGAAGTGGGCCCTCCAAGGACCACCATTGCAGGAGCCAGACCACTACTGCATTACTCCTTGGTCCATGTTCAGACCTCATAAATCTCTCTGTTTGAAAAGAGCTGTATTGAGGGATGGGAAATTGTTGCAGTCTAAGCAAGGGCTAGCCTGGGTCTAACCCACTGGATCCTTGCATTGGACTACCTTGACTAAAAGTGTAAACCTGGAAACCCACTATGGACTGAATGGGTCCTGGGTCAGTGAGGCCCATTGCCTTCTTCAAGGGCTGTTATCAGGGCTGAGAATATTACATTAAAAAACTATAAGCTTGTGTATCACAATGTTGAATTATTGTGTTGTATCAAAAAGGGCTATATTACACTGTATATGTGACCATATTACCTGCATAGCGTACTGTATGGTATTATAATTTGTTGACCTATATTTGGCCGAAATGGGAAACATGATGTGTTTAGCTTGTGGTATTATGTTGTCAAGAACTGCCATCTAGCTACATGGATGGTGCTACTTTGTCTACCCTAATCCTAACCTTATTTTTCTTCTTATTTCTATCTTTATTGTTAATGAATGTACCTACACCAGGTAATGTGGCTGCCAACATAACTTAAAAACCATGGCTCATGGTAACTAACCAATGATTGACTAAAGAAGTCTGATAGCCAGCCAATCAGAGAACATCTGACGTAGGCCACCTCCTATAGGTCCGTTTCAAGGGGCAGGCAGTTCAAAGCCCCCCTTCCCACCGATTCTCTATTGGTGATCCTGATTTGCATGCTGGGTACTAAGAAGCCCATCCACTTACAATCTGACACAACATTCCTGTTGCTCAATGGCAGGGATTTTGTTGGGTTAAGGCAAACCTCCTCTGCTGTAAGTAGTCTGCAGTTTAAAAACAAATGTTAAAGTGATAAAGAGGAAAAAGAGACAGGGAACCTTGTGAATCTTCGCACTCCCACTTCCTAATGCTTGTATCTCCATTCTCTTTTATGTAAAACAGGTTAAGATATCAGATTCTCCATGAGTCTGTGTTTACACTACCTTTCAGGTATGTTTGATATGACAGTCAAGCTAAAATTGATCAAACCCATTGATTACTAGCTATTTCATTGTGGCTTTGTTTTCATTTTCCTAAATTATTATATTTTATTTTCCTTTAAAACAGGTTTGTAATCCCAGAACTTTGCTCTTTAAATGCACACTAGGAAGTTTCTGACTACAGTAACCCTTGCTCGCCATTTTTTAGATACATTTGCTGATTTCATGGAGAGAAAGTGATAAAGAAATTTCTTACCACAAACTTACACTGAAAAACTTTTCTTTTCTTTCTTGGTTTTCATCATGTAATTTTCCAATCTGTTACACTGAGAAAGTCTTTTCAAACTTTGACATAACTTTGCTTTCATTGATTTGCTTGTTCATACCTTTCTATTATCCGATCATATCCGCCTTACTTTTACTTTTATTATATCTAACTTAATTTAAGTCATATCTTCTGCAATTTGTAAAAGATTGGCTCCTTGTATGTAATCTTGTAACATGTCCCTTTAATTTTTCAATTTTCTTCACTATTGGCAGATGATTGCTGTGATATATTGTTTTCAGCAATTTCACGTCTTTCACAGATCTATTCCTTCAAAAATCACACATATAATTTTTATAGGAGAATGAGATACTGAGAACGGGCAGTGAGAGCAATTTCAAAAACACATCATATTAGCTATTTGTGTTTTGTTATTTAAATATGTATTTTAGCCACAATTATTTATTATGAAATTAAAGGTTTAATTGAAACATCCAGATAGTCTTCTGTGAGTGTTGTGAATCACATAGGCAGATCTAATAGACTAAAAACAATCGGTCGATGCAAATTATGTTAGTGTCGTTTATATCACTTCTTAACAAAGAATAAAACTGCACATACTCAAGTTCAACCTACCAAGAAGTACTAAACTCCTACATGGAATGGCAACCATTATCAGGATATTGTCAGACAAGGGATATATTATAAGTATTCTTTTAATTCCCTTCCAGTTACTCAGAAGTAACTTAAAGTGTCATTGTATTGGTATTATAGTACATATTTAATTAGTTTATTTAGTAACTGATCCGCAGTAATTTGAACATTTGACGAAACTAAATTACAAACACTTACATTTGAACTTAAAAACAAAAGGGTAGGGGAGAGAGTGCGGATGACCAAGGTATAACAAATAAATCGAGATTCAACTCTCACCTTTGGTATCACTCATGTATTCAAGTCTATCAGAACCATTGACTCACATTTATTACTTCCCCCTAAGAGAGTACACTTTGAAAAATAGTGATTTGCCATCTTGAGGAATACACCTCCAAGGACACTAGAGGAGAGCTATAGAATACCAACTGGGATATATTCACTCTGGGCTATGGTTTTACATTTGAACTTAGTGTTGTATCTTCCAGCAGTGGGCTCCTCTAATCATTTAAAATGTCCAAATAAGGAACGGAGTAGGGCTATGAGGTGGTTATCACTACTTTATATATATTTCAACACAGCTATATACATAATCATAAGTATATGTGGGTTGATGTATGTATACTGTTATGATATGGGACCAGGTGGACCAGCTAAACTCTTTAACTCCCACTGGTTAGGTCCTAGTTTCAGATCAGGATGGTCTTCTTGGTGCCAGAATACGCTGTCAGGAGGTCATCAGAGGCTGTGGAAGAGGATCTTTCCGAAAATAATAATGAGGGGCCCTGACCCAGAAAATATAGCGCCATTCATGATATTTTCCCAGAAGCGTACAGCACTTTATTCAGGGATAGGGTTTACATTTAACAATGATTAAACATAAGAACATCATAAAAACTTTCTTAAACAAACATCTTTGAAGTTCCAACCGAAAGAGAAACTGGCCAGTTAAGATTAACCTCTGTCAGCTCTGTTATTGGTCTTCTGTGAACTGATCAGTAAACAGTTACCAACGTGGTTTGAACTTAATGCCTGCCTTTTGCAGAAGGGCTGACATTTGCTCTATTCCCTTTGCTTCATGAGTCCAAGATTGAGGTCAATGGCATGATCACCTACAACTCTGGTGAATTTATAGAGCATATGGAAGATGAGCATATGTGTCATTCAACATACATTAGGATAGGCGTCAACTAGTCTAACTCTGATGTACATTAGTACAGCATACTACTCTACTCAGGCTTTTGGAGTTATCCCTGCCCTCTGCTCCCAGTTCCAGCGTCAAAGATTCTGGAGGGTCCTCGATTGCGGTGACACTTCGCTTTTTAACATTTCACATTTTTGCAGCGACCATTGAAACCAGTCAGATGTTTCTAGCTGACGAGGGTTCCCAGGAACTCTCTTCTCCTATCCAGCAGGTTATCCATCCAGGGATCAGGAGGGGTGGTCCTGTTTTGAAAAGCATAAGTGTAGAAATGGTCTTTCTTTATCTATGGAAGCCATTATAACTGTTTTTGGAGGAAGTTCTGCTGCTGATCATGTTTGAGTGAAAGCTTAAAGTGCTATTAATTATTTGAGATGCGGGACACTATCCAACCCAGTCGGGAATCCTTGGTTAGCTCATCAGCTGGCTTTTGGTTTTGTGACAACACTCATGCAACATGTTGTATTCCTTAAAAATTTGCAATACCTAATAAAAAATCTAACATTGTTAAAATAAAAAATAAAAAATATCCTACTATTTCTCCCTCTCTCTCTCTCTCCCCATCCACCTCTCTCCCCCACATTTCTCTCTCTCTTATCCATCTTGCCCTTTACTCCCCTCTCCTCCATCCCTTTCTCTTTTCTTCACATTTCCTCTCTGTCACCCCACATCCCCCTCTCTTCCCCTATTCCCCCTTTTCTCCCCCATGCCTTTACGTCTCCTGCTTTCTCTCCCTTATCCCTCTCTACTGTCTCCCTCATATCCCCTCATTGCGCCCCTCCTGATACCCCCTCCTACTTTTCCCCTCTATTTTCCCTTATTACTCCTGATTTTCCTCCTCAATGCTCCTTCCTCTAATCCACCCTCCCCTCCTAATTTCTTCCACCTCTGAATCCCCTCTTCTGATGTCCCCCTTTCTGTCCCCCTTCACCTTCTGATAACTCTTCTTCCTGATAAACCCACCTCCTAATCAAGCCCACCTGCTTTCTCATCATCACACCATTTACCCACCTTATCAACCTAGCTCTTCTTACTCCCACCTTACCCTCTGTCAGAGGGATAAGGAATGCAAAGCATTCACAGCCACCCTTGTGACTAGAACCCTTAGACAACTACGTAATTTGTCTATGTTAAAATCCAATTCAACCAGAAATTATGAGTTGAAGATGGGATGAAACTCAATTGAAGAATGAGAACACAGTGTGAGGGGCATCGCTGAAGACATGTACGGGTTTAATTGCAGTATACCAGTTAGTGTGTGCGGTGTCAGTGTTAGTATTCACGTTCCACAAAGACTAACCTTGTCCCACTGTTCCTCAGTTGAGTCCGAGATGTCCCCAGCAAAGGGAATTTCAGCAGCTTTAGAAAATAGTATTTCAATTCATCCAAACACATGTACAGTCTGGATAATCTTGCCATAATCAACTTATATTTGCAATAGTCTCTCTTCACTAGTTCCTCTCTCATCCTCTGTATCTCATTATATGCCCTTGTTTCCCTATCCACCATCCATTCCAAATACAGCCGCTGCCCCTTCAGCTCTCCCATAGCAATGTTGACATTCTGTTCAATAACCTTGGAGACCCCTCTTACCTCCTGAGCATCCCTCCTCCTTCCTGATCATCCTTCCTCCCTCATCCTTGGTTCCCTCTCAACCCCAGAATGCTGCACCCTCTTGGTCACCACATAATTTACCTTTTTCTGAAGGCCTTTGAAGGGAAACCAGTGGGATTACATTTATTATCGGTGGTACAGCAGGGTAGTACGTTTCCTTCCCTTCTTGATCATGGAGGGCGATAATTAGGAGAGATAGGGATCAGAAAGGGTATGAATTTTATTCCAATCACAGCCTCCATTAAATACATTTAAAAACATATATAAAATAAATTTTAAGGGTATGGGGTTTTTCTCCATTCCACCACTATGCCCTAAGATATGATGATCACCACCAGTGCTGCTTGGCAGATGGTCACCATACGAGTGCCTGCATTTTAAATTAGCATGCTTGGCCATGGGCTCATATGCAGCCAAACAAATTAAATTAACATGTTGGCACTCTGGGGTGTTAATTATTCATAATTATATTTATGCATTTGATTATCCTTCACAATTTTTAAGGCCGGAAGCTATATATATGCATATTTAATTATGTAATATATATGGACCTAACCTGCATTAGCATTGAGTACACATAAACCAATACTTGTTTCACATTAATTTAGTCTAGTTATGCACTGAAACAACTATAACTATAATTTCTTTCTGTATTTACCTTCACACATATTTATCTGACCTTGCTTTTTCAGATCTTTAGCTATTGCTCCACAATGCAGGCAAGGACATGCTGGTATAAGGTCTCTCACAAGCCAATGGAGAAACGAAAGCTGCATTACTGTGTTGTCCTCCACTCTGACAATTTAATTACGGTGGAGAAAACTAAGTGACAATCTGAATTTAAAATATACCATCTTCTAGTAAGCCTTCGAAAGGAAGGGATAAGTGAGACCAGGGGCGGAGCTCCCAGTGGTGCAGGTGGTCCAATGCACCAGGGTCCTCCTCTGAGCAGGGCCGAGCTATGGAAAGGGTATTTGGGGGAGCAGCTATGGGAAAGGCTCTTGGGGAGGAGTTCTGTAATGGGAAAGGGGTTTGGGGAGGGTTGCTCTAACGGGAAAGGGTCTTGGGAAGGGGAACTGCTATAGGAGGGTGTCTTGGGGAGGGTTTATGTTATGGGTAGGGGTCTTGGTTAGGGGTGCTATTATGGGAAGGAGTCTTCGGAGGGGAGCTGTTATAGGAAGAGGTGGCACTGAGTGAAATTGGTAAAGGGGGCAGCAAAAAACAATTTTTTTACAAACCCACATGGGGAGGTACATTTTTTTTGCACCGGGGCCCTCCATTCTCTAGCTTCACCACTGATTGAGACATATGGTCACTATCAAGAGACAGCAGGATTTCCTTCCCAGAACTGGGCAAGCCCCTAGAATGAAAAACACTCAGAAGGTGCGACCCGCTGTTAGTTTCTCAGGAGGTGCAAAAGAAAAGATTGCTTCAGGAGGCAGATGCCCAAGCCCCTTTATTTTACTTGCTCCACCGCTTGTTTGAATCCACTGCATACCCCTTGTTCTCCGCACACATAGATTACACAAGTCATGTTCCATGAAATTGACATTGTAGGTCTCTTTATCCACTTTGTGATATTAGCTCTGGTTACTATAGGAAAATCAAGATTGAAATATACAGCACTTGTCATTGCAAAAATAAATGCTATTATCTTCATTTTTCAGCAATATATTTTGGTCGTTCCAAGTGAGTTGACAGGTAATGGAGATGCATCAAAGAAACGATGGCATACACGTCATTGAATGTCTAGAGGACTTGTGACTCTCTGAATTTCCTATTACAAGTCACTTAAACAGGGCGGTTGGCTGTCTACACATGAGACAGGTTGCATGCCCAAGTACTTCAATTAACTAGGGCACATCTGATGGTGCAAACATGATTTTATCATTACAGGGAATGGTTAGAGCTTTCCATCAATATGGACTTAGGTTTTGATAATTTCTATCTTTCCTATATTCAGAGCACCGCAAAAGATAAAGAACATAAAAATCACTTGATAGTCTTGCCAGATAGCTCACATCGGGACCATGATCCATACACTGCTCTGTAACTAACATTTTCTCAGTAAACAAAATAATACACTTTTGTGTACATTAACATTTCTAAGACAGGTCAGAAAACATGTTTCCAGCACAAAAGATTCTGGGAAAGATTGAAGGACACAAGAATAAGGGGACGGATGAGGCAGAAATGGATAGGTGAGGTAATTGAATGAGCATGAGGGCAGTGTTTGACAGATGTGCCTGGATGTGAATAGGATCACGGAGGGTTGGACACGACTGAATGACTAAACAACAACAACAAATGCTGCTTGGTGATCTTCCATTTGTGATTCTTCAGATTAACCTTTGTAAGTGGCAGCAGACTTTGAATGTCTCTACTGTATCTGTGCAATGGGAATGTGTCATCTACAATTGCCAGAGCTTACAGTAAAATGTATTAAAAAGAGCTTTAGTTTTCAAATAGCAGAAACGATCAGCTGACAAAAGAAAATATCAAAGGCTGTGTATTTTTTTTTCTATTTTTTTAATCAAGTTTAGTTATTCAAAAGACCAAATAGAAACATCTTGATTCCTAAATGAATTTGTGTCTAGTAGCTTTCTCTAAAACTAGTTGTCTCTGTTATTGCCCATATAATGAACACATAACTGAATAAACCTTGATTAATATTTTTTCTTTCTATTACTTGCTAATTGGCAATTTTACCAAAAAAATCTGCATTTGATAAAAGATGTACCAAGTTATATATAAGGTATCTTTAAACCACTTTTGATAAATATAGCTCACAATACATAAATTAAAGGGACACAGCAGAGATCTCAATTATGTAGCGTAATAAAGTGCTAATACAAAATGTTGCCTTTCACTCAGCTCAAAATATCCTCTCACAAGACTGGCCTTCTTATCTATATCTAATTACCCTCATTATTGATGAATAGCTCCATAATTAATATTTTAATGCAGCTCTTTTTTCAGGTGTCAGTGAACAGTCGTCCACTATAATTACTACAGAAGTTGGCTGCAACCAAAAACAATTAATCCGCTAATTAAGGTAATTAAATAATAAATACATGATCACACTGTTGGGAGGATCTCTTGAGCGGAGCAACAGCCAAAATTTAGTAAATTCAAAACTTTTTTCTATGATTAAATGATTTTTTTAAATTTCCTCCATTTGTAAATATTCATGTTTCATTGATACTTCCATCCTACTTAATTTGCACCTCTGATGTGGTCCTTGAAAATTATCAGAATTCAGCATTCTTTAAAAAGGAATTTTACTTGGTATATAAGATCCTTGCGTATCTATTTACTTTGATGTACTTTATTTTTATATGAAATGTGTAAAAGTTCAAATTTTCTGCCTGAAATCAATCAAATAGTCCCTGTGTGGGTCTGCCCCCTGCAGCTCATAAAGAAACAGCCTCTGTAGTACTTGCAGTGCAGTCTTATACTAACCAATTAGTGACCATCTCTCAGCACCATTCCGCAACATGCTGCTGAGAAGTTAATAGATTCACAGGTATATTATATACCCATTAACATCCAGAAACCTTCCATATCCCTTTAAGAGTACCTATTAGTAAATTGTTTATTTTGTTAATCTTTATTAGTTCCCTTACTAATGTTATTTCTCTCCTAAATAATATATTGAATGTCCAGCTAGACAAGTGGTGCTTATAGACCTTATTCATAGGTCAGTTGGATGTATCCAGTCACCAGGACACAAAGTACATTGAGATGAAGTAACAAAGAGATCTGCAAGTCATTAAAGGCCTCCTGTAATGACCCAGCTTTTAAGGTGTTTAAATAGAAAAGCCAGAATAAAAAGTAATACTTGAAAGTAGTTGTTTGTCACCTTATGTTTAGCCTGGAGCTCCTCTCAAACCAAACTGTGGTAGAAAGTGCATCATATATTCCTAGATTGTGGCACTAAAGCTGTGCAATAGTGAGACAACTGCGTGAGTCCACTGCTCACTTTGGCATGGTTTGAAAAAGATGGGAGGAGCTTCAGCTTAAAAAAACAAGCAAGTTGTTGATAAGTGTCATTAAATGTATTTTACTTAAACATAAATGGGATCATTAATTTCTATGAGCTGCCACTAACATACAATTTGATCTAAAGTCTATTCTAATTAATTATCTCATGTCATCAAGAAATTGGAGGTACTTCCTAGCATAAGAAAAGTGAGCAGAACCAGCACCACCTCACTCTCATGAAGAAAGTGGAGACACTTCCCAGCATAAGAAAAGTGAGCTGAACCAGCACCACCTCACTCTCATCAAGAAAATGGAGGCACTTCCGAGCATAAGAAAAGTGAGCAGAACCAGCACCACCTCACCCTCATCAAGAAAAGGAAGGCACTTCTCAGCATAAGAAAAGGGAGCAATACCAGCACCTCCTCACCCTCGTCAAGAAAACTAGGCACTTCTCACCATAAGAAAAGTGAGCAGAACCAGCACCACCTCACCCTCATCAAGCTAATAAGTAAGTAAAGTAACAGAAAAAAAAACAAGTCAGGACAGGGCATAAAGGTCAATATATTATGAAGGGGAGGAGTCTATACCATTGGGCAGAGTCGATGTAAGGAGAGGGGCAGGTCTCTGTCTTCCGCCCCACCAACTTGGAAAGTCACCAGCCGCCACTGAATTCTACTATTTAAATGTCATAACAGTTGCACCATTTTATTGATCATAAAAATTGCTAGCTTACCTTATTATGATATGCTTGCATCTTGTGACAATTATCGTTCATCAAACTCGCCATTTTTATTATTTCAATTTAAATCCAGCAGGGTTATTTACTGAAAACTAAATGTAAATTCAAAATCTATACAGAAAATTATTCCTGGAGCGTGAAATAAAAAAAAAACTGCAAATATTACAATCAGATCTTTTGTTATTCACTTAAGTATACTGCAGTTATTTTTTGAACGGTATAATTTTATTCGCTGACTTGATTTTCTCTTTACTAGAAAACCCCACCCTACTGTTTATAATTGCAAAGTTACTGTACACATGGCATGTCATGGATTTTCTCTTTTATTTCTGAGCACCATTGGGCTTGTTTATCGTATGCTGTCTTCAGATTTATTTTCTATAATGCAACAATTTTCAAAAGTTTGCTTCAGTCCTTTCACAATGTCTGATCTGACGGCTGCAGAAATGAAATGCATTTAATTTATTAGGATCTAGAAATTGTGTGAATGCAAAGTAAACAATGTTCTATATATAATCTATATGTTTACATACATTTTAATGACCATGCATTAAACATTACCAAAGTTGTGTTTTGCATAAAAAATATTAATTAAATCTGTTTAATCTTTATTAAAACAAACCGGAAATGAACAGAACGTACATATGTATGTATATTTCTGTGGCTGGCAACTATGGCTCATACATATATATTACTGCTGATAAGGGCAAGCCCCAGATCAGTTAAACAATCAATCAGCTGGTTTTCTGCTTTGAAATCATCATTTGAAAAACAAAACACAGATTAAGATCACTAAATCAGAAGGCAACGTTAAACTAAACACTTAGGGCCTCATTCAATTGTAATTTGGCCAATTAAATAGGGCTCTATATAAGCACAAAGCATATATTTTTTACAGAAGGTTTTAGTTAGTGAAGACCATGCTTTTTGATAGAAGTTCACTAACTAAAATCTTTTGTAAAAAAATATGCTCTGTGCTTAAATAGAGCCCTATTCAATTGGCAAAATTACAATTGAATGAGGCCCTTAATTTGGACTATAATAATTTGTTTAGTAAACATATACCGTACAGCCTTATTAAATTGCGATTCGGCCAATTGAATAGGGCTCTATATAAGCACATAGCATATATTTTTTACAGAAGTTTTTAGTTAGTGAAGACCTTGATTTTGGATAGAAGTTGATTATGACAGAGATTTAAATAAGGCAAAAACTTCTGTGCATGTTTCTTCATACTCAATATCTTAAAATCTCCACTTTTAAAACTAGAAAGCCAATAACTTGGCAACTTTACCCAGTTAGATATCCAAAGACTTGAGAAATGTCTATCCCATCTTTCTGTTAGCAGAAAAAAAATCCCCAAATAATATTCCCATCACCCATAAATCTGAGGCTTTGTTTGTAACTGAGTTGTTTATCCTGGTTATTGTAGAACATGAATCCATAGTACGGGTAATGAGAACCACTTTCCATGTCTAGGAATAAATTGCTGATATGAAACAACACAATTTAGACATGCCTTTGCATTTTCCATTTCCGTGATTAAGGGATTCATTTCACCATGGCTATCAATGTCCTGGCGTAGAATAGAACGTGCAAAAAAAAATCTTGTTAACAATCAAACTAGGGAATTAGACATGACAGCTCCTTATAGATTCTTCACATGGAATGTATTCCCTTTTGCTCATAACATTCTGATGTTTAATGAGAAATGACCAGCATTTCAAACTAAACCTCAATTAAATGTTTGGATGAAAAAGTTGGATGAAAAATACTGCTCATAGTCAGAATAAAATACAAAGGTTACAATTAAAAAAACACAATGCCATAGAAGGTCATTTTTCTAAATACCAAGCCAACAGCATAGTTAAATTAAACCATAAAAGTGATGCCTTTAGATTTTCGGTAGCTAGATGCAACTGTATCTCATGTTTAATATGAATAAACGATTTATTGTTTACCATTTGCATTTATTATTTATTATTTTTTAGTTTCCATATGTATATTAGTTAACTAGAATAAGTAGGATATTAATCCAAGGTACAACTTGTTTATTTGGGTTTCCTGGTGGTCCAGTGGTTAGGATTCGGTGCTGTGACCTGGGTTAGATTCAAGTCAGGGAACCAAGAGGTCACGCCATCCTGAAGCCAAGTGCTGTGTGTTGTGGCCCGCTGTAGAAGGAACTGGCAACCCACTCCAGTATCTGTGCCATGAATACCAAGTGGATCAGCAGGTGGCACGTCCTGTGAGCACAGCTCAATAGCGCAACGTCATCAAAGCACAGAGAACTACACTCTGATGACGCTCTGCGCTCCAGATTGGTGCTGTGTGATCTGCCCCTGTCTGGTGCCCCCCATTATACAAGACACCTCCAAAGGATATAGAAGAGATGACTGGGCATGTGAGACTCAGCAGCGTATCCTTAATGGGGGCCACCGGACAAGGGCAGATCACACAGCACCAGGCTGGAGCGCAGAGCGTCATTAGAGTGTAGTTCTCAGCGCTTTGATGACGTTGCGCTTTTTAGCTGGGCTGGAAGAATGGGGTGCCGGATCAGCATGGTGTGTTGCGGTCCATAAGTTCACAGAGAGTCAGACATCAATTAGCGACGCAAACAACACACAATGTGTTTGCTAGTTTTTGGAACCACAAGGGTCTGCTAATGAGACCATTGTCAGGATGTCAGTGGGGTGTTTTGTCTTCATTCATGTGGATCAATTGACAATTCACAAAATATAAAAATCAAATGAGATCTAAAAGCCCTCCAAGAGACCTCCAAGCTTTATCTCCACAAGTTAAGCACATCTTTTATGTATCCTGGAAAGTTTCAATCAAGTCCAGGAACCTGAAAAACTAAAATGAAATGTATGTTTGAAAAATTTTAATTATTATTATTATTATTATTATTATTCTTATTATTATTATTAATAATAATAATGATAATAACAATAATAATAATAATATAAAATGTAATCACTCCACTTCTTATATACACTATGTATACCTTATAATCCAAAGAGATTCCATCTACAGATCAGTTATTCTAAACCTAGAGAAGATTAAATAATGCAAATGTAAAAGTTATAGAAGTTGCATTTTACTGAACTTAAGGAGTCTATATGATGGAGGAGCCAGGGGATGTGAGCTGCAGAGGAACACATGGGGTTACTGCTGTCATACACATTTGGCTTTTTGTCCTGACTTTGTTGATAATGACCTCAAGCTTGTGCTATTCTGTTTATTTATAATTGAATGCATTTTTTATTATAATATCATACATTATAATTAGTTAGCTAATTGGGATCTTTCTTTTTTGGTGGCCGGGTATAGGAACTGGGGGGGACAAATTCCCCCCGGGATTTTTCTATGTTTGCATGTATGTTTATATAAGCTATTTTACGGCCTGTGTATACAATGAGCTGTATCCCCCCCCCCCAGAATTATTCTGGTTCCTACACCCCTGCCAGGAGCAGTGTCAATAGCAGCGCGGTGAGGGGGGCGCTAGATGGCGCTGTTGACATTTTACACAATTTTTAACCTTAAACTGTTACCCTAACCATAACCCTGACCCTAATCCTTACCCAGATCCAAAGCCTAACCCTTAACCTAACCTTTACCCTAACACAAAAAATAAATAAATAAATAAATAAATAATTGATTAATAATTAATCCTCATATTGCAGATGATAGAAGATCTTAAAAGGTTGAACTTGATGGACTGAAAGTCTTTTTCCACGTTAAATACTATGTAAATATGTAACTATGTAACAAACACTCTGAAAGTGAATTAAATTTCAGATGAAATTCAGTAAAATCGGCAGTAAAATATTGACAGCGCCATCTAGCGGCTGCTCTCTGCCACTGCAAGCGGCCACCCAACAGGAAGGGTCTGCTAATTGATATATTTGTTGTGCAAACCAACTTATAAAAACTATTTTCAATGTTAATATAATTGTTGCACAATATCAAAGGATCTGAAACTCGGGATGGAAGAAACAATTAAAACTTGATCAAGAAAATATAAAAGTAAAAATGCTGATGTCGGCAAAAAAACATTTATTACAAATTACTACAGAGAAACTTAAACTTAAATGAGCATTAAACCATATTAAGTTTCAGGAACATTTTTTAGAAATACACTATTACTTAATAAAATAGCTCCTACGGCAAAATCTGAGATAATTGATACAGCAACGTTAAAATAAACTCAAAAAATTATATTTCAGACCAAAAATAAATAAATATACAAAATAAATAATATACATTAACTTCATATTTACAAGTGAAATACAAAGCCTGCATGAAACTCAGTATTTCTGAAGGGGAAGTGCAATGAATAATGCAACAAAATGTTTGCAGACATAAACATGCTGGAGGTATGCGTTAAAATACAGAGATTGAGATAGCAGGGGAATTATTGAACTTTTTTAAAGCTAATTATTCTGTTTTGAACAAAAGTTTGTGAGAAAAAAATCTTTAGTATCTTACGGTACTTTTAACAAACTTTGTTCAGCTTTGATCAGTTCTGGTATCAATGTTTGTTCTTTCATAAAAACTTGTTCCAGTAAATTGTCAATCTTTACACCTGAGAGCCCCTGACTTTCTCTTGGGCCGCCGGATCATTGTTTATTCTGTCTGTGTGATTACTGAGTACTTCATTTTTTTTCCATTTTTTATTGTTCAATAGAAGGTTTTATATACCAAACTCCATTTTAATCTAAAGATGCAAGATTCAATATGGCCATTTGTTTCCTATTTCAATTGTTGGTTTGATCCATTTTTATTTTCCTAACAATCTGTTTGTCTGACCGGTTACATCCTATTCTAACCATTTGTTGTTATTATCTACTGTCTTTCTTATCAGTATTTCTATTCTAATCCACAATAGTTGACACCTGGTGCAACACCTTCTTTGGACAAATTCCCTGGGCCTTGTTTTCCTATATTGATCCCCTACAGTGGCGTAGCAAGGGGGGGGGGGTGTATTTCTCTGGGGTAAGTAAAAATGCCTCCAACTGCCACCCACTGCCAGTTGCCCTCCTCCCCCCTGCCCCCAGGCATCCTGCTCTCTCCTTGGAGTCTTTTGACCTGGGAGAGTAGGAGCCATCAGGGGAGGAGCTGCTGGAAAGAGGAGAGAGACAGGGGAGAGGGAAAGAGGAAGAGGACAAGGGTGGAGGGTAAGAGAGAAGAAGGGGAGGAAAAGGGAGTGAGAGAGATGGGGGAGATAAGGGTGGGGTGGAGATAAATAAATGAGAGGTAAAGGAAGAGAGAGCCCCTTGTGCCCTTCCACCATCGGCATCCTGTGTCTGTTAGAGACAATCTGCAGCCTGTGTCTGTAAGAGCTAATGTGCATCCTGTACCTTAAGATCCCAAGTGCAGCCTGTACCTGTAACAGCTAGTGTGCAGCCTATGCCTGTAAGAGCCAATGTGCATTCAGAGTCTGTAAGAGCCCAAGTGCAGCCTGTGCCTGTAAGAGCCAATGTGCACCCTGTGCCTCTACAAGCTAATATGGATCCTGTGTCTGTAGGAGCCCTACTGCACCCTGTGTCTGTCAGTGTCAGTGAGCATCCTGTGCCTGTCAGTGTCAGTGAGCGTCCTTATAAGAGACAATCTGCATCCTGTAACTGTAAGAGCCAATGTGCAGCCTGTACCTGTAAGACCCAAGTGCATCCTTCGTCTGTAAGAGCCCAAGTGCATTCTGTGTCTGTAAGAGACCAAGTGCAGCTTGTCTGTGCCTGTAAATGCCAATGTTCAGCCTGTGCCTGTAAGTGTCAATCTGCAGCCTGCGCCTGTAAGAGCCAATATGCAACCTGTGCCTGTATGAGCCAATGTGCAGCCGGTGCTTACAAGAACCAAAGTGTAGCCTGTGCATATAAGAATCACATTACTAAGCAATAACCTCTCTTCTCCTCTATATTGCCAGCATCACATTGACCCAATTAAGAACAGTTAAAGTGAAGTCATCAGTTCAAACTAAAATGCTAAAAATCTGGGATTCAGAACAGATTATTCTGTTTGTACAATTTACATTGATCCCTATGGGAAATGCTTCTTTGCAACTCAACCTGTTTGGTTCCCATCCTACCTTCCGGAACAACTTAAGGACAAGAACCGAGGTACCACTATACATATGAATCTACTGTGTGAGTTGACAATGGAGGGGGGCCAAGAAGAAGAAAAAAAAATTGTGCAATTTTTTTTTTTGCACCAGGGCCCTCTATGCACCAGCCCCGCCACTGGAGAGAAGTGGGGGGAGAGAGAGGGAGAAATGGAGATAAACTCGGGGATAGCGGCAAAATTTCTAGCTATGCCGCTAATCCCACAGAGGGGCCTCACAGAGAGAGAGGACGCATGAAGAGGGCTCACCGAGAGAGGGAGAGTGAGGGCACACAAAGAGAGACAACACAGAAAGAGACAGCACAGAGAGAGACAGAACAGGCAATTCAACATAACATATGATACCGTCATTTATGATGGGCAAGTTACTAGTATGTATATATATATATATATATATATATATTTATATATATATATATATAGTAAATAAAAAGTACATCTGTGTTCACATTTGAATGTCTAAAGCAAGTTAAAAGAACTGCTTCCAGATCAGAGTTCAGGGAAAAACAGTTATTACACTGCATTCTGGGAAGCCGAGCTGGAACACACAAATGTGGCCACAAATGCCTTGCTCTTCATTCCGTAGCCATCATCAAACATGGCTTCCTTTAAGCTTATGCATGCTGTATTTCACAGCTTTAATGCAAAGTCAAGGTTGGATTAAACACAAGCCGAGTATCCAATCCTTGTACAGCTATTTCAAGCTTACTGGCTATCATCAGCATGGAGCGGGATCTCAGCCTGTGTTGTGGAAATTATGAGTAGGTAGTTCACCACAACAATCATTTATAATATGGTGGGCAAAAGAGCGAAAGAAGCCTCCACCGTACAGTAGTACAGTAAATAAAAAGTAAATCTGTGTTCACATTTGAATGTCTAAAGCAAGTTAAAAAAACCTACTTCCAGATCAGAGTTCCAAGAAAAACAGTTATTACACTGCATTCTGGGAAGTTGAGCTGGGACACACAAATGTGGCCACAAACTTGTTGAACCTATCCAGATAATTTGCTCATAATCTATTAAAATCCCACATGTATTTCCTTGCATTTTTTTCTGTGATTTTTTTATTTAAATTAAACAAGCTTTGTTGTTAATGCATGAGTGAATTCAGCACTGAGGGGAAAAAAATGAGAACAAGTTTATAGATTAGAAGATATAAGCTAGTTCTGCCTATTTTGATATCATTAGCATTTCTTAATGAAGCAGTACACATACTCCATGAAGAGAAAACTGAATTTTTAAGAAAAAAAAAAGATTGTGTTTTATTATTAATCACATGTTGATTTTACATGGCTGTGCAAAATGCATTCCTTCATAATGAAAACAAAATATTCCTAATTTTCCTTTATTGAACTATGCAGATATTGTATACTGTGAACAAATGGACAACATATGTGGTTATGGCTCACCTCTAGGTGATCAGTATTCACTTTATGATGCCTGAATAGTGGGGTTCTTTCAAAGGGGGTCCCAGGGGGCAGTCACGGGGGGCAGTCAAGGGGTAGCCCATGGTGGGCAGGCCTTAAGGGGCCCCAACACTTTAAAAAAGGATTTGGATTGCTTAAATCCCCAAAAAATCAGAAATCCAAAACAAATCTAGCCTCAATAGTTTTGGTAATGGATTGTGGATCTATATGTCCCAAATGTATAGAGTGGACATATCATTAACAAATATAAAATCTAAAAGGAAAAAGCCATTGTTCACTCTTATTAAAAAAAAAACAGCCTGAAGCTACAGATATGCTGTGTGGTCATAATATGAATACTAAAAGATTCAGATTTTGGTAAGCACAGCATTAAGTAATATATATATTGTCTCTCTCTGGTCAGCACCCTGTTTTCTGGCACTTATGTTGGAGGAATACAGGAGGCCTTTTAATGCCTTCCAACTTTTAATGATTTTCAGCCAGTTACAGCAGGTAAGCAAAAACAAATAAAAGACAAAATAAATGGCCTAGCTGTGTCTGAGCACTACCCATAACTATAGGACAGTTATCTAGCTATCACAACAGTCCAATAAACTGTACTTAAATACTGGCCTTTATCCTTGGTCCATATTACTGCAAGTCTTTATTTCAGTATGCAGCCTAGCTGTCTCTGTCTTCTTACAGCACAGGCTGAACTCTCTCTTTCTGCTCAGCTCCAAAATAGTCCCAGCCACCTCTCTGGATCAATCTCTCTCTAACTTTGCAGACTGCACTTCTCTGGATCCTTGTCTTTGTCCCAGCCTTGGTATTCTCCGTTCTACGTAAATCTCTTTTGTAGCTCTTCACACAAACTTCTCTTTTAGACTCTTTCCCAGAGCCTGGGCATTTACTGCTCCTCCAGCAGTATTTAATTGGAGCTACACCCATCCCTCTGAGTGTCTCTTTAAAAAGATGTGAACTGCTCCAGTGTTAACTTTCTCTCTCCTGAGGAGAAATATTCACAGCTTTACACTAACCCCTGGGGCACACTATCACATATCCCCCTCGCCAGCTTGCCAGCTCGACATTATTTGGATGAGCAACTAATGCTGTGAGGCTGTGCATGCGAGCCATCATGTCTCCTGCACCATTCTGACTGCTATCGCTCTGAATTCTGGGGATCACCTTTGCACCATTGAGACTTCCTCATAATAATCTAATGAGATCCATTTTAAGATCGAAACAACTGTCTGTAGGTAGGTCTCCTAACTCATGTATAATCCATTCATAACTAGGCTTCAAAGCTGTGTTATATATCAAGCAAATGCCTAAAAGGAGCCATGAATGATATGGCATTGGATCCAAGAGTGAAAATGCATTGTGAACTCATTTACATGTCAACGCCCAATTTCCTAGAATGCAGTGCAATAACTGTATTTTCATGGAATTCTGTGTGTGTGCTATTTATTTACTGGGGTAATATAAAAAAGTACTACTTTACAGAAAATGCAGTATATAAGAGAAACTTCCTTCCAGATGAAATGGCGGAGACAGACACAGTTAAGAAAATGTTGCATTTTGCATAAACACAAGACTATCCTGATGATAAATTGTCAGTCTTTTAGATAGATATAATGAGCAGACTAGATGAGCCTTTTTGGTTCTTATCTGCCGTCAAATCTTTGTTTCTCTGTTTAAAGCAGTGGATCGATCTCAGCCCTATACAGAATGAACTATTATGTGTTTAGAATAACCTTACCAGCCATTAAAGAGATCTGGACAACTTGAGGACTTGAGTTTAATTTGGTGTAGCTGCCGGGAAGTTATTAAGATGGAATACAAATTATTTTGCCTTGGGCTATAAAACCCAGTAAAAGTTTGACTTGGCATCTTTATAAAGAGCTGAGAATGAAACATGCTCATGAACACTGAAAAGGCAACCAAAAAAAAGGCAAACCACTGAAATCAATGATTTATTTGCTCAGTGCTACTAAGTCCATTGAACAATCTGATAATAAGGATTTCACAGATTTTTTTATAGCCTTTTCATTTCTAAATATTTACACAGACATAGCGGATAGATAACAAAACTACCAGTGCAGAATCAAGGTGCCAATTATATACTTTACAAGGTATTTAATATTGTGGCGTTTCAAGAAGAACAATTGGATTTCTATCAGAGCTTCAGTGATATGTATTGCACACGGTTAAAAATTTGATTTGGCAGCTAGTCAGTCGCATTCATTACCCCTGTTCTATTAGGCTGTTCTAACATTAGTTTAAAAAATAGCCAATAATCCCATAAAATATATTCATAGAGAAATGTTTTCCTCTAAATGAAGACATTATTTAATTAAAGAAGCAAAACAGCTTCTTCTAAGCGACTTCTAATGTGCTTGTTCATAAATTTAAAGGTATATAAAACTGTAAAATGTGTAGTTATAATCTATTTAGGAGAGTTTTTTTACTTGATGCTGCAGTTATCTGCTCCATGATAAGGCAATAAGACTTGAAGCCTGCAATGATTCCAATTTAGGATAATAGAAGATGAACGGCTGGGGATATAATATAGATATTTTCAAAAATGTCTAAATATCCTCCATTTGGAAAGAGAGTACTAATCTATCCATTGGTTTGTGGTATACAGATTACCCTCCTTCTGGATCTCTACCTGGTGAAGGGGCTTGTGTACTTCAATGAAGCTGTGAGCCATGTAGTGTCCCCCAAGATGGGCAGGCCATAGCAGAGAGGTCAGACAAATCACTTTGCACTGGATAAGGAACTGGCAACACACTCCAGTATATTTGCAAAGATAAGCTTATGAATAAGCATGGCCAGAGACATAGATCGATGTGTCTGGCATGCTTGTTTCATAAGGTCATGGAGTTGGACATGACTGAATGACTAAACAACAACATATGATGTCTGATTTTAATTGTTTTTAAATATGAATTTTAGGGCTCAGCAAGATGTGGCACTACTTTAATGGTTAAAAAGTTTTCTTAATAGCTTTAAAGCTCCGAGGGCATTTTATAATTTTGTTTTTGGAACTGATGCTCATTTACTTTAGTCATACATTCATTTCTAACGTCCCCAGCATGCACATAAAATGAGGAAAACATGCATCTACATAAGAAAGATGGAAAAACGGTTCATGTTTCCTTTGCATTTTGGAAATGGAGACATGGCGGTGTAGAAGAGAAAGAATGAAACCACATAAATATAGCGATCACATATAATAATTGTGGTAAGTTACAAATGTTGGTCACGCAATGTTAAAAGTTACGGGCTTGCGCATGTGCAATGACCACCAAAGGCACTCGTTGCAGGCCTCGCGATGAGAGCGGAAGGTGCTCAGCCCAAGGCCCGCAAGACTTTGAAACAGGTTCAACATGAGCACCATCGGCGCATATGGTGATGCCCGCCATCAGCTCCAAAAGACTGATGACTTTGGCGCTGATCACTAGGCACGCAAGACGCTTTAACGGCTGGAATTTTTTTCAAGCCTGTAACTCGGAAACCATTGAAAAAATGCCAAAAGACATTAATGAATTAAAAAAATTACTTACAACCTCACACATAGCAGAGGGGGAGAGGCAGGGAGCCTGTGAGTAAGGTTGCAAGCTAATTAGAGGCTTTATTAGCGTTTTTCGGAGATCGAAAATCGGCCAAATTTAAAAAAAAAATGGCGGCCGTAAAGACGTAAATGTTTTGAAAAAGGCTCAAAACGAGACTGAAGCCGGTAACACTTAGCCGAGCAATACGAAGACCACAAGACTTTGAAAAAAAGAACCAATAGTGTTCATCGCGAGCCACGCAACACTTAAGCAGGGAGAGAGAGGAGAAAGACAAAGGGGAGGGAGAGGGGGGAGACCTGGAAAGACACACAGAGGTAAGAGAGGGGGAAAAAGAGACACGGGGGAGGGAAATAAGGGGAAAAACACAGGGCAGTGACAGGAGTGGACACATGGAAGGGAGAGGGGGGAAACAGACAAAGGGGTCAGAGAGTAGGTAGAGGATCGCAATGAGCGCCAAAGGCACAAAAGTGGTGGGTTGGACGCCATCTGCAATGAGCGCTGATTATGGGGCTCGCTATGAGCACCAAAGGCGCTCATCGCAAGGCCGTAAAGTAGAGGGGGAGAGTCTCGAGATGAGCCCCGAAGATGCTCATTACGAGAAATGAAAGTAGTTGTTTGGACAAGGCATGCAACGAGCAGAGAAGCCGAAGGCGCTCATTAAGAGGCCCGTAAAGTAGATGGTGGGAGAGGCTAGCAATGAGCGCCTTTGGCGCTCATTGCGAGCTTCTCCCACCATCAACTTTTTGAGCCCACAATGAGTGCCTTCGGTCCCTAACTTGGAGGGGGAGAGCCTTGCATTGTGTGGCAAAAAGCATTGCCAGCCATAAAAATGTTGTTGCCATCATTTTTGACGAGCAAGTCGCTAGTATATATACAGTGCCTTGCAAAAGTATTCACCCCCCTTGGCATTTTTCGTGTTTTGTTGCCTCACAACATGGAATTAACATGGATTGTTTGAGGATTTGCATCATGTAATTTACAGAACGTGCCCACAACTTTGAAGATGTTTTTTTTTTTTTATTGTAAAGCAAACGACAAATAGGACAAAATAACAGAAAAAGTCAATGTGCATACAGTAACTATTCACCCCCTAAAGTCAATACATTGTAGAGCCACCTTTTGCAGCAATCACAGCTCCAAGTTGCTTTGGATAAGACTCTATGATCTTGCCACATCTTACCACTGGGATTTCTGCCCATTCCTCCTTGCAAAACTGCTCCAGCTCCTTCAAGTTGGATGGTTTGCACTTGTGAACAGCAATCTTTAAGTCTGACCACAGATTTTCTATTGGATTGAGGTCTGGTCTTTGACTAGGCCATTCCAACACATTTACATGTTTTCCCTTAAACCACTCAAGTGTTGCTTTAGCAGTGTGTTTGGGGTCATTGCCCTGCTGGAAGGTGAACCTCCGTCGTAGCCTCAAGTCACGCACAGAGTGGTACAGGTTTTGCTCAAGAATATCCCTGTATTTAGCACCATCCATCTTTCCCCCGACACTGACCAGTTTCCCTGTCCCGGCTGCTGAAAAACATCCCCACAGCATAATGTTGACACCACCATGTTTCACTGCAGGGATGGTGTTCTTTGGGAGATGTGATGTGTTGGGTTTGCGCCAAACAAAGCGTTTTATTTGATGGGCGTAAAGTTCAATTTTAGTCTCACCAGACCAGAGCACCTTCCTCCATATATTTTGGGAGTCTCCCACATGCCTGTTTGCAAACTTAAAATGTACTATTTTGTTTTTTGCTGAAAGTAATGGCTTTCCTCTGGCCACTCTGCCATAAAGCCCAACTCTATGGAGCGTACGGCTTATTGTTGTCCTATGTACAGATACTCCAGTCTCTGCTGTGGATCTCTGTAGCTCCTCCAGGGTTACCTTAGGTCTCTGTGCTGCCTCTCTGATTAATGCCCTCCTTGCCCGGTCCGTGAGTTTTGGTGGGTGGCCGTCTCTTGGCAGGTTTTGTGTTGTGCCATGTTCTTTCCATTTGGTTATGATAGATTTGATGGTGTTCCTGGGAATCATCAAAGATTTGGATATTTTTTTATAACCTAACCCTGACTTGTACTTCTCAACAACATTGTCCCTTACTTGTTTAGAGAGTTCCTTGATCTTCATGGCAGTGTTTGGTTAGTGGTGCCTCTTGCTTAGGTGTTGCAGCCTCTGGGGCCTTTCAAAAAAGGTGTGTATATGTAATGACAGATCATGTGACATTAGATTGCACACAGGTGGACATCATTTCACTAAGTATGTGACTTCTGAAGGTAATTGGTTGCACCAGAGCTTTTTATGGGCTTCATAACAAAGGGGGTGAATACATATGCACATGCCAATTTTCTGTTTTTTATTTCTAAAAAATAGTTTTATGTAAATATTTTTCTCATTTCACTTCACCAACTTAGACTATTGTGTTCTGATCCATCACATAAAATTCCGATTAACAAAACATTGAACATAAGGCTGTAATGTAACAAAATAGGTAGTCAAGGGGGGTGAATACTTTTGCAAGGCACTGTATTTTCACACAAACTTACTATCATTCTATGACATATATAGAACATGTCTACAGCATTAGCCTATGATTGCTGTTTTTTTTTTGCAGCCCCAGCAAGGAACGGCGCTCCATGCCAGCAACTGCGACCCTCGCAAACTTTAGGTCGCAACGCAAACAACACTACACACCAATTACGACCCTCGCAAACTTTTCCTCGCAACGCAAACAACATACGACACACGGTAATACACATTACGACCTCGCAACACTCGGACGCAACTCGCGAACATTACAAAATTCTAAACACAATGCATACACACAGCACATACATAAAAAGCTTACCTACACCAAGAGGGAGCACCCAGGACCTCAAAAATGCAACTTAGACCTTCATTTCACTCAAAATAAAAGAGTTTACACACTAAAAAATGTCATAAGCGACAGAAAAAATGGCAGCCGAGCAAAACGAAAACGAGGTTACACACGCAAACACGATACGAGACACGTTAGCACACATTACGACCTCGCAAAAATCGGACACATCAATCGAACATAAAAACATTTAAAACACAATAAATACACACAGCACATACATAAAAAGCTTACCTACAGCAAGAGGAACCATTCAGGACCTCAAAAAACCAAGTTGCACCTTTATTTCAATAAAAATAAAAGAGTTTAGACACTAATAAAATCGCTAAGCGAGAGAAAAAATGGCCGACGAACAAAACGAAAACGAGGCTACAGCACTCTCAACACGCAAAACACCACAACACACTCGCAAAACACCACAAGAAACTCGCAAAACACCACTAAGCACCTACGGATATTCCGCGAAGACGCATACCACAGATTACCTGCCATTTTACGCTAATGCGGAAGTACACCACTACGCTAACGGTTTGGTCTCGCGCACGCACAGTATTACACTGCACACATTCATCACGCTTACACAGCAGCTCCACACCACTAATGCTGCAGCAACATCAAAACAGATTGCAGCTCTTCAACACAATGCTTCAAAATAGGTAAAGTATATTCATTTATTAATGTATTATATATTTGATTATTAAACACCAAACAGCATTAGCTACCTTACAATTTCATTGCCGTCATTTTTTGACGGGCAATTCACTAGTAATAATCATAATTGTGTGGCAAGCAGCATTGCTAACCTTACACTTTTACTCCCGCCATTTTTGACCGGCAATTCCCTAGTTTTATATATCTAGTAAAATCCCAGAACCTTCCATATCCCTTTAATGATAACCTCAATAACAGGAAGGGTTAAACACCATCCTCATCCAATGGATCAGTTTGTTCAAATTCACCTTGAAGTGATACCGCCTTACACAGAAATATATGAATACTAGAATATTGCCCGTCAAAAAATGACGGCAATGAAATTGGAAGTGAGCTAATGCTGTTTGGTGTATGGTAATCAAATGATTAATACATTAATAAATGAATATACTTTACCTATTTGTTAGTAATATATGCAGCAAGCATTGTGTTGAAGAGCTGACAATCTGTTTTGATGTTGTTGCAGCATACAATGTAGATTTGCACTGTTGTTGAGCTGAGGTGTAAGTGTCAGCAATGTGTGCAGTGTGTAGTGTAAATAGGCTGCGTGCGCGAGGGGAAGCCGTTAGTGTAGCTGTGTACAGCCGCATTGTGTAAGTTAGTGTTGTGAGATGGCGGCGAATGTGTATGTGGTACGCGGCTGTGTATGATTTTGCGTCCTTGCTAATGGTGTATCTTGTAGCTCGCATGTTTTTTTTTAAAAGGTGTATTTGTTTGGTGGTGTTTTCCGTGTTTAGGGTCCTGTAGCCTTGTTTTCGTTTTTTTCGGTGGCCATTTTTTCTCTGGCTTAGAGGATTTTCGTATCTCTAAACTCTGTAATTTGGACTTAAATGGAGGTGTAACTTCACTTGCAGAGATCCTGGGTGCCCCCTTGGTGTGGGTATGGTTTTTATGGTTTTGTTTTCAAGTTTGCGCGGGTTGGCCGTTTAAGTCGTTTTTTTGCAAGGTCAAAGTGTTTTTTTTCCTAAGTCCCGCCTCTCGTATTTGTTTGTTGTAAGTCCGTAAAGGTCCGCAGTTGCTGCCAAGGGGCGCCTTCCGCAGCGTTAGCAACAACCCGCATGCTCACAACTATATATATAATAATTTATTGGACACAACCAACACATTTCACAGCATTTTGTGTACAAGTTGATTCTCTACAAGAGCAGGGGATGATGATTCAGTCTCAAATTACGTTGACTTCACAGTGAAGCAAATAAGATTTAGGTTCATCCTCTATTTTATCTATGAGTGTGTCTTTGGGTAAAGAGAAGGAATGAAGCAGACAACTTGGTTGGAAACTGGTGGGTCGTAAAGAAGCTACGAGTACTATAAAGTTGAGTATTTCCTGTATATATTATTAATATTATCCTTTATTTGTAACGCCATTACATATTCTGAAGCGCCATAAATGGGTTAAGTTCAAGGCAAAATAATTTTATCACATTGTAAAAATCCCATAATATTGAACCAGAATTACCTTCCATATTTATAATGATCAATAAATGCATATTTTGTATATATCATTAGCAGAGTATAAAGCGCATTAATTGACTGATTCTGTCAATCTGTATAGTGTAATTGCTCCTATAATTCATGTATTCTTTAGCTGCAGTGGATAATTTCAGAAATATTAAGCATTTACACATTTTAGTCATGAATTATGTAGTGAAAGTCTCTTGATTTATTACATTTCATGTGCCTAATTTAGAATTTAATTAAAACGTACCGTACCTACTTTAACAAGTTTACTTACAAAGATAATTAACAAACTGTCATATTGTATGCCGAGAGTATAGCATGGCTTCGCACCCTCTACAGGTAAGTGATAATTATTAAGTGTAAAGTTTAGAGGGAAAAAAGATTAGAATAAGTTACCAAGGGGCTTTGGGGAAGTTCCTTGTTAATTTGCAGCTTGGTGAATGGAGCAATTAAATGGATTTATATGAAACACATCTTAAGTATAAAAAATAATATCTTCTGCTTTAAAGTAACACAGCAAAAGTTATTGCAGACATTAATTGTTGTTGTTCAGTCATTCAGTTGTGTCTGACTCTCTGTGACAGCAGCACACATATATAATAATAATAATAATAATAATAATTATTATTATTATTATTATTATTATTATTATTATTGTTTATTTGTAGCGCTCCAACATTTTCCCTAGTGCTAATATATATTATTATGCTTCAGGTTGTGCTTACCCATAAGGAAATTATGGCAAAAATATTGCAGTGGGTTGCCAGCCCCTTCTCCAGTGAACCGCAATTTGTCTTACCTCTCTGTTATGACCTGCCCATCTTGTGTGACCTGAATTGCCTGGTATTTTGGGTCTGGATCCCTCTATTGAGTGAGACAATACTGATATACTACAGGATATTTCTCCCTGTGAAGGGCACAAGTGGGTTAAAGTGGATGACCATATCCATAGAACTACCTATTAAGAATAGTTCATTCCTTCCCTGAGCACCTCTATTATTGGTATTGCTTAATGATCTATCTATTTCCAGTCAAAATATCTAATTACAACTAAATGTATTCTATTTATTTAAATGTGCGCTTTTCCTTTCTTAAAGAACCGGAACCTTGTCTTTAATAATTAATGTACAGTATGTTTAGGCCCCCAAGAAGTTCTCATGACTTTCCGTGGTAATTAAACATAATCCTTCAATCAACCTACAAGAGTTTTATCTTCTTTATTCAGATGTACAATTATCACTCTACGTTTAATCACAGAATCAATTTGTGCATTTAAAGCAAACCATGTGGCAATTACGCCTAATTTTAATGTACTAAACATGCTCATTCTATTTTGTTATTCCAGTCATGTCTTGCTGTAGTAACTTAAATAAGTACTCCATCCATTACTGTGTTTCAGATTTGAAATTGTAAATTTGTAACGAGTTAAGGTATAAGCAATTTGTCCAGGGAAAACCATTAGTTTTCACAAACGAATCATAAATAATTTAACATAATTACTATAGTCACATGCCTAGATTCACATTATGGTGGTAGGCTACTGATTGAGCTGCTCACTTTGCTTCAATATTCTTCAATATTCAATATTCTAGGTTAAAATAATGCACATTAAGGTTGAAAAAAGAACTGGCCTTCCATCAAAAGTATAGACCTTATATTTACAATGCAAAATAGGGAAAAAATAAAAGTAAAAAATACAATCTATACTAGGTAAAGAATATTGACTAGTATACAGAGATCAGGCTTCCATCAGAAATCTTGAGTATATATATATATATATGGGTAAAATGGTTTGGATTGACAGAGTGATGGTGCTTTATGTGGCCTCATTTGCATGTCCCGCCCAGTTTTCCCAGACTGCATTGCATATACTGTATTTCTGAGAAATTTGAGCAGGAAATAAGTTTTCATCAACTTATTTTTAGACATTCAAATAGAATCACTAATGTACTATTCCTTACTTGTACTAATATATATATATATATATATATATATATATATATATATATACTAATGTAATAGCCAGTGCCCCGTTCAATCCAGCACACACCCATTTTGCCATCTCCCACAACTGACAATTACATTAACTTATTTTGTTTCCTTTATTAAATGTTTACAACAACAATAATTTAATTTATGGAGGGCAAAAGAGCGATAGAAGCCCTCCACCGTACAATAGTACAGTAAATACAGTAAATAGTATATTTACTATTACTGTAGTACTGTACAGTGGAGGCTTCTATTGCTCTTTTGCCCTCCATAAACTAAATGATTGTTGTGGTAAACTACCACCACCCCACAAAATCTACTGCACAGGCCAGGAGCCGGCCCCGCACTGATAAAAGGCAGTAATATCGAAACAGTGGGTAGGTTTCCTGGCTTGTGCACAATCCATCCTGGGCTTTGCTTAAAGTTGTGTCAAACGTCAGACGTATGCTTAAAAGGAGCCATGTTTGGAATGGTATTGGATTAATGAGAGAAGCCTTTGTGGGCACATTTACATGTCCCTGTTCAGGTTCCCAGAATGCAGTGCAATAACTGTAATACATTTTTTTATTTGTTTTAGACGTTCAAATTTGAACACAAATTTACTATTTATTTGCTTTATTAAATGAGTATATTTAGGAGTGGAAGAAATATCTAACTTTGAGGAAAAAGGCTGAAGTTATGTTCCTTCCACCACTGATGGTGGGATCTAAGAGCATGGGGCCCCCTTCCAGGGTGGAACCCCCAAAAAGTCCCTCTCAACCCCCTTGTATATAGCCCTGTCAAAAAGTGTTTATAGTTAGTTCATATAATACAGTAAGGCTTGGCCCTCATAAATCTTACCTTGTAAATCAGGCCTCTCCTCAACTTCCAAACTGGTGTATAAAGACCCTCACCCTAGATAGAGAAAAGCAGTCATTTAGGAACAATGATAGTTTTTATGCTTTTCAGCGCTTATTTTATTAATTATTTCTACTATTCTTTTCTACAGAAAAAAACAAAATCATAAACAGCACGAGCTATAAATGGATTTAAAGACAACTGCACTTCTTTCAAAAGTATTAACATATTAACAGCAGTAGGATTTGTGTAAACAATAAACATAAACACATTTTATTTTAGAAAATCAGAATGTTTTTAAGTCTCTGTTTATGGAGAGGAGATTGAACCATGGAGAAATTTAATAATGAATAGCCCTAGTTAACTTATCAGCTCTTTGTGAGATTTATTAAAGCCCCTTCACTCTGGAAGGGAGAGGTGGGGATGATAATTAGACAATTAGATCTCTTTTAATTTGACAAATCCATTTCCCCCACACACGTCCAGAATCAAAAGATGCAAGTCTTGCTCTCCAGAAATGTAAACACCGCACACACACAAGCAACCTTCACCAATGCTTCATGAACGCCTCCAAAGACAAGAAGAGGCATTGGAATATATTTTTATTCAATTAAACAATTATTATCTCAGATTTATAACACAAAACTTTAATTAAGTAAAATCACATATATAGTTGTGATCAACAAAGGTTGTTGCTAATCCTTGCAGGCTCGTGCAGCGAGCCCGCCGCAACTGTGGCAGAGCCAAAGGCTATCATTGCACAGGTGGAGATAAGCATTAAAGGTGCTCATTGAGCTGGTGGAGATGAGCGCCATAGGCGCTCATCCCTATGACCCTGCGCGACTTAGGCAGTGAGCTCCGAAGGCGCTCATTGTGCTGGTGGAGATGAGCGCCATAGGTGCTCATCCCTACGATCCCGTACAAATTAGGAGGTGAGCGCCTTGGCGCTCACTGCAATTGCGCTCAACCCTACGACCCGCCGGACTATAGGACTACAGAAAGCTCAATTATACAATTCACAGTGCAAGACCTGTAGCAGTTTGAAAAAATTGCGTAGAAAAATTACAGCCCGTAACACTTTGCAAAGGAAAGCAGGACTCAGAAAAAAAAGACACTAAAAACACACAAAAAACATAAAAAAAATACCTCACACACAACACAAGGACGTCTGGGAGTGAGGTTGCACGCGCATTTAAACCAAATTTGTCGAGTTTCGGCACTTGAAAATAACCTAAGCGACAAAGAAAATGGCGCACCAAAACAACGAAACAAAAACAAGGCTGCATGACCCCTAACTGTGCAAAACACTGCCAGGCACGTACGACTTTTACCCAGGAACGTACCAGGTAGAAAATCTCCTATTAGGAAGGACGAAAAATGCTTGCAACTAACTTGCAACTAATAACATTAGGATTCTAAAAAGGTGGCTTAACCGACTAAACAAACTCTTTGCCCTCGCGCACGCAGCCTATTTACACTGCACGCTTGCCACATTGCTGACACTTACACCTCAGGTCACCAACAGTCCAAATGTACATTGTGTGCTGCAGAAAAACTGATTGCTAGCTCTTCAAGATATTGATTGCTGGATATATTAATTAGAAATAGGTAAAAAGTATATTAATTAATTAATTAATATAAAAAAAAATATATATATATATATATATATGAAAATTAAAAATGGCAGGGGAGAGACACGCGATGAGCGACGCAGACGCTCAATGCGGGGCTCACAATGAGTGCTGAAAGTACTCAAAGGAGCAAAAGTACAAAAGGGGAGAGGTTTGCAATGACCGCTGAATGTACTCAGAGGACAAAAAGCCTTACATTGTGTGGCAACAGCATTCCCAGCCTTACAATTTTATGACCGTCATTTTTTGACGAGCAATTTGCTTGTATTATATAAACAGTAGTAGTATATAATAGTTATTTGTAACTAGCGACTTGGCCTTCAAAAATGACGGGGCAATAAAATTGTAAGGCAGTTAATGCTGTTTGCCACAGAAAGTACGTGTTTTGGTCGTGTGAGTACCTTGGGCGCTCATTGCAAGCCTCTTGGTTGGTGTATTTTTTATCAGAGCTGCTTTTGCGCTCATTGTAAGGTCTGCGCTGATCTCCTTTTGGCGCTCATTGCGAGCCTCTCCCCTGGTGTAGTTTGGGTCCTCTGAGCACCCTTGGCGCTCCTTGTGAGGCGCGCCTAGTGAAGGGCTTTGTCGTTTATTGCGATCTTGTGGTGTGGTGTTTTTTTTTTCTGTATATGTATTTTTTCTGATAATTAATTAATTATTAAAATGATAAATTAATATACTTTACGTAATTGTAATTAATATATGCAGCAAGCAATGTGCTGAAGAGCTAACAATCTGTTTCAATGTTCCTGCAGCGTACAATGTAGATTTGCAATGTTGTTGATGTGAGGTGTAAGTGTCAGCAATGTGTGCAGTGTGTAGTGTAAATAGGCTGCGTGCGCGAGGGGAAGCTCTTAGTGTAGCTGTGTACTTCCGCATTCTGTAAGTTACTGTTGTAAAATGGCAGCGATTATGTATGCGGTATGCGGGTGTGGATGATTTTGCGTCCTTGCTAATAGTGTATTTTGTAGCTTGTACGAGTTTGTGTAAAAGTCGTATGTGCCTGGCGGTGTTTTGCGGGTTTAAGGGTCGTGTAGCCTTGTTTGTTTGTTTCGGTGGCCATTAGGGGATTTTCGAGTGTCTAAAGTCTGTAAATTGGACTTAAATATTGCATGCAACCTGACTCCCAGACGTCCTGGCTGTCCCCCCTTGTTGTGTGTAATGTTTTCTTTATTTTTTCTTTGAATATTTTTCAGGTTTTTTGCTGTGCGCGGTTCGGCCGTTAAGTTCGTATTTTTGCGACCTCGTAATTTAGCATTTTTGTAACTCTTACATCCTTGTCAAAAGTCATACGTGCCTGGCTGTTATTTGCAAGTTTTTGGTTGTGTAGCCTCGTTTTCATTTTTTTCGTCCGCCATGTTTTTTCTCGCTTAGCTGATTTTCAAGTTCCAAAAAATGAGACAGCACATATTTTATAAATACTTCCTTTTTCAAATATATAGCAGGTACTGTAGGAGCAGCTCAAACCCAAGAACAAATGTATTTTTTTAATAGAGCTGGACTAGCAATCATTGGGTCCATTTATCAAACTCTACTGATATTACCCATTTGTGCGTATAACACAATTCTCTGTTTATCAAATTAATTTGACTGCAGATACACTTGACACTAAATATATTACTTTTGTTTGCCTCATAATTTGTACTTTAATAAAAAATATTTACCTTATTTTATAATGCAAATCATATATACGGTTGGGGGATACATTATTTTTGCACTGGGGCCCTCCATGATCTAGCTTTACCACTGGGCTTATGTATATGTTTTCTATTGTAGCCTTATTTTCCTTATTTTACCTCCTCTCACACTTGGAGGAAGAATCGTTGTAGTCAAACTACATATCAGCAGCCTGTACCATCACAAATAGTATTAATATTATATGTTCAATAACAAAAAATGTATAATGTTCTAAATGCAAGCTTACGTTGTATTTACTAAACCTTCTGGGTGCGGTGTTTATCTCAACAGAGTGTGTCCTTGTAAACTAATGAGGTTTCAATTACAGTTAATGAGAGTACTGGCAAATGTATCTGCCGCCGTCCCATTTTGCAGATACAAACTGTGCATTCAAAGTTTGACCTCTGCATACGTGATATCTACGTAACTCTAATACCACCCACCAATTGCCCATAAATAAAGCAAAGACACCGACATGGGAATAAAACTGGCCACAGCCTTTATTTAAATTAACAATTAACCAAAAACAGAGGTGATTGCTCACAAACATCAAGGGGAGCCCACCACCTGAGGTCTCCCAGCACACCATGACCAAGAGACCTCCCACCATTTGAGTTGTATACCACCACCATAATCTGCCCCCCCTTAACGAGAGCAATCACCCCCGCCTAATGACTGTGACAATACCCCTTAAATAAAAAAACAGGGAGGGTGGGCGGGACCTTCACCATGAGGTACCCTGGAACAACTGTCCGGAGCAGGAAAAACTCCAGCCCGGTGACTCACTGTAAGCTCCTCCCCCTTATATAACACAATCTTACACTGCCAACACATTGCCCCAGCAAATGCCCCTTCCCCCATACTGACTCCAGGGGCCCTCTTTCTCCCACCTCGGAAGGTAGATCACTGGATACTAAATGGAAGTATAACTGCACCTAACACAATCGAGGCTGTCATTTTTTCTCATCTTCTAAAAATGTTGCTTTTTCGTGGTTATTCAAAAAGGCCTATTTCATTAGGTTTATGGTTGTATACTAATGCCATTGCCTTATATCATTCGTTTTTTGCTTGATCAATAATACATACTACATAACCGCAATGGTGTGTAAAGTGTTAATATTATGTTCTGCCACTAAATGACTACTTCCTACCCTGTCACTTTAAATGATTTTTAATAACTAGTTGTATATGTAAGGAAGTACAGTTCAATCTTATTATCTTATTTACAAAATGTAATCATTTTGCCAGCACTGTTTACATGAGACAAGCATGCAGACAGTTGAGGTCCCTACTCCGATGAGCTTACAATCTAGAAGCTAAGGGTAAGACAGGAGGATTACAGATGCAAGATGGCTGCGATCAAGGCTGAAGCAACTAGAGGTGGCTTTGTGCTATCATATAGATCTGCGTGGGCAACTTGGTATGCAGTTTGTGCAGAGTAAGGCTGAATGTTAGAAGCTTCTTTAAATAGATATATTTTAAGTGAGGTTTTCAGGGTTTTAGGGCAGGAAGATAGTCCTGTTGGAGCACTCCAAGGAGTTCCACAGAGAAGGTGCAGCTCAAGAATAGTCCTGAAAGCTAGTTGTTATGTGAGAGGTTGATAGAAGACTAGAGACCTCATCCTCAGTTACAGAGTCACAGAATCCCCTTGAAGATGTGGGTTGGGGAAAGGCAAAGGCTGGAAGTGTTTTTCAAGGTTTTAGGACAGGAAGATAGGATGGCTGAGTGAGACAAGGAGTTCCACAGAGAAGGTGCAGCTCATGAAAAGTCCTGATAGCGAGTTGTGATGTAAGATGTTGATAGAAGACCAGAAACGTCCTCCAGAGTCAAAGAAGCCATTGTAGATGTGGGATTGGAAAGGGCAAAGACCAAGGATGTTATAGGTTTTCCAAGGTTTTAGGGCAGGAATATCGTCTGACTGAGAGGAGTTCTACAGAGAAGGTGCAGCTCAAGAAGAATCCTTGAGAGCTTAATAGAAGACCAGAGAATTAATTTTCAGAGTCAAAGAAGCCCATTGCAGATGTGGTATTGGGAAAGAGCAAAGGCTGGTCTGTTATAGGTTTGTTGAGTTTAATGTGTATTTGGGCCACATTGAGAGGAGAGTTCATTTTTTATATTATAGATTTTTTTTTAAATGTAGCTGGCAGAATATTAGGGGAAAAAAGTTGGGAGTGAACATTGGAAAAAGAAAAATGTAGAGAATAGATGTTTGGGCTTGGACGATGAAGCTTATATTAAACAAGATAAAGGACAGAGACGTTGGAGTGCAGAATAAACTTGTAATGCCGGATGTATAATTACAGGATGTATAATTACAGGATGTAATTAATGCTGCATTTTATTTTTCTTTGAGAGATTTGATCAACTCCCCTAACACTAATTATTTTATCAGTTTATGGTAGTTTATATAATTAGTTTAGTACACATAAACCCAAAAATATGGGCACGGTAAAAGTCAAGTATTGTAGATAAGCAGAAAGTGAGTTATAATGATTTTAAATCACTGTCACCCATAATTACCAAACTCTTCGCACTATTGAGCCAGTAAGTGCATTTGATTTGACTGTATTATTATATTGAGTCAGAAGCAAAGTGTCGATGGGAAGCCGAAAATGACCCGAGAGGTAAAAATCCATCAGATAGTCCAACATTTCACTTTCATAACATTCAATGCTTTCATCTACAAATGACTTGCAATTGGAAACTATGAAGTATTATTTACTGTTCAAGGCATTTTAAGTGGTGCATTTAGAGATGAGTAATAATGTGCAGTGTTCAGCAAATATGGGTGACACAGGTAGACCTTTGTGTGGAAAGCAGAAAACCTAGCTATGCAAGTCAGAAAGGTTTTTAACCAGTTAAACACTATAAAAGTTGTTTATTTGCATGAAACAGATATTTTGTAAAACTGTTTAAATTCTTTGAAACTTACAGGAAATACACAGTGAATAAGGCAGTATGTCGGTTCCATTAGCAGGTAAGACTCATACAGCTATTAACAGAAAATGGTGATAGTATTATTATTATTGTTTATTTGGAACGCGCCAACATATTCTGTAGCGCTTTACATGGGTTACAATCAAGGCAAAAACAATAGCAGTATTAACACTTGCAAAGGATGGAGGCCCCGGTCTTTGAGCTTAGAATCCAGTGTCCAAAGTGCTTTGCCAAAGCACCACGCAAGACTGAAAGCTCGCAAACTTACAGTATATAGTATGTGCATGAAACTATTGTGAAACCTGACATCAATTGTGCGATAAAATACTAAATATGAATGTTATAGGTTCCAGTTAACCTATAAATTCATCCTGGAGACACAAAGAGGAGACAGCTTTGACATTTCTAAAAATACTTACTTTTAGGGGTTTTATCCGTCACACACACCCACTGTATGGAGATTGTACTCAGAATCCATGATTTTTAATTTTATTTTTTTAAGTGTTTTACTCTGTTCCATCTTTTTCTTCTGGGCATAAGCCGACGTGACACTAGAAAGGACGAGCCTGCAGAAGACCTTCAAGTCTGGGAGTTGTTAGCAGCATAGAGGCAGCAGAAGCTCTGTGTCAGAGACTTAGGGCCCTATTAAATTGATACAATTTTAGAAATCGTAGCCCCTAAAGGAGCCTGCAAGAGTTACGGCTATTAAATTGGCCTCTTTCAGCTATCCGCAAACGATCTGCAAGTTACAAGGGGAAAAAACATTCGGGCCGTCAAAATCTGAACTCCATTCCATCTAAGCCTTTGTTCTGTAAAGCCCGTAAATGTTACTATCGCAAATCGCCATTAAATTGCTTTGAATCCTCAAGGACGCACTGGTGTTCAAACCTGTAAACAGAGCCAAAAATCCAACCGCTACTATTGAGGACCCGCAATGGAGTTAAAGTCCTGTAAATGCAAATATCAATGCAATACTGTATTTTAAATTAAAGGGAAATTGAAGTAAGCTATTAATATTAATAGCACATTATTCTCAAGCCCACAAATCGACAATAAAAAAATCATTTATTTTTTGTTTAATTTCCGTGTTATAATGATGATGAAGTGTTTTATCAATATAATAGAACTCGCATGGACTAGAATATTATATTTATTTATTTTTTCATATTGCATTATTTCTGGAATTTGGGTCCGATAGTAAATCGGACTTCAGAACAGTGGGTGTCTGAAGTTTAACCTCCATGTCTTAGTAACGTAATGATGACGATCTCTTTTACTATTGGCTCCGGCTAAACCCATAACCACGGGTTTGACTAATTGATCATGTTCACTGCCGCAAATGGAACGTGTGGAAGCATGGTTTACAGATTTGGATGTCAGCCACGTTTGTTGCAGGCTTGTCTAATTTAATCGCTCTGTAACTCCGCCAGATTTCAAGCCCGCAGGCTTTGCAGCTGTACCACGATCGATGCAGGCTTAGAATTTAATAGGGCCCTAAGACTAGCATGGAGATGCTTCGGTATATGAGAGTACTTGGAGTATATTGGTATATACATATCAAACCATTAGTGTTTTTCTATTTTTATCTATGGTCACCATGTGAATGTACAAATACATTTGCTTCATAATTGACTGTACTGTTTAATGATGGTTGGCAGCACTGATTTAATCCAGAATGTTGTAAATAGTAGATAGGAAGCTTTAGGACTGAGTATTGGCGCAGTGCAGAATTACAGCAGTGATGACCACACCCAGAAGCAAATAGTGCAACAGACTGGCACATTAGAAGGGTTATAATAAAACAGGCAGAGACACTGAGATTAGAATACCTATCATGCAAGGGGCTAGGGAATTCACTAAAGTACCTAACATGATTGAATCTTGCAAACATACAGTCTAGAGGGTATGGGTGAGCTATGGTAAGGTGAGGAATAATATATTGTGCATATCAAGGCTGAAGGTGATGAGCTTCTTTAAACAAATTGTTTTTATTGAGGTTTTAAAGCCTTTGAGGCAGGAGGAAAGTCTAGAGGAGTGAGGCAAGGAGTTCATAGACTAGGGTTAGCACAAGAAAAGTCCTGAAGATGGAATGGGAAGAGGTGATAGGAGAGGAGGAAAGAAGGTCATTAGCGGAGCGAATAGGACAGTTGGGAGAGACAAGTGCAGAAATTTAAAATAGTGTGTTATTGTTGAGAACTTTAAACGTGATGGTCAAGATTTATGGGAAACCTATGGGAAACCATTGTAGTGACTGAAGGAGAGGCGCTGTAGACACTGAACGTTGAGTATGGTAGATGAATCTAGCAGAGGGGTTTATTATAGACTGTAGTGGAGAAAGATGGGTTATGGGGAGGCCAGCAAGGAAAGGGTGGTTGCAGTAGTCGAGGCAAGATAGGATAAACATCTAGGTCATAAGCAACAGCAGCCCTGTACTTCATAGGATAGGTCAAGTATATGGATTTCCATTCATATGCACAGCCCATGGTGGCACATTGTTTAACACTATGGACAGGCACAACCAGAGACATAATAATATGGCACCACAGCAGCCCTGTACTTCATAGGATAGGTCAAGTATATGGATTTCCATTCATAACGCACAGCCCATGGTGGCACATTGTTTAACACTATGGACAGGCACAACCAGAGACATAATAATATGGCACCAGAAGAAGAGCCCCGAAGATCAGAAGGGGTCTCCCACATTAGCATCAGATCTACTGAAGTAGTTGGGCCAAAGCTGAAAGGACACACAGCTGTGGATTTGTCTGGAGGGGAAGGGAATGTCTGCTGTTGCAAAGAACAATTCAGGATAGCAATCTGGAATGTTACAACTATGAACCTGGGCAAACTGGATGTGCTCAAGAATAAGATGACAACATTAAACATTGATATCCTGGGAATTAGTGAACTTTAATGGACTGGAATGGGACATTTCACATCAGACAACTACCAGATCTTCTACTATGGTCAAGAATCATGCAAAAGAAATGCAGTAGTCCTCAGTCAAAGGGTGGCCAAAGCAGTGCTCGGTTACAACCCAATAAATGACAGAAGGATTTCAATTTAAATTCAAGGCAATCCATTTAACACCACCATGATCCAAGTCTATGCTCCAACAATGGATGCTGCAGAGGCTGAAGTTGTCCAGTTATATGAAAATATTCAACATGTCATTGATATAATAGCAAGAAAAGATGTTACTACCATCATAGGAGATTGAAATGGTAAAGCGGGCAACAAAAAGACACCTGGAATAACTGGCAAGTTTGGCCTTGAAGCACAAAATGAAGCAGGATTAGTAGAATTCTGTCAAGATAATTCTCTGGTAGTAACAAACACCCTCTTCCAACAGCCTCTGAGACGACTCTACACATGGACATCACCAGATGGACAACATAGAAATCAGACTGGCTATATACTTTGCAACCAAAGATGGAGGAGCTCTATACAGTCAGCAAAAACAAGACCTGGAGCTGACTGTGGCTCAAACTATGAGTTTCTTATTGCAAAGTTCAGAATTAAACTAAAGAAATGAGGGGAAATCATCAGACCAAGCAGATATAAAATAAATAATATTAATTGTAAATATGCAGTGGAAGTAAAGAATAGATTTAAGGACTAGAAATGGAAGTTAGAATGCCTGAAGAACTTTGGACAGAAGTGTGCAACATAATCCAGGAAACAGCTACAAAGAATATCCCTAAAAGAAGGAAACTAAGAAAGCAAGCTGGCTATCTGACAAGGCTTTGAAAGTATCTCAGTAAAGAAGAAAAGCAAAAGGTAGTGGAGATAGTAAAATATTTATCCAACTGAATACAGAATTCCAGAGGATAGCAAGAAGAGACAAGGAGACATACTACAATGAGCGATTTAAAGAGATCGAAGTAGATAACAGAATGGGTAAGTCAAAAGATCTCTTCAAGAAATGTGGGGACCTCAAAGGCACCTTTCATGCCAAAGTGGGCATGATGAAAGACAAAAATGGTATGGACTTAACAGAAAAAGATCAGATAAAGAAGAGGTGGCAGGAATACACTGAAGATCTATACAGGAAGGTTCTTAATAGCAGTGATGGCCTTCATAATTGGTCCAATGAGCTGGAGTAAGACAAATTGGAGAGTGAAGTGAGATGGGCCCTAGGATGTCTTATTGATAATAAGGCTGCAGGAGGTGATTAAATCCCAATTGAACTATTCAAAATTATATAAGATAAAGCTGTGATAATGTTGCTTGCCTTATGCCAACAAATTTGGAAAAATCAACAATGGCCAATAGATTGAAAAAGGTCAGTCTACAACCCAATCACAAAAAAAGGCTGTGCGGATAATACTACTCTGATGGCTGAAAGTGAGAAGGAACTAAATGACTTATTGATTAGTGTAAAATAAGAGAATGCAAAACCAGGATTGCTAGTCAACGTTAAAAAGATGAAGATCATGGAAAATGGCATTCACAGTTCCTGGCAAATAGATGGGGAAGAAGAGGAGGCAGTGTCAGATTTATTTTTTCTGGGATCCAAGATCTTTTCAGATGGTGACTGTGGCCCTGAAATTAAAAGATGTTTGCTTCTAGAGAGGAAAACTATGGCAAGCATGGACAAGTAGCTAGTAAAAAGTAAAGATATTACATTATCAACAAAGTCTGCATAGTAAGGCATGGTATTCCCAGTAGTAGCATATGGATGTGAGAACTTAACCATGAAGAAGGCTGAGCACCGTAGAAATGATGCATTTAAATTGGGGTTTTGGTGAAGACTTCTTTGAGACTGGAAGAAGATACAATAAATAAGTACATCAGAAGTAGCCAGGATTTTTTTAGAGAAGACTCTGATGTTGGGAAACATTGAAGGCACTCGAAGAAGGGTGAGGCAGAGACGGAGATAGATAGATGAGATTATTGAAACAACAAACACAAGCTTAATGGAGCTAAGAGAGGCAGTGGCTAACAGATGTGCCTGGCATGCTGCGGTCCATAAGGTCATGGAGAGTTGGACGCAACTGAATGACTAAACAACATCAACAACAATATGAATTACAAAACTATTTTCAAATATAATGCTGCTTAGTCACACAGTGTCCAAAAAACATGGACCCAAGGGGTATTTATTGGGCATGAGGGTTTCCAGACCCAATACATTCCAACATGAGAGGGGTAGCCCCAGTTTGGAAACAACAAATGCAGGGGTGTGATGTCCTTCTCGTTCTGGGCTATGTGATTTTGGAGAAGGATAGAGAAGCAGGTACCACATAACACTGCTCATTTAAGGTATGGTTCTTATCAAAGAGCCACCAAAGTCTGGTAATAAATTAGACATAGAAGAATCATATATGTTATCAAAAGTTGTTCATTTGCATAAAAAATAATGGCGACAAATCACATTACATTAATGTGCTCTAACAGGGTAAACATTAATATACAATTAAAACAAATAAATGTTCTCTGTAACAAAGAAAATTTCCAGAAAAAAAACATGGTTCAATTCACATAACCCAATTCTTTAAACTCTTTGTTCTAGTATATATTGTACCAGCAGTTTTTCTCTACATTAACTGATTTATGAGATATTCAGCATTGTTTGTGTGACTCATTCATGCTAATATGTGGCTCCATATGCTTTTTAGTACCTGAAAGTGATTGATAATGGTGACGGATGGGATCTGACATGCATGATAAATTTAGGAACATTGTTTTGCCAACATAGAAACAAACCAGCAGCTTGTGGTACTAATCAGAACATCAAAACAGCTTATTTGTATCTGGGAGCTGTTGTTTTTTTGCATATTGAAGCCTTAACAGCAAAAACAAGCTTCTCAGGAATGATTTACTTTACAAAAAAATATACACTATAATGTATAACCAGTTTATCATGCTCTTTAAAGATAACCACCCAAAAAACGTGAATTGGGTTGACCAATACTTATTAAGGAATATAGACAGAAGTTGGGGTCCAGAGAAGCAGCTGTATCACATTGCTAATACACTTTTTCATCACTGTTTCCACAAAATCTCCATTCATTTCAGTGGAGGTGAGTTGCCATGACAGTGCATTGTAAATGTATTCATACAAATGTTCTCTAATCCTTAGTGTGTAGCAACAGATACAGATACATATCTGTAGCTAAAGTGTTTCACCTAATTAACAGCACTGTGTAATGATGTCCTAGTGCAGGACCTCATCAGCAAAGCCAATTACCTGTTAGTAGAAAAATATGTTAAACAATATCCTCTGAGAAGTACTCATATTTCCATTTTGATTTTTATTAATTTTAACATTCATAAACAACACTAATGTCTGAGTTAGAGTCTTAGGTCTAACTTGATTAAGGAAGCTGTGGTTGGAATAAATTGTAAATATAATGTGACGAATGATAGATAGATAGATAGATAGATAGATAGATAGATAGATAGATAGATAGATAGATAGATAGATAGATAGATAGATATATAGATAGATAGATAGACATAGATATATAAATAGATAGATAGATAGATAGATAGATAGATAGACGTAGATAGATAGATAGATAGACACATAGATAGATAAATAGATAGAAAGATAGATGTAGATAGATAGATAGATATATAGATAGATAGACATAGATATATAGATAGATAGATAGATAGACATAGATAGATAGATAGATAGATAGATAGATAGAAAGATAGATAGATGTAGATAGATAGATAGAAAGATAGATAGATGTAGATAGATAAATAGACATAGATAGATAGATAGATAGATAGATAGATAGATGTAACATTATAATGTGTACATTGCAATAGGAATTGACAGTAGTAAGTGGAACACAAGGCTCACAAATGATATGGTGTAGCATGACACCTAAATATGCCCATATGATGAATGTTTTCATTAATTATATCAAATCAAATCTCTCAATAAAACTCACTAGCTAACCTACTACACATGCAAAAATAAATCAGAATTCTCATTCCAGATAAACTGTATATATATATATATATATATATATATAGTAACTTGCCTGTCAAAAATTATGGGATAATATTTGATGGGTCTCTTCCCCCCGCCCCTCCGCCCTCCCCTGTGTCTCTTCTCTTCCCCCTCTCCCTCCCGTGTTTCTCTCCCCACGCTCCCTTCCCTGTGTTTCTTCCCCACTCACCACCTCTCTCGCCCCTCTCCCTCCCCTGTGTCTCTTTGCCCCCCTCACCCTCCCCTGTGTCTCTCCCCCTCCTAACCCTATGTCTCTTTCCTGATCTCCCTTCCCTGTGTCTCTTCCCCCTCTCCCCCTGTGTTTCTTTCCCACTCTCCTTCCCCTGTGTCTCTGCCCCCTCTCCTGTCTCCCTCCCACCCTCTTCCATGTCTCTCTCCCGCATGTCTCTTTCCCCATGTCTCTCTCCCCCATGTCTCACTCCCCCATGTCTCTCCCCAACATTCTGACTTGTGTCTCCCCCTAATCCCCATCTCTCCCCCCTCTCCCCCATTTTACCCCCCCTCTCCCTGTCTCTCTCCCCCTCTCCCCATCTCTCCCCTCATTTCCTGTCTATTCCCCCTCGACTTGCACAGTGCTTTGCACATGCACGGGTAGCGCATTGCGCTTGCGCATCACATAGTCTGTAAACTCCCGCCACCAATGCGCATGTGTGGCGGGAGCGTTACACACTATGATAACTATTATATGTGACATATGTGTATATATATATATGAAGAAATCTCTTTAGTTATAAATAAACTGTATATCATATTATAAATATATATCAGGCATTGAACTTAAAAACAATTCTGATTCAAATCATCGATTAAATCACAACACCCTTTGGTAAAGAATGTTACAGTTTAACCGCCCTTACTGTGAAGAACCCTTTTCTTTCTTTAAGGTAGGGGGAAGGTGGAACCATTTTTCTTCTAACCTTAAGGGATGTCCTCTTGAAAACCTATTGGTACAAAACTTTCACTTGACAAAGCCTTATACTGCCCCTGGATGTATTTATATATTTATATATAAGGTAATCATATCCTCTCTTTTTTTCTGGAGAAAATAAGTGTAATTTGGTTAGTCTTTCTTCATAACTTAGCCCCTCCATATCCCTTATTAGTTTTGGTACCCTTCTGTGAACTTTTCCAGCTCCAAAATGTCCTTTTTTGTGAAGTAGTGCCCATAATTGTACTACCTATTCCAAATGAGGGATCACTAGGCATTTGTATAGTGGAACTATTTTATTTGCTTCCGTTGCTTCTATACCCTTCCTAATACATGCTAATATTTTACTTGCCTTTGTAGCTGCTGCTTGGCTTTGAGCACTGTTACCTAGGTGGTTGTCCACAAGCACTCCCAAATCCCTTTCGATATCTGATACACCTAGATTTACTCCATTATGTTATCAATTACATGGATATTTTTCTTTCCATAATGCATAACTTTACATTTATTTGTGTTAAATCTCATCTGACGTTTAGATGCCCATTCTTCTAATTTATCCTTTTGGAGGGAAAGTACATAATTTTCTGATTTAACTACCTTGAACATCTTAATGTCATCAGCAAATATGGAGACAATACTTTCCAATCCTACTTCTAAGTCATTAATAAATATATTAAAAAGTAGAGGACATAATACTGAACCCGGAGGAACCCCACATAAGTGGATCTTACAGGTTTATAATGCCCTGGATTTGCTCTTGCTCTCTTGTATCTCATCTGATTTACTCCAGTCATCTGGTGACGAGTCTGAGGTGAGAGAGAAATTAGATATAGTTGTTTGTCTAATACGTAAGCCAGCTAAATTTGATATTTACAAGTTGATTTATGAAAGTAAGTTTAACATTAAATATTGTTTTTCTACCAAAACATGGTACACATTAATGTCCATATAACCTTCACACATCTACTCTAAACTTCAGGTAGACTACACAACAAATAAAACCTATTAAGCTGTTGACAAACAATATACAATAGAATTGGCTATACTGGCTAATAATTTTTTTTACCTTTTAAACTTTATATTTCCAGTAGATGTTTTATAGTTTAGAGATGAAATAGTTACACATTTACCCTATTAATTTTGTAATATTATAGTGCATACTAAAGCAAATTAGATAATTCATCAATTTCTCAGACAACCCACTCTAGCTTCATTAATATATTATTGATGATGTTTACTTTGCTGCTACCTATCCAATGAGTTGTAAAAATTAATCATACAATGCTTGTCCAGTTTTTCAAATTGTATATTCTCGTTCACATACAAAACTTAACATATATTTTTTGTAAGCTCTAATTTAAACGTGTCTCCAATGTTTTAAAGGGTTGGTATCTATACAAATTTTAAGGATGAATCTGCGGCTCAATCATTTTAAAATGTGGCCTGGCTTTGGTCCTCGAGAACAGGACTTGGATAAACCTGGATACATGTTAGATTAGATTACAATTCCTAATCAAACAAATCAAATAATAAATACAATCTATATTGCCCATCTCTCCACCCAATTTCCTTGTTGGTTTAAAATCCCATACTTATTTGTTATTCATATAAGCCAGCTGATTATCTACCTTAACCAAGTTTAAGATGGAACATTATTCCTTGTATACACTATCCTCTGAGTAAAGAATTTGTTAAAGATACATGGAGGGTTCCCAGTTTTCAATATTAAAATACACTATGTAAGTTTTTATTTGTATATTTAAACATCATTTTTACTAGTGCTTAAACTCATTGAAACTTTCCAAATAGTCACTATTGCTTTGACAATCTGTCGATATTGTTTTAGGTCGAGTGCAGACCCAAGGAAGTAACAAAGCTTAATAGGCTACTCCTAGATGTCTGCACACATTCAATCTTGTCAATTTCAAGTGGCTTCAGACTAAAATAGTATAGACAAAGCCCCTTGAGTATTAACAATTATTGGCTTTATGCACCCATAAGAAAGAGATAACAGACTATGATTGATGGATGTATCATAAAAGGCTGACTAGCAGGTCAAACTTTCAAGCTTGACATCAGGGTGATCTGCACATCCCACAATGGCATGGATGCCCACCACCATTTGCACTAAGAAAGACTTTTAGGCACACTAGCCTTCTTGTGGTTACTTTGCTAAATGCACAGGATTGAACTGACAGCACTGGTCAAACAAGCCTCATGGCTTTCAAAATTTGCACAGGGTAGATAAATGGATTATTTGGATCATTTTAAAACATATTTTCTTTATTCATTTCTTCTCACTTAACAATAATACTAACTTTCTTGATACTTTATTTATACATTTATTTATTTATACATGTATTTTAATATCTATGAGACAATTGATATTTATTACCGTTGACAAAGCTCAGTAGATGAGCGAAACGCGTCCGGATATCCTTTACTTTTATTTTATGTGTTTTTATGTATTTTTTATTTCTTATTTTGCATTTTAAATAGTGCCTTTTTTAAGCATTATTAGTATTATCAGTCTACATATGTTTTACACCCCAGTGTCATTCCTGCATGTTTGCATTGTCTATATTTACTTTTTACCCTTGAGGAACATATATTTGCTTTTTGATCCTTTATTCCTCTTGGAGTTTTTTACCAATTGATACATGGACACTCATTTTTAACGGATGGTCATCTGTGGGTCGCCCACTATGCCTATTTTATGACTGGATTCTATCTGGACTTTTTGGTCTCCTCGCGAACTTGTCCAACTACCAACGGAGCTTTGGCCATATATTCTGATACTTTCTTTAGGCCTAGCACCCCTCAGCTAAGTATATCAGATTAGAAAGCCTGGTAACTACCATACCAACCATATCTATAGTAATCTACAGCCTGGTGACTACCTTGGTGACTACCTTTCTGTCCACATTTATACAAGACCAAGACCAAGAATCCTTTTCATGAGTGACTTTCTATACCTCTATTTAGAGGGTTCCACATGTGAGTGTCCATTTGTTATGTGAATCCTGTTTTGAAATAAATGTATTGATCTGCTCTAGGATTCGGTGTGCGCTCTCCCCTTTTTTTGTTTCATTCTCTACAGCATTACTCTATGGTGACCAGAGTTCCTGGGAAACAGCTGCCCTATTGTCCAAAGAACCAGAATATATATCCACTTCCTCTACTTCCTCTCAAGAACGTCACACAAGAAGATCCCCGAGATTCCTCGGGGATGTAGAACACATTTTTCTCTATATATATATATGTCTATATGTTAGCATATAGAGATATATATATATATATTTATATATATTGATATCTCCTTTTATGGTTCTCTCCCCATTCCAGTATTTATTTACTTTATTTATTTCTATATATACCCACACATATATTTAACTTTGTCTAGGCATTGGCGTAACGCTAAGGTTTGTCATCTCCACATTTTGAGGCGCTATAGTATCTACTAGGTTTCCTTTTATAGGGATTTCTAGGTCCTTTGTCGTAACTTTCTTAATATCTGGATTTACATGTACCAGGTTAAAATTATATGCATTTATGCATTTAAATAATGTTATGATACTGCTATTTGCAATTATGCTTAAAAAGGTTGGAACAAATTGTGACAATCCAGGGGTAGGGGTTATTACTGCCCAGGGCCACCTGCTATAGACTGCTGGTTAATTACCCACAAGGACTGTTGAGATATTGGAAATCTTGGCACCAGCTCCCTGATATCTCGCTTCTATATCAGTCAAGGTCACTCCATCAGGAATCAGGACTTCCAGGAGTTTCAGTAACCTTCCTGTGGTAGTGACCAGGACAAGTTAATTGCAGGGTGGAGATAGGATCAGTATTGCAGCCACCAGGAGCAAATATGTCTCAGCAGTGAACTGATTGATTTTTGAAAAGTCAACAATTTTTATAGCAGTTAGATACAGAGGTGGTGTATATTACACAACAATGATAGGGAGTGGCAGACGGTAAAGGAGATTGACTACACACTAGGTCTAATAGGCTGGAATCCTGTGAACAATAAGCCAACCTCCAACACACACATGTTGTCTCTAACTGTCTAGCACATCAGAGATGTAATTAGCTTATCTGATAAACAATGGGACAAAACAGATTACAATACAATCACTGGTTCCTGTCTGTCTACAATGTCTAATTTTGTTTAACTGTTTTTTTAACTGTTTCATGCCCATTTAGTTACAGTTTAAACATAACACATAACACCGTAATGTAACATAGGGAATTACATATAATATACAGTATAAGGCAGAGTGTCATAAGACCATATGAAGCATGGTGGTACACTATGGCCCTATCTTTTGGGGCTATTCACCCCACCGACCACATTACCAATGTGGCAATATAATTCCCCTACCCATTTTCCTCTAAGGTGGCTAAATGCACCAGGATCCAGGCCCTGGAAAATGGGCAGTAACACAAATAAAATCATTTTTTTTCTGTGGAGGAAATTTGAAGAGGTCTGATAGCACATTCAATTCTTACACAAGATTGTCACAGGTGTAGCGAGTTATGACACTGGAAAACAAATAATATTTGTAAAAAGACTGAGCAGTAAAACATAAGTAATGATATCATGCTCTGCTTCAGTATGTCACAGTACATGTTGGCATTCATGGTTCCCTCAATTAACTGTAGATCCCCTGTGCCGGCAGCACTCATGCAGGCCCAGACCATGACACTCTCACCACTAAAAGTATACATCATACTGAGGAAAGGTAGTTGAAATAATCCCTATATGACAGATAAAGACAAAGGCATAAATAACACAAAAACACTGATATGAGATGAAACCCTCAGTTTGAATATAAACAGCGATGCAGAGAGAGTGGAGGCAGCATCTGACATCATCGGGAAATGCATATAGGGGGTATCAACACAACATATTATAGAAAACATATATACACATATAGACATAGGTCTGAGCCTGTATGAGTACTGCTGGCACTGGGGAGCTACAGTTCATTGAGGGATCCATGATTGCCAACATGTACTGTGACATACTGAAGCAGAGCATGACCCCCTCCCTTTGGAGACTGGGCCACAGGGCAGTATTCCAACATGATAACAACCCCAAATACACCTCCAAGATGACCACTGCCTTGCTAAAGAAGCTGAAGGTAAAGGTGATGGACTGGCCAAGCATGTCTCCAGACCTAAACCCCATTGAGCATCTTTGGGGCATCCTCAAATGGAAGGCGGGGGAGTGCAAGGTCTCTAACATCCACCAGCGCCGTGATGTTATCATAGAGAAGTGGAAGATGACTCCCGTGGCAACCTGTGAAGCTCTGGTGACCTCCATGCCCATGAGGATTAAGGCAGTGCTAGAAAATAATGGTGACTACACAAAATATTGATACTTTTGGGCCCAATTTGGACATTTCCACTTAGGGGTGTACTCACTTTTGTTGCCAACGGTTTAGACATTAATGGCTGTGTGTTGAGTTATTTTGAATGGACAGCAAATTTACACTGTTATACAGGCGGCACACTTACTACTTTGCATTGTAACAGAGGGTCATTTCTTCAGTGTTGTCACATGAAAAGATAGAATAAAATATTTACAAAAATGTGAGGGGTGTACTCATTTTTATGAGATACTGTATATTTAAGAACAAAACTTTTTTCTATAATTATATTTCCTAATGTGAGCATAATCCATCGTATGATATGCTTTAAAGCTCTATGTATAAAGTGATATTAGATTAAAGAGTGAAAATGCATTGTGGACTCATTTGCATATCCCCAGAATGTTTCCCAGAATACAGTGTAGCAACAGTATTTCTCAGAATTCTGAGCAGGAAGTATGTTTTTTATAAATATTATTATTATTATTATTATTTATTATTATTTGTTATTATGTTTTAGACATCCAAATGTGAACACAAATATATTTATTTACTGTATCTTAATTATAAAGACAAGATCATACCATCCAAAATGCTTTGTCGAAAAGAAGGGATTTGGCAGCATAGTACAAACCAGTAAGAGATAATTTTTGCTTTTTCTTCCCCTGAGTACTCTGGCTAGATTTTCACACATTCACTATGCACAAACATGACTTCACGTGCCGGCAAGCAGCACTAGGCACCTGCTTACTCTGCTTAAAAGGAAATCCAGCCTTGTTGGGGTAGCAACTTCTCCAGTCTGCGCACTTTTAAGAACTTTGATTTCAAATTACTATTACCAACTTATAACATTGTATTTATAACAGCTTTTTAATTATTAAGCTTTTGCATGGCCTTTTCAAATTATGCATTAGGTTCTCAACTTTATTTTACAATCTGGATATATTTGAAAAGTTGTGCGATCGTGCATGTCCAATTATATATAAACCTCTTGAGCAAATGCAGGAATTAATCCTGTTCACTTAGATGCTGAAATATGATGTGTTTTAGTTTTTCTATTTCTTAAATTTAGTGCATTTTATATATATATACATTGTATCACATTTCTAAACTACTTTCAACAAAATCATATGTTAATGAATACTTATTGTCTGGCATATTCGAGGTGTTAATGAATAATTATTCAAACATTATTGTTGTTTGTAACAATGTATTTATGTTATAAACCCGGGATGATTGAATTTTATACACACACTTTTAATATTCAGAGAAATGAACAGGAGTCTTAGGTCTAAAATGTTACACTTACACCTTCTATAGAATCCAGTATACTTAGTACTTACCCAAAGGTTTTTGAAATAAAAATCTGTTAAGGGTCTGGTTTAATCCCTCTAGGTAAAAGTGAGGAACATATCAGCCTTATTAAATAGTGATTCGGCCAATTGAATAGGGCTCTATATAAGCACAGGGCATATTATTTTTACAGAAGTTTTTAGTTGATGAACTTCTATCCAAAAGCAAGGTCTTCACTCACTTCACTAAAAACTTCTGTAAAAACAATATGCTCTGTGCTTATATAGAGCCCTATTCAATTGGCTGAATTTCAATTTAATAGACTGATAGCCTGTTGTTCCCAATGCGGCCCTCTTCCTAATACAAGGGAACCCTCAGCATATTTTAGATTAAGCACTTCCTACCTAGTTACAGTAATTTTAATTTAACAGACACCATGGACGAATTACCCATTAGGCCATCTAGGCACCCGCCTAGGGGCGCTTCCCTGAGAGGGGCGCCACTTCTTAAAAAAAATGGTTCCTGGCTTAAACAAAGTTAAATGTTGCAGTTCTTAGACTGGCTACTATGGGGTAATCATCTAGAACAAGACAGTTACAACAGGAAAGGGAACTTACACTTACAGAAAAGGCAAAAATGGGTCCTCCACTTCATTACCTAAGGGCTCCAAAACGCTAGATACGGCCCTGAACATCACTTGTCATACTTAGCATCACTTTATACCAATGTGCAATAAGGGAACATTTAATAACTTCAATATCTCTGGGTGAGTTTAGCACAAAATGTCCTATGTAAAATAAAATGTATATGAAGAGAGAAAGGAATGAATATGAGAGAGCAAGGACTAATGGGAGTACAGAGTGCCAAAGAGAAGCAATTAAGTATTGCTTCTGGCATGATCATGAGAAGTGTCCCTCTCCATAGCTTGTAACCTTAATTAAATACTTTGTCCAATAAAAAAGGTATAAGTGTATACTACAATATTCTGTTTGTTATTTAGTTAACACATCAAAAATGCTTATTTTGACTTACTTCAGTTCTGCTCTTTTTTATTGCTTCAGATAAACAATGTCTAAGTCAGTGACCACTTTAAACATTTTGTTGGATCAGCTGTCATAAGATTACAAAGAGACCTTGATCAGTGTTTCTTTTAACGACCACCATTTGTATATGATATATGAATTTTTATGGAATGAAGTGTTTTTTTTTGTGGCTAGGTAGCCAAGTCTCTATCAGGAGACTGAGTGACCATAACATGACAAGATGTCTTCAATGACACCAGCAATCTGAAGAGTAACTTGCAAGTGTGGGGGTGTACAGACCAGCAGAGGAACACAAAGCAGACATTGCACTAATAAGCATAAAGCCCCCACCAGGATGTACAGAAGAGGTCCTGGTTGGTGCAATTACATGAGCAATTGATTAAAGTCTGCAAGCGTTCTAATAAGACACTAATAAGACCCTATGGGTGATCCGATAATATTTCCAGAAACAAATATGCTGTAACTACACGAGACAAGATAGAGCTTTAATTCAGTTATGTCTTTCACTATTTATCTATAATTGTATTCATTTTTCCCCTTCAAATTCCCCCCTCCTCTTTTTCCTCTTTTCTCCTTGCCCTTCCCCTCTTTTTATTCTTTTTTCTTTTCTTTGATTCTTCTCATCCCCTTTCCTTTCTTCGTTGTTATTTCATCTTCTCCTCCTTTATTTGCTCTCTTTTTTTTCTTATTATTTCTCTTGGACGAAACAGAATAATAGTGTGTCACAACCTACTGGGGTGGCGACCACATACACCCCAAAACCTCCTGTCTTCAGCTGCAGGAGCACCCCTGGATTGTAAGGACTTGGGTATTCCTGTATACAGCATGCAATTAGGATCACTAGTCATGGGGTCGGTAACCCAGGATTACAGGATCAGCCCAGATAATGCAATCTCTTATTAGTCCCTTTCATTTGGACCTAGCAGAGTTTCAGGATAAAAAAATAATAAAGAGGATCTCTTTGGAGACAAGAATGAACTAAACACTATGGTTATGTGCAATAAAACAGAGCATACTTTATTGGTAAAAACAAAACATATTTATGTATAACAATACCCAATCAGAGTGGAGCCCCTGCCTTTAGAAAACAGGGCAGATCAATCATAGTTCCCTGCCCCAACGTGGTACTCATGTCACTAGGTGAACTATTAACTCTCCCCTAGTGTGAGAAGTCTACAAGTCTGTGAGAATTAGCCATGTTGCCAACCGTGCTTATTTCTATAGCTCTGTAGGGAGTAATCACATATATAGTTGTGAGCGTACGAGTTGTTGCTAACGCTGCGGGCTCGCGTAGCCAGCAACTGCGACCCTCGCAAACTTCACGTCGCAACCCAAACAGTACGACACACACATTACGACACTCGCAAACAACACACGACACACGTTCACACACATTACGTACTCGCAACACTCGGACGCAACTCGCGAACATTACAAAATGTAAAACACAATACATGCACACAGCACATACATAAAAACATTACATACACCAAGAGGGAGCACCCAGAACCTCAAAAATGCAACTTAGACCTCGATTTTACTCCAAATAAAAGAGTTTAGAGACTAAAAAAAATTCTAAGCGAGAGAAAAATTGGCCGCCGAACAAAACGAAAACGAGGCTACAGCACTCTAAACTCGCAAAACACCACAAAAAACTCGCAAAACACCACAAGAAACTCGCAAAACGCCACAAACGACATACGGATATTCATACCACACAGTGCACACATTCAGCATGCTTACACAGCAGCTCCACACCACTAATGCTGCAGCAACATCAACACAGATTGCCAGCTCTTCATCACAATGCTTCAAAATAGGTACAGTATATTCATTTAGTAATGTATTACATATTTATTATACACCAAACAGCATTAGCTACCTTACAATTTCATTGCCGTCATTTTTTGACGGGCAATTCGCTAGTTAGTTAATAAAAGAGACAGGAAGTCTGAGGGCTGTGTTGACATCTGAGTTCTTGCAGAGACTTGGGATACCCTTCACTGTCACAGCCCATGGCCAGGTAATGCCCATTTCCAAAAAAGGTTACAAGTAAAGGTTAAAATAATAATAATTACATGTAATAGTTGTCAAACTCCAAATCGTCATCACGCTTTGCGAGCTCGCCATGCGAGCTCGCAAGGGACGCAGTTTGGTCTGCAAACGTGGACCCTCGCGAGGTGGAGGCTCAACAGTGCCTCACACGCAGTTACAAACACCCACACAAGCGGCACTTTAAAAAAATAGATCTAGCACGCAATCACTAAATACGAACTTACACAAAGAAATACGAACCGCGGGACTTAGAACACAAAATTTACGGACTTAGCCTAAAAAAATACGAACTCACAAAAATACAACATTAACTGGCGAACTGCGCGCACCTGAAAACATTAAAAGCACAATAAATACACACAAAAAAGCATAAAAAGCTTGCTTACAGCAAGGGGGGGGGGCACCCAGGTCCTCTGCAAGTAAAGGTACACCAAATTCACCAGTTTACACACAAAAAAATCCCGTAAGCGAGAGAAAAAAATGCCCACCGAAAAAAACGAAAACGAAGCTACAGGACCCTAAAGCCGAAAAACACCACCAAGCACATACGGATTTTCAAAAAAGCCATACAAGGTACAAGATACACTTTTAGCGAGGACGCTAAATCATCCCGCGTACCACTTACACATTCACCGCCATTTTACACCGCGCACGCAGCCTATTTACACTACACACTGCACACATTGCACACATTGCTGACAATTACACATCAGCTCCACAACAGTGCAAACCTACATTGTATGCTGCAGGAACATCAAAACAGATTGTCAGCTCTTCAGCACAATGCTTTCTACATGTATTACTTACAAATAGGTAAAGTATATTAATTTATTAATTTATTAATTATTTAATTAGCATACAAAAATACATTTACACAAAAAAAAACACCACTATCGCAATAAACACAAAAGCCATTTAACGAGCGCCTCACAACGAGCGCCAACGCTGCTCATGCCGAACGAACAATAACAGCAAAAGTGCCCATAAGAAAATAAAATGCAACAACCAACAGCCTCGCAATGAGCACCGAAAGCTCTCAGACCACAAAAAAAGTAATGTTTATGGCATTACCTGCCTTATAATTTTATTGCCCGTCAATTTGGACAGGCAAGTCGCTAGTAATAATTATAATAATAATAATAAGAATAAATAAATAAATAAGGACCAGTATTATGGTGGGGGCTGGTTCCGCCAGACAAAGGGATGCCCTTCTTAAAGCTAAATGGTAGTCCTAAGACCTCAATGTATTTTACTACCCAGATTGTATAAACCATTTCTGCCACCTAAGCACAAATAATGAATATCACATCACATAGCAAACCCCAAAATGTTTCATTCCGGACAGTTTTTTGGCAATGCATTATCATAGCAAATGGTATGCTAAGCCAGCCGGTGGTTCAATAGACAGAAACATACAATGAATACAGGGGAACCAAGTGTACAGTCTCTGAGTGATATGTGCTTGACTGTGATACTAGTCCTTGGGATATGGGGGCAATTCATTGTTCCCTTGCTAACCCAGCTAGTGTGAGGGTACAGGATGATTCCAGTGTAATCCTGGTGGGCCACATACAAATCCAAAGAGGATATTAACAGATACATATACAATGCATTAAAGTCCTTTTCAACAGTTTGCTGGCCATATATACAATTTAACCCACCACTACACCAATTCAATGCAGTAACATCCCAGTGAATAGTCTTTCATAATCCATAATTTTAATCTTATATAAACATTAACCCCTTCTGGGTTGCTACCATGTCGTGGCGAAGGTGCTTGTGTACCTCAATGAAGATGTGAGCTATACTATGTAGGGTCACCCAAGATGGGCAGGTCATAGCAGAGAGATCAGACAAATTGCAATCCACTGGGGAAGTAACTGGCAAACCATGTCAGTACCTTTGCCAAGAAAACCATATGGATAAGCATTACCAGAAAAACAGGCAAATGTGCTTCGTGTTTAATGCACATTAGCATTATTAAAAATAAAATAAACGGATCAATCAATTCTATAGAGTTTAATGTAAGTATTAATACAAAATATAACAAAGTATGTTGTTTGTTCTCAATATATTTAATCTAAAGTACCTAATAATGCATTAGTAATAGCGTCAATTAATACCTCCAATAAGCATAGCCTATTAATAGAAAAACTACCAGAAAAGTAGTTGAAAATGGAAGAGACAAATGGCTAACTGTGACATAAATTAGCAAGTATCAAGTGTCAAATAATCCATGCTCAAACATCCATTATAAAGGAGCCAAAAATAACCCCTCTCATCACCAATAGATGGATCAGCAATATAATAGGACATATACTGTTAAAATGAAATTGACATACTCATATTGCACCCATTTCTATAAGGTTAAAATCTAATAACACAAAAATAGATACTTACCAGAAGTAGCTGGATACTAAAAGAAAACAGCTCCTCAGACTCAAATGGCCCGATGAGCATTTCATCAGAGTCAAGCTGGCCTTATCAGGGGGTGTCTATTGTCACCGACGAAACGTGTGTGGGTCATTTCAGTCTAAGGAGCTGTTTCCAACTACTTTTCTCTATAGAGCTCTATAGAGTTGATTTGTCCATTTCATATATATTTTTAAAAAGGTTACATTTTAATTCCAGTTATCTATTTGTACTTTTAAAACATTGGTGCAATATGTTGTATTAATCACAACTGCTACTAGCTTACCCATGAAATTGGAGCCAGACATTACAGGTGTATGGCCTCTACGCCACATTCTACTGAATATAGTACATCATTCATTTTGTAACAGTACAGGGGGGTTCCACCCTAGCAACAAAAGTGAGCAATGTCAGAGTGATTCTCGAATAAATCAACTATAGGACTGGTGACTATCAGTAAAGTAAGGATTGTGGATATGGGAATTTCTGTCATGCATTCTGCAGATACAATATTGAATAGATACGTCAGTTAACTCCAGAGTGAATAAAATAACATCTCATAGAGCCTCCATAAGTTGATTTGCTATGCAATTGGCATTTTTTTGCAAGTCAAGAAAGGCTACATGTTATGGGCTTGAAACCCTTGCGGTTATTACAACCGTAACTTACCCCATCTAAGCCTTTGACATGCAAGAGTTGCAATAGTAAATCGCAATTCAATTGCAAACAATTCCTCAAGATCGCAAAAATATTTTCACACCCATAAACGTCAAATGTACAAGAAAATCCTATGAGTACTAGAGAGGGGTGTTCAACCCTCAAAGGGGTTAAAGACATGTCTGTAGCACTGTAAAAGCAAATAAAAAATCAATACTGCACTGATGGGGAAAGTGAATCTGCAATCAAAAATCATTTTATTTTTATGTTTCATTTTGGGGTTATATCAATCTGGGGAATCAATTAATCTCAGGAGTTAATACATAACAAGCCACCAACATGGACTAGAACAGTTTCACATTCATTTTTATTATTTTGTCGTTTTGAAAGTCCAAACTCTGATTGATTGACATGTAACCACGTTTTTCTGACCTAATGATGACGGTCTCATTTTCTATTGGCTATTTCTAAATTGGTAGTTACGGCCTTGCTTAATTGATCATGTTCCTGCCCTGAAATGGTACATATGATAGCATGGTTTATGGTTTTGGCTTTCGGCACATAACTTGCAGGTTTGTTCAATTGAGTAGCACCAGATTTGTAGCAGACCGCGAGCCCGCAGCACACCCACAGACATACGCCTATATACCGCAATATGAGGGCTTCTAATTGAATTAGGCTCCTAGTCTCTCTAGTTAGAGATTGACACCTATCTTCTCCTTATAGTAATGTGATCACTATATAAGTAGCAGTTGTTAAGCAATTAACAATAGTAGATGAATTACCAATGGCCATCTGATGGCACCTGTACGACTTGCCCCTTATTGTTTTTGAAAAAAACAAGAAGACCAATCCTACCTGGAGGTTGTTAGGTTCTATTTATCCCTACACATAGCTTAACCGGAGACTGGAACAAGTTGCAGATTTTCCAGACCAAGTTGAGGTTGCAGGGCCAAGTTACAGACCTTCAGGACAAGTTACCAAGTACAAGGAGATGTAGCAGAAATTAATTTCTGATTAAAACAAAATACTAAATGTTTTCCCTCTAAATGAAACACACAATGCATATTGTCACAACTTCCTGGACATTTTGGCCTTGTGTGCCTCAGTCATGGTTTCTTGAATTAAATGTATATACTATTATTGATGTACTGTTACAATATGGTTGCTGTAAACAATAGGATTTGGCTTACAGGTGTTATTCCGTTAGTACCAGGGCTCCAGAGCCAACCATATTGTTACCAGGGCCTTTCTGGCCCTAGGGAGGACTTATCATCAGTCAGGACAATGTGTTGGGTAAAATCATATCATTGGAGGCATAATAATATTTTAGTGCTAGTACCACTTTAGGGTGACCAGGAAGGCCTCCCGAGCTCAGACAGGCACTGGATGGAATCAAAGCCACAATTGCAATTACTAGTGGTGCCATAGACTTCAATGGGGACTGGTGAACATGAATTGAGATGTCAAGTATCATTAATAAGCCTGTCAACATAGCCCTTGAAACATTTGTTTCAACAAACAGAGGTTAAGTGGGATCAAGTGCTTGTAACTGATACCACTTTGATCTTTTGTTTAGTGGTTTTCCCCATACAATACTTACTCTCTGACTCTATTTATTGCTCATAATTCCCTATGGAATTCAACGGACACTTAAATGTCTAATTTATGTGAAATCCCTGGCTAGTCCCCAAGGCTACCCCCTTCCCTTTATTATTAGCCGGATCCCCTTTGATTCCCTGATCAAATTGTATCCGAGGGATAGTCAGTACAGGAACGGATATACAGAGGAACCCGACCACGCCCTTGTCTGAAGATCCACCTGGTACTGCCTTCACAAGACAGCCGCCTGAGAGGTACCCCAAGCATAGTATTAAAATTATGGGAGCTACATGTTAAAGGGTTGGTGGATTTCATTGAAGGAATGTCTACCTGAGAGGCACTGTGAAAATCTTAAACCTCATACATTTCCTTTACAATGCTTGCAGATGCTGAAGATGCCTTCATATACCTGAATTGTAACTAAACCAAACCAAACAAAACAAAAACATAACACCTACAAAATAAGGCCTTAAAATCAAAGGGACTGCAGCATCTCTTCTCAACAGCATTCCTCAGTGACCATCACTTGGTCATGTTCAACAGAACCCTACATGTCCACAGAGAAGGGGATCATGGACCATGTGATTGGGGGTAGCCATCTGCATACAAAATATCAATATAACCAAGACTCTGTAGGCAGGCTAGATTAGGTTAGCATTGTGACCAATAGATTGTCACTGATGAGTGCAGAACAATAATTGCAGCCTCTACATCCTCCTAGGATCAGGGTCCCGATCCCCCGTGGGCGACCACCATCTCACAGGAGCTGGGTGGGGGGGTGGGGAGACATTTCCCCTTGAGGCAGAGGCACAAGCAGTGGTGGTTCTGGTGGTGGTGGTTGAGGCATGGGGGGAGGAAAGGAGGGGCCGGACTGCTGGTGCGCCGGTCACGCCTCTGGGGTGGATGAGGCGGGCTGGGGACCAGAGCGAGGCGAACTACTTTCGTCATCACCTGCTGGACCACGCTCTGGCCTGCCCCATCCTGAACAGCCCAGCAAGGTAGGACTAAATCATGAGATGGTGCCTCCTCTCCTCCCTATTGCTCATTGCCAGGCTGCTCATAAGCTCTCAGTTATTAGAGGATATACTGGCCTGGATCCCCTGCAGACAGTCCAGAATCTGTTTCGACATGGCTAGCCTCTCCTCCTGAGCAGCCTAGCTTGGTGGTGGGAGTGATAGAAGTCTGGCTGCAGGGCCCTTCAGTGGTTGTGGAGGAGGTGGCGGAGGTGGTGGTCGCTACTGGGTGGGGAGGGGCTGTTGACTGGCCAGTGCCTGTCTGCAATCTGGTGGTGGTGGATCTGGTGGTGGGAGCCAGGCCGACAAACCCGCAGGGGGGAGGAGAAGGTGGATGCATGCCCCTGTCATCCCTCCAATATGTGTGCCCTGGTGATGGCTGCAGCTGCTGGAGGAGGGGGGCAGTGGGGTTGAAGGGGTCTCTAAGTGTATCTATTTAGGTATTTGTATTATGTGTAATCAAAATTAATTTGTAAAATAGTTCCGCTGATAATAAAAAAGAATATAAGTGTAAGAACCTGCTCTCCAATATCACCTACTCTCTCTCTCTCTCTCTCTCTATCCAACCTCCAACTCCGGGCCTACGTGCTACTTCGGAAGAATCTACAACACAGTCAACACATGGGCATGTGGAACGCAGCTTTATTATCTCCCCCTGTCAATCATTTTCCGGGATACCGCTTTTCATTGACTTTGAGGCCTGTGTCACACTCCATAATTACGGGATTGTGTTATAACAGCGGACCCCATCTATTCCAGCCCACTGACAGCTTGCAGGCGCAGGAAGGGTTTGTGGGTCTACGGCTCCGGCCCATTGGTTGTGGCCTTGTTCATTTTAATCGCTCTTTAACACCGTCAGATTATTGTTGGCACAGATGGCATTATTGTTTTGGCAAAATTACAATAACTTTTTCACCAATGATCAGTGAAGGACTGTTCAGTAAGGGTGACAAACTGTCCATTATGTTCCACCTTTGCTGAAAACGCCCTTTCGCTGACAAACAATGAGATAATTATACATGTACCTGCTTTAATTACAGAGCTATATAAGACGTCTCGCAGTTTGACAACTATTATATGTGATAACTGATAAGGAAAGTCAGATATTAACTGAGAATAAAGAATGATTTAAAATCCCATCCCTGGAAAAATATGTTTATTGGTAATAACAAGCATTATTATACTGTTACAAACCTATAATAATAAAATTAAAAAAAACTCCATAAAATTTCCTTTCACTAATTATTTATTATTTCAGACTTCATCCATAAAAATACATAAAACGTTCTGTAGCGGTTCTACATATAAATGGCTTTTTGTGGCTCTCATAGACTGTGCTTCATCTATCAATATCCTGTCCTACTTTTAAAACATTAAAAACAAATTAATATGGAAAGAAACTTTAAATTGATAACATATACCAGCTTAACATATTATCAGTCGCATTTTGTGCATAAAGATATAATTATACTAATAAGAATTGTATGGTTCTGCCAGTACATGCTGTGTTGTACGTAATAAACTAAAATTGCCTACTTTCAGGATTTTAGTGTTTAATGCTGATGAAGATGAAGTGACTGCAAAGACTCATCAGTAGCCCATGAAAGCTCTGTTATATCTTCGTTAAGATATAATTGCTTGTGAGAAGACATTCTGTAATTTTATGTAAATTGTCTCCATTAGCAATTTGATATGTGTGTACCCTATTATTATTATTTACTAGCGACTTGCCCGTCAAAAAATGACGGCAATAAAATTGTAAGGCAGGTAATGTTGTTTGGTGGAGACTCGCGGTGAATGGGTTTTGTGTTTATTGTGAGACTTTTTTTTTTTTTTGTGTATATTTGTTTTTGTATGCAAATGAAATAATTAATACATTAATAAATGAATATACTTTACCTATTTGCAAGTAATATATGCAGGAGGCATTGTGCTGAAGAGCTGACAATCTGTTTTGATGTTCCTGTAGCATACAATGTAGATTTGCACTGTTGTGGAGCTGCTGTGTAAGTGTCAGCAATGTGTGCAGTGTGTAGTGTAAATAGTGTGCGTGCGTGAGGGGAAGCCGTTAGGGTAGCTGTGTACTTCCGCATTGTGTAAGTTAGTGTTGTAAAATGGCGGCTAATGTGTATGTGGTACGCGGCTGTGTATGATGTAGCGTCCTTCTTAATAGTGTATCTTGTACCTCGTACAGGTTTTTGGAAAAGCCGTATGTGTTTGGTGGTGTTATACGTGTTTAGGGTCCTGTAGCCTCGTTTTGGGGTTTTACGCTTAGGGGATTTTCGTGTGTCTTAACTCTGGAATTAAATCGAGGTGTAACTTCACTTGCAGAGGTCCTGGGTGCCCCCCTTGCTGTGGGTAAGTATTTTATGAATTTGTTGTGTGTATTTATTGTGTTTTTAATGTTTTCATGTGCAAGCAGTTCGGCGTTAAGGTTGTATTTTTGCGAGCTCGTAATGTTTTTTTTTCAAAGTCCTGCAGCTCGTATTTTTTGATGCTAAGTACGTAAACTTTCCGTTGCAAGTCCCGCCTGCGGCTCATTGCAGCCGACGTGAGAGCCTCCACATCCGCAAATGTGGCCCCTCGCTTCGTAGGGGGTCGAAGGGCGCTCATCTCCACCAGTGCAAGGAGTGCCTTTGGGGCTCCTTGCCAGCAAATGCGAGCCCGCAAGCGTTAGCAACAACCCGCGTACTCACAACTATATATGTGATTTATAGAGTGTATTTTACAGTGCCCGTAACATAGCCCGAAAGATTTACGGCTATTAAATTACAGCTTCCCACAAATGATCTGCGGCTTATCGGCGGAAAAACCTTACGGGATGTTGAAATCGGAACTCTGTTGGCAATCCCGTAAATGTTACGTTCGCAAATCGATATTAAATTGCTACGAGTTCCCAAAGACGCCCTGGCGTTCAAACACATAACGCGCAAATGGAGGCAAAAATATTACGAGTTCCAAATAGGACCCGCAAAGGGTTTACAGACAAGTTCTCAACACTGATTGCATGTACATCTACATTGGGAAAACAAATTGTGGCCAAATTACACCGCCACATCGCATATATCAAGTACGAGGGGAACATTTGATTATATGTTGTTCAGTCCTTCAGTCGTGTCCTACTCTCTGTGACCCTATGGACTGAAGCAGATATAGCCAGGTCTCTGTCTGTGCTGTTCCACAAGGTTTGCATGTCAAAGATACTGGAGTTGGTTGCCAGTTCCTTCTCTAGTTGGACTGTGATTAGTCTGACCTCTCTGTTATCACCTACCTACCTACATGGTATAGCTCACAGCTTCATTCAGGTACAAAAGCCTCTTCACCACCACCACTTAGCAATCCACAACGGGACCAGGGGAACATACACCACACTAATGTCAATTGATGAATAGCACAACATAATGGGAGGTTACCAAATGGGAATGGCTATACATCTTGGCACATGGCCACCATCAATGGCGTGGGACTCCCCAGGAAGGCTGTAGCGGAGATGGAGGTGAGTTGGCTGTTGATCCACGTGCCTCTGCACAGCCTCCATGTGTTTTTGCGGCCTGTCCTGATGGGTTACAGTGGATTAGTGTGGTGTATGTTCCCCTGGTCCCCTTCAGCATTGCTAAGTGGTGGTGGTGAAGGGGCTTGTGTACCTGAATGAAGCTATGAGCTATACCATGTAGGGTCACTCTAGGTGGGCAGGTCATAGCAGAGAAGTCAGACAAATCACAGTCCACTAGAGAAGGAACTGGCAACTCACTCCAGTATCACCTGTCATATTCTTATCAGGCCCTCAGGGGAATGCTGATACTCCACAGTCTCACTAATTGCACTTTGCATGTGTATTAACCCTTTAGTTTCATTATATGATATCTAATGCTATTATGACTATTATTATTGTTATATGTATTGATCTATTGCATACTAACTAGGACTCAAATACCTCAGTGGGTATTTTTCTATATGTCTGGTTACCTACTCAGAGAGCAGCCTCTTTTAGCCACTTGTGCCCTTCACAGGGAGAAATCCTGTAATATATCAGTCTGGCCTTACTCAAAGGAGTAATCCAGCCCCAAAATACCGGTCAATTCTACCCTGAACAGGAGAAACGGCAAACAGCAAACGCATTTAAGCCTCGGTGGGCCTTGTCAGTGAGGAGCAGCTTTACCCCATAAGGCACAGTAAGCAAGGAGTCCACTTCTGGAACACCCTATAACCCTTAAGGTGAGTAAAATCCCTAAGAGGCATTTGCATACACTACAAAATTAGGGGTTCTCAATCTGCGAACGGACTGAAGTAGGTTTGTGCTATAGGTCTGGTTACCTACCAGACTCTTCTTGTATATATTTTTTTATGTTTTATACAACAGTGTTTTGTGTTTCTTTTACAATCTTTTTTTATTTTTTTTATTATATTATTAAAAGTTATATTGTATAAACTTAGGCTTCTAATATGTATAGTTTAAATCATTCCTTCTCTATTGAATGTGATTACCCCACTAGTTCATAGGTGTCTTTTTCTTATTATAGTAATGTGCAGCTCTTGCCTCCTCTGCCATCTTCCTCTTCACCTTCATCCGGCAATCATCATATCTGTGTTTTACAGCCTTTACGTGCCTATTTGCAACCCCTAATGCCACAACAGCTGAAGCTATCTAACTCTAGGCCTCTGCCTTCTGGCTAGGCCTCACATCTCTCCCACCATGTATGATTCAATAGCGGGCACGGATTTCCCTGAGGAGGATGTTCATCTTCTCTTGGCTATAATTGGGGGCACCTCTTTTTTGTCTATAATTGGGAGCCCTGTACTTTGCCACAGCCTCTTGCCCTTCCAACTATGCCCGGGGTTCCTGGCCTCACTCTTCTCTACCTGAAGCAGGTCCCTCATCCCCACTCTCTCTCCCCCGGTATCAGGCCCCTGACCCTCTGCCCCTACTTTTTGTGTGCCTACATCTGAGGGCACATCCCTACCCCTCCTGCTCTCCTCCACCTGTACCTCCCCTCCCTGACCTGGTTCTCCCTCTCTCCATACCTCTACCGCTCATCCTCTCCTCACTTTCCTCCTCTCCTCACTCTCCCCCTCCGATGTTCCCCTCTCCCTACTCTCTCTCCTCTCTCTCCTCACTTTCCTCCTCCCCTCCTCTACCCTCCTATGATTTATGAAATAAAAATAAGGATAAATAAATATAATATATTCGTGGATGTGGTAACACAAGAATGTGAGTATTATGTGTAGTATAGTAATTGTATGAGGGCGGGTTGGGGGTATGTGCTGTGGCCTGCCACTATGTATAGCTATTGGTATGTATTAATCTATGTGTGTGAATTATGTGATATCAGTAATTATGTGTGTTGTAAATTAAGGGTTAATATATATTAGAGGTTAAAATATAAAACAACTCCCAAAGCTCCCTCTCTCTCTCTCTCTCTTTCTCTCTCTCTCTCTCCAGTGCTCACAAACCCACCGACGCCTAGACCTGCGTGTCTACTCGGCTACAGCACAGTTAACGCCCTTTAAAACCCCTTTGTTCTGCGTTAGTTGCGGTTCCCGCTTTCAATGAGCTATTGGGCCTGAGGCAAACTACGTGATTACAGATTTGGATTGTAATGGCCGATGGCGGCTCGGCCCTCACCTTAACAGCTTGCATACGCGGAAAAGGTTTACTGGCTTGTGTCTATGGCCCGTAACTCTCTGCATGGTTGAATGTAACAGCTCTATAATGCAGCAGAATTTCAAGCTGCAGGCTTTGTGCCATTAAAGGCTTGGAATTTAATGGGGCTGTTGGTATTCTTGCAACCTCTTCTGTGTGCATATAAGCTGTGTAATGCAGCAGGCATTGGCTTAAAGGAAGCCATGTTTAAAATGGGCTATGGATTGAAGTGCAAGGCATTTGTGCGCATATTTGCATGTCCCTGCTCAGCTTCCCAGAATGCAGTGTAATAACTGTTTTTACAGGTTCTTTAACTTGCTTTAGTCATTCAGATGTGCTATTTATTTACTGTACTACTGTACGGTGGAGGCTTCTATCGCTCTTTTGCCCACCATATAATAAATGATTGTTGTGGTGAACTACCTACTCATAAAGTCCACAACACAAGCTGAGATCCCACTCCACACTGATGATAGCCAGTAAGCTTGAAACAACTGTAAGTGGATAGGATTCCTAGCTTGTGTATAATACAACCTGGGCTTTGCATAAAAGCTGTGTAATGCAGCAGGCATAAGCTTAAAGGAAGACATGTTTATAATGGGCTATGGATTGAAGAGCGAGGCCTTTGTATGCACATTTGCATGTCCCTGCTCAGCTTCCCAGAATGCAGTGTCATAACTTTTCTTCTCGGAATTCTTAACTGGAAGCAGGATTTTTAACTTGTTTTATACATGCAAATGTGAACACAGATGTACTATTTATTTACTATATATATATATATATATATATATATATATATATATATATGTATATATATATATATATATATATATATATATATATATATACCTCACTCTCCTTGCTCTCCCGTCCGGTGTTCTCCTCCTATCCTCTCTTTCCTCGCTTTCCTCCTCCCCTCCTCTACCCTCCTATGATTTATGAAATAACAATAAGGATAAATAAATAAAATATATACATATGTATATGTGTATGTGGTAAAACAAGAATGTGAGTATTATGTTTAGTATAGTAATTGTATATTCCAACTCACCGTTTTGCTCATCTATTACTTATAAATAAATCTATTATGATTACACTTTACCTACTGAGCATGACACATCTGGAATCGTACATTGCTATATGTTTGATCTTACATACATAACAAGCACTTAACATTTTGTTTGATATCAGTTTAACATTCACTTAACATTTACACGTCTCTTAACATTTTAACTGAAGTGAGCAGTAATGAGACATTAAAAGATATTAACCTTAAAATAATTGATGTTGAACATAAATACTTATCTATGGAAACAATGTGACCATGTATGAAGTATGTTAACATTTAAGGGTTTTATTCTATTCTAACTTTTATGTCACTATTTAATATACATAAAACATGAAATACAAACTAAAAATAGTGTCTCTTTGCTGAGAAAACACAGAAAATACTGCTCCACTATTTTTTCCATAATGTGGCAATTTGTAATTTACATAGGCCCTCATTCAATTGCAATTTGGCCAATTGAATAGGGCTCTAAATAAGCACGTAACATATATTTTTTAAAGAAGTTTTAAGTTAGTGAAAACCTTGCTTTTGGATAGATACTTACTAACTAAAAACTTCTTTAAAAAATATATGTTGTGTGATTATTTAGAGCCATATTCAATTGGCCAAATTGCAATTGAATGAGGGCCATAGATTGTGAATAAAATATTCAGCTACAGAAAACATACTTCAGGTGAGATGCAGGAAAAACAGCAATTTACAGTTTATGCTTACCCACAAAAGATGACTTTTCTTGTCATACTATATTAAACATTATACTTACATCATGTATATGTATAGATACAAATGACAGGTACATAAAATGTGTATATATATAGAGAGAAAAAAAGAGAGAGAGAGGTGAGGTTTGTTATAGGATCAGGTGTAGGATGTCTTGCAGGACATAATGTGGGGATATAGAGGAAAGATTGAGAAATGAATTTTCATGTATAGACTTCAAGATGTGAATTAAGAATTTGAAGAGTCAGTAACAGTATTAATATTAACTTTTATTTATAACATGCCAACATATTCTGTAGCACTAAATAGGGTAGATACAAGTCAAAAACAATGCTATCAAGCTTAAAATCAAGCGAGCAAACTGAATTCTGTAAAGCACCCAAGAAGATTGAAAATTTGCAGACGTACAGTCCAGAGGGTATGGGTGGGGTATAGAAAGGTGAGGTACAATAAACTGCACAAATTAAGGCTGGAGGTGATAGGCTTCTTTAATTAGAGGAGTTTTTACTGAGGTTTTAAAGGATTTGATGCAGGAGGATAGTCTTGTCAGCACAAGGCAAGGAGTTCCAAAGAATTGGGGCGTAAGATTTGCGAGAGCTGGGATAAGTGTGGTAGAGAGGGGAGGGATCAGCTGTGATGGAATAGGAGCATGTGGAAACATTGTAAGATGAGAGGTTGATAAAATACGAGGGACTTCATCCTCGGTTTCAGAGTCAAAGGCATCCATTAGGGATTAGTATGGATAAGGATAAAGGCTGGGTGTTGTTGGTTTGTTGAGAGGAGGGAGTGTTAGGGTCACACTGAGAGGTGAGTTAGTTACATATATTTTCAATTTTATTATTAAAGTGGCTATCAAAGTCTTCGGCCATGAGACAGGAAAGGGCAAGTAGAGACGTTAAAGGATGAGAGAAGGGACATGGTTGTGCATGGAGATTTAATATTAAGTGGGCAGAGGCATTTTAAATTTGTTACAATCACTAAAATCACAAATCGCTATTCAATTGCTACAATTCCTCAAGCCTGCAAATGTTCTCACACCTGTAAATGCAAATGTAGAAGAAAATCCTACAGGTACCACAGATAGGACTTGCAAGGGGGTTTAACACTGTCCATAGCACTGTAAATGCTAATAAAACAATCAATACTGCCCTTTAAAAGATGGGGAAAGAGATGAAAGACATTAGAATTAATTGTACAACAGTCTCAAGCTCATTTCGGTTTCATTTCTGTGTTATATAAATCTCGGGAATCAATTAGTTAATACATATCAGGCCACCCACATGGACTAGAACAGTATTGGCATTCATTTTTATTATCTTGTACATCGCCAGATTGCAAGTTTGATCGTATATCGGACCTCAAAACGCTAATTGATTGACATGTAATCTCCATGTTTTACTGATGTAATGATGACAGTCTGATTTTCTATTTCTAAATGGGTAGTTACGGCCCTGCTTAATTGATCTGGATCACGCTCTGAAATGCTACATACGATTGCATGGTTTACGGTTTTGACTTTCAGCCCGTATATTGTGTGCCCGTAAGTCCAACGTGTAGCTCTTAAAGCCTATGTGCTTAAAATTCTCCCGAGTTACATTGCTATTAAATTAGAAGGGCCTGTGAGCAACGTGCGAGACAAGCCAAATCTTAAGCCACTCTCTGCAGCCAGGATAAGATCCATTATTCTAACACTTAGCAAAGTGTTAGACTTGGCCAATGGCAGAAGAGATTGCCATCTTGTGGTGGACCTGATCATGACCTCAGCGGTAGTTATAACGACAAGTCCTGCCACGGGGGGTACTCCCCCCCCCCCGACACCTAAAATGTTATAATATTTATAATTATATGTTGTGTTTATTTTTTTATTAATTTAAATTTTTCTTTTTATCTTAGGAGTGCCAGACCTGTGGATCTCTAGGAAGAGCCCTTATGCTAGGGACGAAGGCAAGAAAACCCTTGTCACTGGAGGGGTATTTGGGCAAGGTGAGTGGGCTTATTTACCCTATTCTAGGTTTAGTGAGGGGGTGTTGTGTTAGGTGATATATAGGGATTTTTATTGTATGTACTTAGGGGTATTAATGTATGTAGTTAGGAGTTTAATTGTATGTAGTTAGGGGTTAACTGTATGTAGTTAGGGGTTTTATTGTATGTATTGAGGGGTTATATTGGAAGTAACGTATGTTTTATTTTATGTAATGTATGATTCTTTTAATTTGGGTAACTTAGTTTTTTTTATTTCATGTAAAGTAGTTTTTTTTTTCAGTAATGTCTTTTTTTTATTTTGTATAATCAGGTGGGTTTTTTATTGTCACGATCTGCTTCTTCTAGGGGGCTTGATATGAACCTAGTCCAAACCTACCCCAGCAGAATCGTGTAGTTCCTGTTCTCTGTGGCACAAAAGATGGCCTCTGAAGAGGGCAAGGCCCAAAAGGTACAGGCAGAGAATACTGGATCCAGGTTACTTAGTGGCCCATGGCAAGACACGCCCCAAGTCAGGATACAACACACAGAAATAGTCTCACACCTTGTTTATGTGAAAACTATCTCTCAACCTTTATTGAATGATCAAAACAACATATTTATACTCTCCAATACCACACCCTTGTGTACATTTGTGTATGTGTGATGTCAGACCATCTGGCTTGCAACCTTGGGCTATCAAAGCTCTTGAGCTATCTAGTGAACAAACCTTTATGTTAAACTCAAGTGTTTATTTAGGATTACTTGAAGTACTTGCATCTGCAAGGTCTGTATGTGCGAGTGTGCAATGATCTGCAGCTAACTTCTATGCAGAGCATTTCTACCAATTCCACATATGTTTTATATAACATTTTCCCTCTTATAATATATTATAACTAGGATACATAATAACCATATACAGGCAACATATAACCACACAATAACACATAATCCCAATGTAACAATGTCATGCTTCCTTGGACATATTCATAAATTGCTGACAATATGAGTCCTTAAACAATTAAATCATGACATTTATTTACTGTAATTATAGTTTTTTTATTTTTATTTTGTGTGATTAGTGGGGTAATAGGGATGTTATTAGGGGCTAATAGTGTAGTGTTTAGCCTTGGTGTCCTATAGGGGTCTATATATACCCCTATTGGACTAATGGGGCTAATAAGTGTCCCATTATTGGACAGAAGGGGTTAATTAGAGGCTCTTTGGGGTCTGTATAGACCCCCATGAGTGATGGGGTTAATTTTAGATGCCTGGGGGTTCTTGTAGTACCCCACGACAGGGATTAATTTTTTTATTTATGGCTGCTCTTTTAAGATCCGTTCACTACATGCAGTGGGAAATTTGAAATGCAGTGGGGGTCCCGATCGGGACCGCCACTACATGGGTTAATGTAGGGACACCGCAGGGGTCCTGATAGAGACCCCCAGCATTGGGGGGTTAATGCTAGGTTCTAGGTGCAGGGGGGTACTTAGAGTACCCCAGTGGTTGGCCTTAACTATTGTGTGCTGCCAGCTCTTTAAGGACCTGCGGCAGGGAATTTGAAAGTTTTCAATGCCACGGGCCCCCAGCATAGGGGTGTTAATTTTAGGTGCAGGAGGTACTTGAAGTACCCCCGCAGCAGGGGTTAACTATTTTACTGCTGCTGTGGTCCCGATCGGGACCTCTGCAGCATGGGGATGTAATTATGGAGCAGGGGGAGGTTTAGAGGCTGGAGGGAGGTTCATGGACCAGAGTATGGGTCTTTTTGGCTGCTCTCAGCCAACGTAATGACTTTTAGAGCCTTTCTGGGTGTCCTGGAGCACCCGTGGGGCTTTGGCCTCCATTTGCGTGTTACATGCTAGCTCGCGTGGGACTTTTTAGCAATCTATTAGTATTAATGTATCGTAAGGGCTACGTGGATGACAAATCAATGGGTTTTGGGGCTGAAACATTATTGCCTGACTCTTAGGCGATTCTTGGCCAGCCTGCGTTTTCAAATACAAGTTGACTGAGTGTCTGTTTTAGTGGGTAATTTAATAGCAACATAGTGCTACTTATGTCACTACGTGCTAAGAGTTTGATCTTAGCTTCAATTTATTAGAGCTAATGGCCTGTACAACACAATCTGCGGGCTTGCAATTGAATGAGGCTCCAGGTGTCCATTACCCTCAATACAATCGTTCTGCGCCAGCTTCTTTAGTCCAGGAGCAAATGATTTGTTGCACACAAACCAGAGAACTTTATAGAGGGGTGAACAATAGATGTTAACAATACAGAAAATAAAAACATTTTGAACATAATGTACTTGGTTAATTTTCCTTTTATGTACTTTATTTTATTAAGACGTGCTTATAAGCTCTGCTTTTGCTGGCTAAAATCAAACAAATAATTCCTATATGGGTCTGCCCTCTGCAGCTCATGATGGCACAACGTCAATAGTACTCACTATGCAGTTTAGTATCCTAGACTATGAGTGATCATCTCATAGCAACATTCAGCAAAATGCTACTGAGATACAGTCCCTGATAGGCTAGGATACTATACAACAGATCCAGCACTACAGAGTCCGTGTCTGCATATGCTGCAGTTTGCAGACCCATACAGGGACTATTTCTTTGATTTTAAGCAGTAAAAACAGAGCTTGTTTGCACTTCTTAATAAAACAAAGTACACAAAGGTAAATAGGCATCCAGAAAACTTTAATTTCCCTTTAATTTGTGTGAATTAATTTGCCAAGTGCACTGAACAGGATCAGGACACCACAGAAGAAAAGGGACAGGAAAGAACACCCTTTTTATTCAGTGTTTATTACCCACAAATAGAAATTATATTATTATTTAAAACTTGATTTTATTTAATTGCTTTTAAAACTTCAACTAAAAACAGGACGATTAAAAACAATTGTGCTATTACTGCTCTATATCTCTAATGACGTCATCCTCTATAGACAAATCTTTCTATCATACTTATATATCATGTATTTTTCTTATAATAGGACTTCCCATTTTATTATCATTTGTGTTGCCTCTGAAGAAATTATAAGAGTGCAGTTTTAAAACAATGTTATAAAATTAAATCAAATATTCAATCATATTTTGTTACCATATTACTCAATAAACAGATACTTTTTCAATCATCTGTAACAGTTGTTTCTTATGTGTTCCTCTCATTACACTTTAATTAAATTGTAACTTCTCACTTAATTATGTTGCTGATAATTATTTATCCCATTTATTTCCGCCATGTGGTATTAATAATTATTCTATTGTTTCTGGGAAGGCTGATGGAACGTGCTATCACCAGTGCAAAAATCCAAACCCAGTCTGTCTTGTAATAAAACCCATATATATAAATACATATATACGCAGCTATAAAACATGTGTAACATCAAAAGCTAACATTTATTACAATAAATTGAATATACCACTATAATAAGAGCTATCCTCTCCCTGAGCATACAGAATCACATGTAATACCCACAGTACAAGTCATATTAGTCTGGAGGATCAGTCTGAGGGCATAAACAATCCTTACACCCTTGAATGGTAGTTCATGACAGGAGAAAAAGCTATTTTATAATAACATTCAATTGATAAAATACATGTTATTACCTATAGTATTGAATTACAGGAGGTAACAGATGACCCAACCTACAGCGTCCCGTACTTAAGAACTGGCTCCCAACGCTTATTGTACAAGATTGATTTTATTTTTTGTTTGTTTCAAAGAAAAAAGAGAAAGCAGAATAGTTTCTGTTACTTATTATTAAAGTACAGGGGTATCATTATTATTATTATTATTATTTAGCACGTTGTGATCAAGGCAAAGCAATATTAACACATTACAAAGATGGAGGGCCCAGTCTATGAGCTTAGAATCCGGTGTCCATAGAGCTTTCCCCAAAGCACCGTGCACCATTACCATGAGCTATTATATTATTATTATTATTATTATTATTATTATTATTATTCAGGGATCCGCATTACATACACATCCGACCTACCAATGTTCTGCCTGTATGCCATATTTGGAACCATATTGTGTCATTTTATCAAATATTCTCTTTCTGATACAACAGGTAAAAATATGATGTCAGTAATGTATCATATGTTTTGTCTTTTATAAGAAAAGTTCTATAGGTGAAAAATAAATCTGCATGAATACTAGGAGCCTCATTCAATTGCAAGCCCACAAGTCGCGGGATGTATGCCATAGGTCTGCAATGCTAGCATATGTAGCATTTCCAAGCTTGAACATGATCAGTTACGCAAGGCCGTAACTCCCTATTAGAAACTGCCAATGGAAACAGAGATTGTCCTCATCACTTCAATGAAAAAATGGGGTTGGATTTTAATGTCTTACAGGCTTCAGTTACGAGTTACGATCGCACCCACTTTCCAGTCATGATGCAATATTGATAAAGCCGTAAATATGTTCCATTATATGTATTAACACATTTATTACTGGGATTGATATAACACGGAAATTAAACATGAAATAAATAATTTTTGTTGACCGATTTGCGAGCTTGACAATGATGTGCTATTGATGTGCATTTAAAGTGCTCCAGACATGTCATTAGGCCCTGACTTGTGGTTCAATTTTTGCCATTTGCGGGCTTAACTGCTTGCTTTGCGAGGGGGAATCGGAGCAATTGAATATCGATTCGCAATTTTTGCGTTCGCAACTCTTGCAGCCCTGAAAGATCAAAGGCTTGGAGGGGCATTAACTTATGATGTGAATCATTGCAGTGATTCGGAGGCCGGAGGCCCTAACCCGACGCCAATTGAATAGCAAAATAACTTGCAGGCTACATTTACGAGGCCCGGATCTCCCGAAAGCTCAATTGAATGAGGCTCTATATCTCCAATAATACAGTAATACTAATTGATGTAAAATTATATTAAAGGCAAAGATGGTTTTTAAATTATAGTTTTCTGTCTGAAACTTGTCATAACTTATGAAATGTTTCCTTTAATAGTAGTGTAGTCATAAATAAAGGTATATATTGTTTTTTTTGTATTTTTGGAAATGGATGCTTCCGAATTCTTGGGTTAATTACACGACAGCCTCCATGTTGTTCTGACTGATTTGTTTCTGTCCATTATTACAGACATTTGAAAAGGCCAAGAATGCGGCTCAAAAAAGAAAATGCAAACTTAATGTAGATATATCAAAATAATGATGTGGATAACAATGATGGTTAAAAATAAGAACTGTGGGTTCCTGGAACTACTCCTCAAAACGGCAATTAGTGTCAAGAGTCTGTAGGTTCTCAGAAAAATTAATTACTTCTTTTCCTGCCTTGATGTGTGTTTGCTGTAGTAGTGTCCTACTTCCTTTCTTATTCTCTGTCTTATGAGAGCAACCATATTTTGTCTTGGCCTTTCTAGATAAAATATTCCATGTTAAAGGCTACACTCTACTGGTTATTGGCTCTGTTATAGACACTTAAGTCACATACTTACTGTCATTATAAAGAAGAAGTTTCAAACTTTCTTTATATGTACATTGAGTGATATCAAAGTGAAGAAAACTTAGTTGTAATACTCTAGAAAACTCTAATTATGTTATATCTGTGCACATAAGCAAAGTTATAGAGCTCTGGAGGAAAACAAGTCACTCCAGGTACCAGCTGTACCTGACACTGTTGCAAAAGTATATTCAAAAGGGATTAACATTATTTTAAAATTTGGAGCACTCATTTTTTCATGTCAAAAAGCAGTTATTATGATGAAATTATTTTTAATTCATTATGCAAAATAAGTGACTTTGCTATCTCTTTAAAATGTCATAATACACAATAAGTGACTTTGCTATCTCTTTAAAATGTCATAATACACAATAAATGACTTTGCTGTCTCTTTCAAGCATCATATAATTCCCTAACATTGTTTAAATGAATTATTAATAATATAAAAATAAGTACCCTATTAAAGTAATACATTTGTTATTTATCTACATAAATAATCCACTGATAAATGAACAGTTGTGTATTTCTGTTAATGTGTAGTAACACTAGGCATCCCATTCATTGGAAATAGAAGCAAAGGAGTGAATGTAAAACGACATATAAAAAGGGCCAAAATATTCTCAACATGTATCATAACACCCCAATATAATTTAGCACAGTAAGCACCTCAAAACATTTTATAAGAAGCAGAAAAATACTATATTGCCCAATTTGTAAATTTATACACACTTAAAATAACTCTTGATATTGCTAAATATTCGTCAAATATTACTTATTGGCACTAATGAATTCTTAAGTCAATAAAATGCATATACAAATTTATAAAAAAAAACACCCAAAGCCAAATATGAGTTCAAGGCATTTGCAAGTAGCTAATAGAATAAGACTATATAGCGCTATCATAACTAGTGGCCACCATGTGTAATTTCGAAGTAATAAAATATGACTCTCATGTAACACTTTTGTCAAAGAGATTTTTTTTTTAAAGTTAGAAAGGCAATACAGTGATAAGTATGGGAGATGGGTAAAGTAGCATACATGTAGTTAATAGTAGAAAAAAATAAAAAATGGGCAGAAAATAACAATAATTATAATAATAATAGTTGCTCTGGGTGGCTAATCATACCAGGGCGCTGATGGCGAGGCATGGTGGCAAGGTTAGGAAATATATTTATTGTTAGAGTTGGAGACAGAAAATAGATTGGTCTTTATTTACTGTGAGAATTTTGTTCAAGTGTCATATGAAATGGGCCTTTGTCTTTTCAGCTTTCATATGAAATGGGCCTTGGTCCCAGTGAGAAGGGAATTAGGATTAACAAATGGAATAGGTGAAAGTGGCCACATAGAGATAATGGGATTCTGAGAATACAAAGGGATTCAGAGTATGTGATAGGGTCAGCTCTTACTTCCTCACATCTACCTGACTGAGTTCATGGAGTTTGCATCCACAAAAGTTGTCCCCACAACTAAATGCACTTCCTGTACTTATAATTTCCATCTCAGTTTCTAATCAGTTTTGCATTGGAACCAAAGTCAGGTCATTATAACCTCATATGTTGTTGCGCCCTGCTAGTTCCTGCAACAAAATCTCCCCTCTCCTCAAGTGAAGAAAGATCACCAGTGGTGACATGATCAACTACCTTTTCTCAAGTTTTTGGCCCATTAAGCAGCCCTTTCCACTCTAATCTACCTCCTTTTTTATCCTGATGCACCTCTCATCTATCCATTTTACTGTCTCCTACCCCTCCCTGCTCTCTACCCTGAATTACCCCCACTATTGTGTCCGGCACTCCATTAATCCTCCTACATGCTGATATTTCCCTCTATTACATCCTGCATTCTCCTGACACTTCCACTTTCAAATAACCCCTTTGTTACATTCTGCTTTATACCACCGTCATACTGGGCCCAATGCCATATTCTTCTCTCTTTTTGTCTCACTTGCTCTCGTCTGCCCTGACCCATCATAACCATACCTAATACTTCTTGCTCTGTTCTTCTCTAGTATGTCTACCTGACCTGTAGTCCGGGGCCCTAGTTGGTCCTCATCTGACCTTATCTGTCCTCTATTATAGACTGTCCTAAGCTGTGCTGTGTTCTAATTTGTCCTTCCTGGTGATCAATCTTCTACTGTAAACTACCTTCTGCCATAATGTGTTATATGCTGATTTCCTTTCTCTTATTAGTTTTGCCTGTGCCTTATGGTAATATACTCTATGCTTATCTGCCTTAGATAGAGGCACCCACCTGACTCTGGTCATGGGGGGACATTTGGCCAGGACCAGAGTCAGACAAGGAAAATATCATGGGGTCATGGTGGTCACATTTTTTAAGTATGTTTGTGAGTATATACTTATATATAGTATATACAGTAAATACTTAATTGACAAAAGCATGTCAGAAAGTTGCACAGAATGGAAGATACAGAAGTGCACAAAGAAAAATATATCTTTAATTCATAATCAAATGTAATTTTTTCAATAAAACAAACTACATAATAATAAATCTTTGCACAGGAAACTCACAGCTATACACTTCCAAAAGGTGTTTTTTTCATGAGTATTGCTACTGAGTTAAAGACTGATTTAGACTCCCTTCATCCTCTGATGAAGTGCAGCACTTTTGCCTGAGTTTGAGTCGAGTATCACGCCAAGCTCGGTAACAGCACATTCTGAAAACACATAAATATTTTAAACATTACACATATATGAAAGACAAATTGTCACAGTCCTTAAAACACACCTCATGTCCATTTTGATGATAGCAAACACATGTGCTTGCGTCCCAATAACAGAGCCCATGCCTTCAGGGGGCCGTGACCCAAAAGTCAGTCATAACAAGGAATCCCTAGAGAAGACTCTGATGCTGGAAAAGATTGAAGGCAAACAAAGAAATGGGCGGCAGACCAAGCCACAGGTCTTTAAAACTATCTAACATAATAAAACTCATATTTGTCCAGTTATGAAAGATTCCTCTGCTCACTTCTAGGCTGTTGCTATTTTAACCTCTCTATCTCCTGTTATACCTCAAAGTATTTGAAGTTAGTGTGAGTTTTCAATCTTGCATGGTGCCTTGTGGAAAGTACTTTGCACACTTCATTCGAAACTCAAAGACAGGGCCCTCCATTCTTTGCAATGTGTTAAAATTGTTTGTGCCATGTATAGCGCTATGTAATATGTTACAAGTAACTGACAATAATAATAATAATCAGGATAACCTTATAAGCTTATTCACAAATTCCTGAATGTTCGCATGAAATGACGGTCGCTTGTTGTCATTTCTTCTTACAATCTGGTTAATGTACAACTTGTTGAAAGTGCATTCAAGTGGATAAACACTAGGATGTGTTTTATGAATCTCCCTTTATGTTCACAATGTCATCTGTCATCGCTCTTGTGATGATATTATTGTAGTCTATCAAAACATATTCATGTTAGTAACCAGACGCTAACCAGAACATCCATTCACATTGAAGCTCTTGGTTGTATATACATTATTTACTTTGTACCTCCCAAGAGTGTGTATAAAGTGCTCCTTTTAGCCTTTCTCATCAGTCCTTTCATTAAAAAGCAAATTTACAACATCATATTGTTCCTAGTACAACCCACAGATGGAGGATTATTTCATTAAAGTCAGATGTAGAAAAGCATCAATATTAATTACACAGTTGCCCATATGGTTTGTTGTGAGTGTTCAGTACCAGCAGACTGAAATCAATTACATTTGAAGTAATGAAGCAATTGAGTAGGCTTTTTTCTAATTAATGTCTAGAATGAAGAGGAACAAAAATAATGGAAATATTAAGCATTTAAGCACAATACTGTACATTTCAGAACAATTTAAAGAGATACAGAAGCCACACCTTTCTCCATCGTCACTTTCAAAGAGAATTTATTAAATGACCAATTATTTATTATAAACCCTTTTAAATAAGTAAAGAACAAAATTATGTAAAAAACTAAAAAAAAAAGGATTTATTGGCAAAAAGTGGTTTGTCAGTTCCTTCTCCAGTGGACCACGATTTGTCTGACCTCTTTGCCATGACCTACCCATCTTGGATGACCCTACATGGTATAGCTCACAGCTTCATTGAAGTACACAAGCCCCTTCACCACAACAAGGTAATGATCCAGAATAGGCAGTCTCAACATGACTATAAATGAACCGTGCTCTCCATATCTCACTTTCTGATTGATCACATATACAGTTGTGAGCATGCAGGTTGTTGCTAACTTTGCAGGCTCGCAGCTTTGTAGCCCGCAGCAACTGCGGCCCTCGCAAAGAGAGGGCTGCAGTTGCTGGCAAGGAGCACCAAAGAGCTCCTTGCGCTGGTGATGAGCGCCATAGGCTTACCAACAGCAAGGGGTGACCTAGGACCTCTGCAAGTGAAGTTACACCTCAATTTAAGTACAAATTAAGTTTACACACATGAAAATCCCTTAAGCGAGAGAAAAAATGGCCGCCGAAAAAAAAGAAAACGAGGCTACAGGACTCTAAACACGCAAAACACCACCAAGCACATACAGATTTTCCAAAAAGCCATACGAGGTACAAGATACACCATTAGCAAGGACGCTACACCATACACAGCATCGTACCACATACACATTAGCCACCATTTCACAACACTAACTTACACAATGCAGAAGTACACAGCTACCCTAACGGTCTCCCCTCGCGCACGCAGCCTATTTACACTACACACATTGCTGACACACTGCTCCACAACAGTGCAAACCAACATTATATGCTGCAGGAATATCAAAACAGATTGTCAGCTTTTCAGCACAATGCTTCCTGCATAGATTACTTACGAATAGTTAAAAAAGTATTTTCATTTATTAATTTATTAATTATTACATTACCGTACAAAAACAAATAGACACAACCCCCCCCAAAAAAACAATAAACACAAAACCCATTCCCTACGCGTCTCCACCAAACAGCATTACCTGCCTTACAATTTTATTGCCGTCATTTTTTGACGGGCAAATCACTAGTGTAATATAACATGGATAAAATTACTGGCACTAAGTCAGTAGGGTACATTTTTGGTATATAGTGGAGAGTACAGTGCATGCAAACAGTACAAGATAACTATGTTTTAATATTACACAGAATCTTTGTAACTAATGAGACACTGTTATATCTAAATATAACTATATATATAATTATAGAGCTATGTCCAAACTCTAAATAAAAACGTCAGTGTACAGTGCGATAATTATATTTATCTGTTGCAACAGAGCTGCAGAACTTTCTTTGTTATTATGAAAATGGCATATATTATAAAATGGTCAATGTAAGAGACTATGGCCTCCATTCAACTGCAAGCCCTCAGTTGCCTTCACACCAGCCGTAAGTCTGCGGGCTTGACATTTGCAACAGTTACAGCCTAAACCGTAAAACATGCACCCGTAAGGAGGATTTTAGGGCATGATCATGATCAATTAAGCAAGGCTGTAACTACCGATTTAGAAACAGCCAATAGTAAATGAGACCGTCATCATGACACCAGTAAAACATGGAGGTTAAACGTTTAGAAGCCCGATATGCAATCAGACTCGCAATCCGGCAAGGTATAAAAAAAAAAAAAAAAAATGAATGACGATACTGTTCTAGTCCATGTGGGTGGCCTGATTACTGAGATGAGTGAAACATAAAAAAAAAAAAAATTGTTGTAGATTTCTAAGCATGAGACTGTTGTGCAATTAATTCTAATGTCATTGCTTTCCCCGTATTTTAAAGTGCAGTATTGATTTTTGGTATTTGAATTTACAGTGCTACGATCAGGTGCTTAACCTCCTTGCAGGTCCTATCTGGTACTCGTAGGATTTTCTTCTACATTTGCCATTTACGGGTGTGAAAACATTTGCGGGCTTGAGGAATTGTAGTAATTAAATAGCGATTTTCAATTGTAACATTTACAGGCTGAAAGATCAAAGGCTTAGATGGGTTGAAATTACGATTTTGACAACTGCAGGGATTTTCAGCCTGTAACCCGCAGATCGTTTGCGAGTAGCTAAAAGACGCCAATTGAATAGCAAATTATTTGAAGGGCTACACTACGGGCTCCAGTAACTAACAATTGCTCAATTGAATGGAGGCCATTGGGCCCTATATTGCATAATTCGTAAATTTATTCACTCTTAATATTGCCACATATTCTAAAGTCTAACCTGCCACTGAAAAAAAGTATAACGTTTCTGTCAAAAATATTACGGGTATTACATGTTTCTGAGTAATATCAATCCAGGGACTCAAGGGACTAATGCATATCATGAAGCCCACATGGACTAGAACAGATTATCTAATGCAGTTTATAGATTACAAATATGACTTATTGGCACTAATCAATTCTTAGCCTCTGATTGCAGATTACGTCTATCTTCCATGTTATACTGACGTCATGATGACGGTCTAATTTACTATTGGCTGTGTCTAAGAAGTAAATTATGGGCTTGCTTAAATATTGTCAGATCATATGATAGCGCCTCCTGAAAAGCTACTTACAAAGGCAGTGTTTATGTGTTCATCCTTGAGGACGGAATTTGCGAGCTGGAGTCAATAGAATACATCTAAACATTTTTTTTTTTTTTTAAAACACCCGCTGCCAGATTTGAGAGCAGCTAATAGAATATGGCCCTATGAGTCTGTGACTCAGCTGTCTCCATAGCATCTGAATGCAGCCCACTAACTAATGTAAATACGCTACACTAGCCATAGGATCTTCTCACCCATATCCCTGTTCCTCTGTATAATATATCTCCCATGAAAGAGATGAGTTCATAATTAATATAATCAATCTGGTGGGGCTTATGACCCACTTAGCCCATTCCACACTGCCTAAAATACACAGACAACTTCCCTCCAACACCTGTTGTTTTGAGGCAAGGAGCCCCTGACTGGTTAAGCATATAACCAATCAGAATTAAGGGATTGGAAGCTGTGTATACTGATTAGTTATTATTTAACCAATCAGAGATCTTTATTTCCTGTATTGTGATTGGTTAACATAGCTTCCAATCCGGATAGAGTAAATAGAGTTTACTACACCTAGCGATTGATACAACCAATCAGTTTAGAGCATATTTGTTTTACATTCTCTTCACTGATTGGTTATATCATTTTCCAACCTGGTATGTTCAAGTCTATTATAGAAACTTACATTTTATCAGAAACAATTGAAACATCTGTACCGGTCACATCTCTGATACATAAATTATGACCTGAACCTGAGAAAAGTAATTTAAACAAATCATTTGCCCTGATAAATTATGTGGCCAACATGTAAGTGATTGTACTTATTTGTACCTATGTCAAAGTATAACAATATTGCAAAAAATATTTATTTTCATGAGTTCTATAGAAGCTGAATAATCTAATACTGTGTTTGTGTTTTTGTGTTTTTGTGTTTTCAATAACTTTCAATAGTTCAAATAAGTGACATTTAACTTTTTTCCTTTGATTGAATCACCTTTTGTACTTTGTGGAAAAAGACTGTAGCAGCATTTCCATACAATGTGTTTACATAGCAATAGGGATTTAAAAAAAATACGCTTTTGAAACTATTCATTAAATTACTATTTTTTTTCCTAAGCTTTTGTGTAGCTGCTGTCATGAGCTAAAAATATCCATCCCTGGCTACCGACTGATATTCAGTAATTGTCAGTTATTAAGTACTTGCCTGAATGCATTGTGTATGAACCGTGATAACCTCGCCAACACATGCACTATTGTTAACCATAATAAAATGATGCGTTCTGTGGCTTGGCGGTATTGATAGGATTCACATAGTTAAACGTAACTTGCTTTATGCCATTATATTAGTGCTGGAAAATCCTCAAATCTAATATTGTGCTTCAAGGTCAAATATCGCAGGTTGTGTCTTCATAGAATGTGTTTGCTAAGATAGACCAATTGTATTGTATGTAGTCACAATAGAATATATTAGCTTTGATACAAGGAGAAAAAAGGTTATTTGAACTTGAAAGTTAAATAGTCACATTGTGCAATGGATAAAAGTATTTGTTTATAATTATAGAGAAGAATAAAAAAAATATTGTTGAAGATTTTAAGAATATATATAATAGAATATGTAACCCTTGTAATAAAATGGTGGACGTGAGAATTTTTAGAAAGGACACAGTGGGGGGTCAAATTATGGTGTATTCATTTTTTTTTGGCGTCATCCAGTCAATTCTGACTTTATGTAACCTTAACACACCAGGCTCAACTTTATGTCCATGGTCATGCTGATCCACTTTGTTTTCATGGCAAATATACTTGTGTAGGTTGCCAATTCCATCTCCAGTGGACCACAGCATACAGCTCCTGGTATTCTTAGGTGGTCACCCAACCAAGTACTGACCTGGCCCAACCCTGCTTGGCTTCTTGGTTCCTGACTGGTATCGAAACCAGGTTGCATCGGTAAAAGCACCAAATCCTAACTACTGGACCACCAAGGAAGCCCAATTTAAAATTATATATAACATCAAAAAAGTGTCAGTTATTATATTTCCTATAGTACACTTCCATTCTGATCCTCCTACTAAACATAATCTGATATCTCATCCTCATATGTGATTATTTCCAATAATTGGTAATTAAACAATTGGGTTCTGGCTGTGTTGTTTCAGTTTAAAGTCATATAAAACTCAAAAGAGTGAGTGAATGCAATCCCCATAAGTAATTAGGCTGATGTGGGCTAACTACTCCCTAGGGTATGTACAGGTTCAGTCTTTTCACTTAACCTGAAACAATACAGCCAGAGCCTCAATGTAACAAGTACTGGTAATAGACACCCATTCAAATGATTGATGGGTGCATCAGACTGATGGATAAATGTTGCAAACCCCAGAGTGTCAGGTACATTAAATTGCCATCCTTGTCTGGCTGGGCTCCTAGGGGCAAGTACATTAATAATGCTCAAGCACATCTTTGATTATTACCCCCATGAAGAGATAGAGATATAAGGGGTGGTGGAGAGGGATTGGCGGAAGAGAGTTAGCATAAGGAAAACTGGGAAGAGGGGTGGGGAGTGCTGTGGATAGAGCAATTTTTGCTGTCAAATGGAAAATTCTAATATTTTTTACACCTGGCTTCTAGCAAAGAGTCATGATTGAATGCTTTAGAAAAAAAATGTTGTTGAGTATTTAGAATTTTTTAAGGTCTGTACATTTGTAGGATAATGTTGATGTATAGTATAAACTAACCTTTTTAGGCACAGAATGTGTATAATGTGTGTTTTTAGAAATAAATGTAACATTACCCAAACGTGTTATCAGGGCTTTGGCTATTAGCTAAAGTTTCTCTAATCGTATTGGTTTTCCTAAAAGCACAAAGCACCAAATGAATGAAAAATATTTTAAGTAACAGTAAAATATACTCTTTTAATTGAAAATCCTACGAGTGCTAGAGAGGACCCACAAGGGGGTTAAACACCTGGTCGTAGCACTGTAACTGCAAATAAAAACTCAATACTGCACTGTAAATAACGGGAAAAGTGATGATAGACATTAGAATTAATTGCACCACAGTCTCAAGCCCGCAAATCAGCAGTATATAAGATTTATTTTTATGTTTCATTTCAGGGTTAAATCGGTCTCGGGTATCAATGAGATAATACATATCAGGCCACCCATATGGACTAGAACAGTATTTGCATTCATTTTCATAATTCTTTATTTTGCGGGTTTGTGAGTCTGATCTCATATCGGACCCCAGAACCTAATTGATTGACATGTAGCCTCCGTGTTTTGCTGCCATAATAATGAAAGTCTAATTTTCTATTGGCTGATTCGAAATGGGAGGTTACGGGCTTGCTTAATTAATCATGTTCCCACCCTAAACTGCTATGAACCAGTGCATGGTTTACGGTGTCGACTTTGGCCCAGTAACTTGCAGGCTTGAGCAATTGAATAGCTCCGGATTCAGAGACAAACAGGAGTCCGCAACACACCTGCAGACATATGGCCTACTACGATCGAGTTGCGGGCTAGCAAATGAATCAGGCCCTATATGTGTAAAAGTAAAGGTGCTGTTAATATACACTGCTCAAAAAAATAAAGGGAACACTTAAACAACACAATGTAACTCCAAGTCAATCACACTTCTGTAAAATCAAACTGTCCACTTAGGAAGCAACACTGAGTGACAATCAATTTCACATGTTGTTGTGCAAATGGGATAGACAACAGGTGAAAATTATGGGCAATTAGCAAGACACCCCCAATAAAGGAGTGATTCTGGAGGTGGTGACCACAGACCACTTCTCAGTTCCTATGATTTCTGGCTGATGTTTTGGTCACTTTTTAAAGCTGGTGGTGCTTTCACTCTAGTGGTAGCATGAGACAGAGTCTACAACCCACACAAGTGGCTCAGGTAGTGCAGCTCATCCAGGATAGCACATCAATGCGAGCTGTAGTAAGAAGGTTTGCTGTGTCTGTCAGTGTAGTGTCCAGAGCATGGAGGCGCTACTTGGAGACAGGCCAGTACATCAGGAGATGTGGAGGAGGCCGTATGAGGGCAACAACCCAGCATCAGGACCGCTACCTCCGCCTTTGTGCAAGGAGGAACAGGAAGAGCACTGCCAGGGCCCTGCAAAATGACCTCCAGCAGGTCACAAATGTGCATGTGTCTGCTCAAACGGTCAGAAACAGACTCCATGAGGGTGGAATGAGGGCCCAACATCCACCGGTGGGGGTTGTGCTTACAGCCCAACACCGTGCAGTATGTTTGGCATTTGCCAGAGAACACCAAGATTGGCAAATTTGCCACTGGCGCCCTGTGCTCTTCACAGATGAAAGCAGGTTCACACTGAGCACATGTGACAGACATGACAGGGTCTGGAGATGCTGTGGAGAACGTTCTGCTGCCTGCAACATCATCCAGCATGACCGGTTTGACAGTAAATCAGTAATGGTGTGGGGTGGCATTTCTTTGGGGAGTCACACAGCCCTCCATGTGCTCGCCAGAGGTAGCCTGACTGCCAATAGGTACCGAGATGAGATCCTCAGACCCCTTGTGAGACCATATGCTAGTGTGGTTGGCCCTGGGTTCCTCCTAATGCAAGACAATGCTAGACCTCATGTGGCTGGAGTGTATCAGCAGTTCCTGCAAGACAAAGGCATTGATGCTATGGACTGGCCCACCCGTTCCCCAGACTTGAATCCAATTGAGCACATCTGGGACATCATGTCTCGCTCCATCCACCATTGTCACGTTGCACCACAGACTGTCCAGGAGTTGGCAGATGCTTAAGTCCAGGTCTTGGAGGAGATCCCCCAGGAGACCATCCGCCACCACATCAGGAGCATGCCCAGGCATTGTAGGGAGGTCATACAGGCACGTGGAGGCCACACACACTACTGAGCCTCATGTTGACTTGTTTTAAGGACATTACATCAAAGTTGGATAAGCCTGTAGTGTGTTTTTCCACTTTCATAATGGGAGTGACTGCAAATCCAGACCTCCATGGGTTGAAAAATGTGATTTCCATTTTTTTATTTTTGTGTGATTTTGTTGTCAGCACATTCAACTATGTAAAGAACAAAGTATTTCATAAGAATATTTAATTCATTCAGATCTAGGATGTGTTATTTTAGTGTTCCCTTTATTTTTTTGAGCAGTGTATATTAGTGACATCTACAAGTAAAGAGAAAAAATGTAAAAATAATCATTTATATTAGAATAGAAAGAGCAGCAATGTAAGCTATACTAAATATTATCATATATATCAGGGGTCTTCAACCTTTTAATCCCTACTGCCCACGTTTTTTTTATATTAACATTTCCTTACCGCCCACCAGTACAGCAGTAACTCAATTATCTAATTTCTGGTTACATAAATCATTTGATCCTAATTATGTATCACCCTGTACTTCCTAGATAGTGATCCAATCCTGACTGCTGTTCCTAGGCTATATATATATATGTTAGAGTCATGATTTCTGGAAGCTATGAGAAACCTGTTGAGTAACTGAAAGTATTGAGTATGGTAGATGAGTCTATGGACTGTAGTTGAGACTGACGTGATAGGGAGATCAGCAAGCAGAGAGTTACAGCAGGCAAGGTGATATGATGATAGAATAGATTAGATTTTAGTTGTGTTTTGTGCAAGATAGTGACATATTTTGGAGAGTTTTTTTAGGTCAAAATTATTTGGTTATTGATTGTGTGTGAGGAATGAACGAGTGGGCAGGGTCCAACAGAATCGCAAAACAAGTGGCCTGATAGTTAAGATTGATTATGACATTGTCAACAGTGATGGAAATTTGAGGGCTGGGAGTGGTAGTAGATGGTGGGAATGTTAAGAGCTCAGTCTTTGAAATTGTTAGTTGGAGTTGATGAGTGGACATCAAGGAGGATATGCTTAAGAGACAGTTTCCAGCATGTGATAGGAGAGAGGGGGATAGATCTGGTGCTGAGAGGTAGAGTGTCATCCAAAAATAAATTATACTGACATTTCTAAACAAAATCTAGAGTGCCAAAAGATGATGTGTAAATAGAGGGGGCAATAAATATTGGGTAATAAATATGAATTTCCCACCAGTGTGTTATTTCTTGTGTATAGTATTTCTTTTATACTATATATAAGCCACTAACTTATGAGGCCATGTTTTATTTTCTATAGAAAAATACCAACAGTGAGAGGCATATAGCCCCCCCAAAATTGTAATAAACAATTGGCCTACTGTGTTTTCTTTGGTATTTGCCAGATGAATATTTCACTATTTGTTTTAATTGGTTTTAAAGTTTTGATATCGTTGCTGTCCCATGAGAACATTTTATAAAGATTATTATTCACTGTAAATAGACCATTGTTGTTGACTTTTTGCATACAGAGTGGAAAACACTCAGGGGGGAAATACTACTTCCTAAGGTATCTATGTAAATGGAGGGGGCCTAGGACAGAACTTGGGGGTATGTCAACAGTCGGAGGGAGCAGGGAAGAAGAGTTCCCGAGAAGATGATGCTAAATGTTTGATTTTCTAGATAAGATATAACCCATAAGAGAACTGTGCCAAGGGAGTGGAGACTTAGGATAAAATGAGAGTGGTCAACTGTATCGAAGGCAACAGAGAGATCCAGGAGAGTTTGCAGAGAAAACTGACTCTCGGCCTTGGCAGTGAGCAGAATATTAGTAACTTTTCTGAGAGCTGTCTCTGTGGGGTGCTGGGGCCTGAAGCCAAACTGAACCAGGGTAAAGAAAGGAATTGGAGGAAAATAAATTGGTTAAGCAGTTGCAGATAAGTCGCTCAAGCAGGTTTGACGCCAAGGGAAGTAGAGAAATGGGGCAATGAGGGTTTAATTATGGCATGTTTTAAACATGACAGAATCTTGCTGGGGTTTCGGGAATAGAGTTGGGATAAGTGTGATAGAAAAGAAATGGATTAGCTGTGATGGAAAAGTGGGCAAGTTGAATGGTGAGAGATTGATAGAAGACCATAAACTTCATTCTCAGTTACAGGATTAACAGAGACTGGGGAAGGTGCAAATGCTGGGTGTTTTAGGTTTGTTTCAGATGTTCATTTTGGATGTTATTCATTTTGTTGAAGTACTTGGCAAACTCTTCAGTGTGAGATAGAAGGGGGTAGGCAGAGGAAAGTGTTGGTTGTAGCAAACAGATTGGGTTTGGAGGACAAAGTTCATAGTAACAATGAAAAGTATTGTTGTTTGGCAACATTAGGGAATAACTGAGGGACCTGTGGTAGGGGAGATTTCTCTAGCAGCTAGCAACAGAATGACTGAGAGTGAAAGGAGATGGGAGTGAGTCTCTAAGAAGTGCTTCTGCTTTTAATCTGTGGAGATTAATTGAGAAGAGTAGAGAAGAGAAAGTTACAATAGTGAGAATGGAGAGAAGCTTGTGGGAACAAAGAAGGGGAGAAGTGAGAAGGTAAGGAGAAAGAGCTATGCTGATAGAAACATGGTGTGGAGAAACTGAGGAGAAGACTCCGAAAAAAAGGAGCAGGAGGTTGTGAAGAAGAAAGTGTGAGAAAATATTGTGACACAATTTCTGGCACCAAAAAGCAATAAAACGTAAAATTATAAAAATATTTTACTCAAAGTTCTATTACATGACCCCTGAACATCCTACGTGTCTTGTAAGGCTCTGGGAGTGCTTGCATTGAGAAAAATCCTTACAAATAAACTTTACCTCCCGCAAGAGCAGATAAACCCCTTACAAGAATACTTACAAGACACTTTTTTGTTCAAGGATTTAAAAGAGCATATTTAAACATTAAAAATGTTTTTTTGGGAAATGGAAATAAGGAGCAACATATTTTAAAATTTTATACAAACTAAAAGAAAATGTAGAGAAAATACTTTATTCTGTAGATTTATTTGGCTGGGAGCAAGTCCCTAAGAGCAAACTTTGTCACCTTATGAAATACCCTCTTTATAATGCAATAAAGTAAAATATTATTTCTATGTCCATTTAAAGAGCTATTCTTGTCCCAGTACAAGACAAAAAATAGCCTAAAGATGCATTTTTTCAAAAAACAATAAAGTAGAAATGAAAGCTACACTTCCTAAAGAACACAAAAATGCCTTTCTAATAATGAATCCAACCATACAAAACAATACTAAAGCGCAATCAACTAATCCACAATGTCAATTACAAATACCTGCTCACAATATTAAGCACTGACACCCAACTAATGCTAAGTCGAACCTCATTAATAAAGAGCCACAAGGGTTAACACCTACCCACCTGACCTACAAATTCATTTACAATCCCCCTCAACAATAATTCTGTTTTAGAATTCAATGTGTATCCTCCGACACTTAATACAATATAAGTAATCCGTAATTAAAATATAATTTGATGCATGTTATCTGCAATGTTCATTTGCAATAACAGAAATCCTCAATTTGTTGTAAACCTTTTTATTGGCTCTGACTCCCAACTTCTGACTCAATAGAGGCTTCTACTACCGCTAAGGAGCCTTGCAAGTGCTCAGAAGCTGTTTTCCTTGTAGAACCCCCCTGGCTACATATCAGTAATTGCTGTGGTAATCATGTGATAGTTACTTAAATTCTCTCATAAGAACTCTCATAGCTACCTATCATCCTTGTGGGAATTCCTACAGATGTAATGTAATAGAGCCCATAATCATGTTGTATCTCTTTAAGATGTGATGAGGTGATTATGATTTATTTTGCATGAAGCTTTAAATCACAGCTGTTGAAACACAAATGTAGAAAGTGTCAGTCATACTTTAACTTTACCGACCTAATTATATTTACAGAGTGTTTTTAAAACTGATATCCATTTTTTTTTTAGATTTCTGTTGTCACACTTTGGTGTGAAACTGTATGCAAAGTGCAACATGGCAGCATTTTGCAGAAAGAGAAGTAAGTGGATTATATCAGAAAGGTTGATTAATGTGCCATTATTGTGAAAGAAATCATTTATATATATATATATATATATATATATATATATATATATACATATATATATATATTGTGGTAGTTTGACCTGCTACCTTCTAGATTAACACCAAGAAGATCATGTATTGCTTTAATCGTTTTATTAAAAGTCCAAAAAGTACACCACAGAACGGCTTACATCAGCCAAAGGTATAACAAATCACACAGTTCTCTTGCAAATATCTTCATCAGTTGAAAGGAGAGCATTTGCCCCCCCCCCCCCCCCCATCTCTCCAAAATGCTCCAACCTCTAAGGACCCTTAATATGCCTTTTTAGCAACAGCGCTGGCAAATCCTCAGCTATACTGTTGCCTTCTCCCTGGGGTTAATTTACACAGTCTTTAAATTTGGAAATTGCTTTCTCTGTGGCCAGCTTCCAGGCAAAAGCAGTTTTACCTTTAAACCACTGTGCAAACCATCTTGTCTCTGCTCTGTAGACCGACTTGGCTCTGCTCTGCCCTGCAGACTGACCTGGCTTTGCTCTGCAGACTGACCTGACTCTGCTCTGCAATCCGACTTGGCTCTGCTCTGCAGACCGACTTAGCTTTGCAATCCGTCTTGACTCTGCTCTGCTCTGCAATCCGACTTGGCTCTGCTCTGCTCTGCAATCCGACTTGGCTTTGCTCTGCTCTGCAATCCGCCTTGGCTCTGCTCTGCTCTCCGACTTGGCTTTTAGCTGCTTACAGCAGCTTACCAACAGGACCTCTTTCAGTAGATTTCACACACTGCTCAGACTGCTTTGGTCCAAGCCTAAGTGAGACTCTGTTGTCATAAAGGCAATCCACAGCTGGGCTTCAATTAGCCTCTGATCACTGCCCAGAGTTAACTCTTTATTTCTTCAGGGAAATCTTCCAGCCTCCTTAATTAAACCCACCTATAGGGGCATTATTTGCTTGACTCTGTTACAATATATATATATATATATATATATATATATATATATATATACACGTATATATATATATATATATATATATATATTATTATTATCATTAATCTTTATTTGTAACATGCCAGCATATTCCATAGCACTAAAAATTGTAGATAAAAGTCAAAAACTATTTTAACAAATTACAAAAGAACGGAGGGCCCTGTTATTGAGTTTAAAATTAAGCATAAATACTCAAGAATGCACAAAGTTATTCGCAATTGCAATTTATTGCAGACATCGTCCAACCTGCTACATTTGTGCCTCGTGCTGAGCGCCTTTGGCGCTCATTGCAAGCCTCTCCCCACTCTCTGACCCCTGTGTCTGTTCTCCCCCTCTCCCTTCCATTTATCAGTTTCCCCCTCTCTCCCTCCCCCTCTCTTTGCTTTGTTCCCCTCCCCCCATTATTTCCCTTCCAATGTGTCTCTTTTCCCCCTCTCTCATCCCTGTAACTCTTTATGTATCCGTTTTTTGTTTTGCGTGCCTCGCGCTGTCCATTTTATTTTGAAAGTCTGAAGTTTTCGATGAGCGACGTTGTTTGTATGTTCCAAGTACTGCATGCCTGGTGTTGTTCGGCTAAGTGTTACATGCTTTGGCCTCGTTTTGATTCCATTTGAGAGCATTTACGTTTTTTGGGCTGCCATTTTTTTCCTCATTTAGCCGATCTTCGACCTCTGAAAAACGTCAATTAGGGCTCAAATTAGCTTGCAACCTCACTCACAGGCTTTTTTTTTATTATTATTCTTTTTTTGGCGGTCTTTCAAGTTACATGCTTGAGAAAATATCAGCCGTTAAATTCATTGTTTTTTTTTAATTGTTGCATGCCTCGCGATCAGTGCTAAAGTCCGACGGCCTTCGTTGCAGATCGCAGACATCGGCATGTGCGGCTACAGTCTCTTTCCATCCTACATCGGTGGAGCAGCCTGGGGCAAATTAGAGCTATGACAGGTCAGATGACCCTTAGAGGGACTCTGAAAGGCCACAATTGTGAGGCCTGCTAAGAGCTCCTGCGGCGCTCATTGCATCAAAGTGGTACTTCTCTGTGGAACTTCTTTGTAGATTCATAATTTGGTGCAGTAAACCACATGAATATGACACTCTGATATTATAGGTCTTGTTGTTATGTGTGTCCTCTCTACATATGTGCAGAAATAGTTACAGAGAGCTCTGTTGCAACGTTTGGTACCATTTTCTCTGTTAGGCTGTTCCTTGGCCAATCATCTGCTGACCATTGTTTCAGGTTTGGTGGCTTTCTAAATGCCAGAATGGGAGGCCTGGGGAATATATTTTTTGATTCTCTATTCTCTGTTAGTAGTGAATATTTTGCATATTTCTTTAAGAAGGGTTACGCATATTTATCTATTACCCATAACGAAAACAACACGATATCCAAAACTTGACAACTTTTTATTTTCCATGGTATTTCCATTCATCTGCTTCCATTCCTTTAATGCCATACATAAATAAACTAGTGCTGGATTTTGTAGGTTAGATCTCTCAGTAAGATTCGGCTTTATTAATAAACATAGAAATGACAGACAGAGATTAGAGATTTGAAAAAAAGAAAATGAGGTCAGTTCTAAGTATTTCTCTGTGGAAAACACTTGTATAAAGTCTGTGTCAACATTGTCAAATAATACGTGATACACTGTGAATGCGCAATAGGTAAATGACTTCTTAATAATATCGCTGTTCCCTGTGCTATTCATACAGCTGCATAGGAGTCTATCAACATAATATTTGGCAGCAGGTAGATTTTGATGTCAAACTGTAATAAATTTAAGACATTTTTATACATGCTGGGAATTTTACATCAGTCCGTTTGGGTCAGTAATTACAATTATTGCAAATCAAAACATATAATTTACATTGGAAAAATATATGTAGTTAAGAAATGAGGTAAAAACGTGTTTCTATTTCAGTATCTGTTGAATTTTATAATACAGTTCCAGTAGATATTGAATGTTATGAAACAAGTTGGCTACATTAATGGGTGCTTGAGGAGTGTTTTATTTTTATTTTCTATAGTATGTTATTGAACTACTTGTGACTGAGCTGCAATGTTATTTCCAAAGAGAATTATTTCAGTACTGTGCTCTACTCCTGAGGGGTCACATTGGATTTTTCTTCTCATAGGAATGCACATTTACACTGGGCATAGAAATGTCTATATCCAATTTTATATATTTCTGTACTTGTGATATTTTCTGACATGGAATATATGTCCCAGCTCAGCTTCCCAGAATGCAGTATAATAACTTTTTTTCTCGAAACTTTTGCTCTTTTGCCCACCATATTATAAATGATTGTTGTGGTTAACTACCTACTCATAAGGTCCACAACACAAGCTGAGATCCTGCTCCATGCTGATGAAAGCCAGTAAGCTTGAAACAGCTGTATATGGATTGGTTTATTCCAACCTTGGCTTTGCATTAAAGCTGTGTAATACAGCATGCATAAGCTTAAAGGAAGCCATGTTTGATAATGGCTAGGATTGAAGAGCGAGGCATTTGTGGGAACATTTGCATGTCCCAGCTCAGCTTCCCAGAATGCAGTGTAATAACTGTTTTTCTCGGAACTCTGAGCTGGAAGCAGGTTTTTTAACTTGTTTTAGACGTTCAAATGTGAACACAGATGTACTATTTATTTATTTACTATATATATATATGAAGAGTGAGGTAGCCGTGAATGTCCAGTAATCCAGTTGAATAATCAGAGTATTGCAGTGGATAGTGATACCTTTTTTATTGGACAAACGTATTCATAATAAAGCGACAAGCTTTCGAGAGATAATGCCTCTCTTTATCAAGTCAAAAAGCGATACTGATACGAGTATGAACTAAAAACAGTAAACAGAAAGAGATGGGGAAAAAAATTGGAAAAACAAGAAAGACAAAATTCAATAGATAGTACATTAGTAAATAGATAGCACATTTGTGTTCACATTTGAATGTCTAAAACAAGTGAAAAACTATATCAAACATAGCTTCCCTTAATCATATACCTGCTGTTTCAAACAGCTTTGAGCAAAGCTATGGGCTGGACTATACACAAGCTAGGAATCCAACCCACATACAGCTGTTTCAAGGTTACTGCCTCTCATTAGCTTGTTTCATTGGGCATATGCTTAAGGGAGGCCATGTTTGATATGGTTGTGGATTGCAAGAGTGAAGCCTTTGTGGGCACATTTGCATGTCCCTGCCAAGGTTCCCAGAGTGCAGTATAATAACTGTGTTTCTCAGAATTCTGGGCATGAAACAATTTTTTTAACTTATTTTACACATTCAAATTTGAACACAAATGTACTATTTTTTACTGTACTATTGTACTGTGGAGGGCTTCTATCGCTCTTTTGCAAACCATAAATTATATATATATGTTTCTCCCTCAGGGATGCACATCTGTATTAATCTATACTTCTGAATGTAATATGCAATGAACAGGTTCATGACTGCTAATGATTTATGCTGTTCTGTTTATTAATGTGAATTAACCATGTAATAAGAGTAAATACAACCTCACATTTGGTTTCCAATTTCATCATTATATCTTGATGTCTTCTTATGGCTAAAGTACTTAACCCATTAAAGGGCCATTCAATTCAACACAATTTGGATCACATCACTGTAAAGATCTCATAAAAGCAGGTTGAAATACTTTCTGAATTTTTGAAATTCATGCATTTTTCACTGAGAATTTAATAAAGTAAAATCTGTGTTTAATGTGTCACTGACTGCCCACTCCCAGACATGCAGCTTATGCTCTGTGTATTGATCTAAATAAAAAGAGTTAACCCTCAACAAATCAATCTGTGCAGATCATGGAGTGCTGGAATCACCTAAAAAGATCAGTTGTGAATTAACTTTTCAGTGCATTAGTGAGTTCAGTGAAAAACTGCTTTCAATCCCTGTCTTCACAGAGTGGCGATGCTGTCTGTTATTAATTATGAAAGAGCTGGGAGGCACGACAGACTGTGAGCCTCATTCAATTGAGCTTTCGGGAGATCCGAGTGTTCCCGTAAGGGAGGCTGTAAGTTATATGGCTATTCAATTGGCATCTTTTTGCGGGCTCCAATCGGGTTACGGGCTCCAACCTCCTATTCTTTGCGCATGGTTAACATTGCAAGTTAATGCCCCTCCAAGCCTTAGATCTTTCAAGGCCGCAAGAGTTACGATCGCTAAAATCACAAATCGCTATTCAATTGCTCCGAGTCCCCCTCGCTAAACATGCCGTCAGGGCTGCAAATAGCAAAAGTCGGACCACAAGTTACGGGTTCCAAGATGGACTCGTAAAGGGCTTAAAGACATGTCCGGAGCACTTTAAATACAAATACAAATTCAATACTGCATTGTAAATGATGGGGAACCCAATGTAAGACATTATAATTATTTGCACAACAGTCTCAAGCCCGTAAATATAGAATATAAAATACAGTAATACAGTAATTTACTGGGTTATATCAATCTCGGGAATCAATTTGTATTTATTTGTACATTGCAGGTTTGAGGGTCTGATCGCATATCGGACCCCGAATCGCTAGTTGGTTGATACGTCATCTTCATGTTTTACTGATGTAATGTTGACGGGCTCCATTTCTATTGGCTTTTTCAGCATCTTACGGGCTTGCTTCATTGATCATGTTCATGCTCCGAAATGCTACAAACGATGCCATGGTTAAGATGTGAGCTAACGGGCTAAGACTTGCGGGCTTGGCGAATTGAATAGAACTGTAAGTCTAGGATGATGAATACCCGCAGACTTACGGCCTACATCCTGTTACTTGCGGGCTTGGAATTGAATGAGGCTCTGTGTTTGTAAACAGACTTACAACTTTACATTTTTCTAGTCTGACTCTCAGTGACCATATGGACACAGCATGCAAGGCGTATCTGTCTGTGTTTCTGCTTGGGCTCGTCCATGTGGTTTTCTTGGCAAAGTGCATTGCCAGTTCCTTCTCCAGTGGACCGTGATTTGGCTGACCTATCTGCTATGACCAGTGGGTGACCTTAAATGGTGTAGCTCACAGCTTCATTGAGATATGGAAGACCCTTCACCATGACCAGGTTGCAATCCAGAAGGGGAAGAGCACTTACAGTGAGGTAAATGGCCCATCAGCTCACTAAAAACTGCAGAACAGCTTGGTGTCAAATGACTCAAGCTAAATAAACAGTCTGAGTGCTGTAAAATCCAACACTGTAGCATTAAAAACAATTACACAACAGTGCAATCTTTAGAAGATCTTCTTGCCACAGCATCTTTCTGTATCCCTTTACCGATTTAGTTTCAATACTGCAGTACCTCTTTGGGGATGATAAAATAGATCCAGTTTCCTTCTCAGGATATACAGTATTGATTTAGTATTGATTCCTCTCTAGTATTTTAAGAGCACTTTGCTTTTTACCTCTTTGTGCCAAAGGACTATTCTTCCTCGGAGAACTCTTATTTTAGATACTGTACATCTGAGACATGCGCCACAAACGTAATACTTGTTTGAACTTACTTCTCCTTTTCGTGACTGATTTTTCTCCTTTTAATCCCGATTGTTATAATTTCCAACCTTGCATTGCTTTTTATACTGTTAAAACATACTGTACTTTGTCCATGTAAATTGCTTGGCAGGTTTTCTAATTAAAATGTGCAGATCTAGCAGATGCCCCTTTCCGAAATCCTATGTGATTAATTGTAACTAGTATTTCAAGTTTTCCAGACAAGTCTTCCGCAATGAAACAAATCTATTCTATTCTTCAGAGGAAAAAGCTAATTATTCTTCATAAAATAGTATTTGATTTCTATTCACATATGGCAAAATTCTGCTTTCTACTCCTATTTACAATTTATTCAAATACTAGATAATTAAAAATATCCATCGATGCACAAAAATGCAATCCTCTATAGTTAAAATTTAGGAGAAATAAATAAGTTAAACTTTGCAATTAAAAATGTACAAATATAAGCATAGCATTTATTCAATAGGAATCAGGCATAATGAAATGTTATGTTATCTAGTAAAAAATAAGATATAACTGCAATTTAGTGTTTTGAAATGTATATTTTGTTCAATTATTTAGTTGTGTTCAACTCGCCATGACCCTATGGACTGCAGAAAGTCGGGCACATCTATGGTCATGCTTATCCATAACGTTTTCTTGGCAGAGATACTGCACTGGGTTGCCAGTTCCTTGTCCAGTGGACTACGAGTTGTCTGACCTCTTTGCTATAACCTGCTAATCTTCAATGGCCCTACATGGTATAGTTCATAGCTTCATTGTAGTACACAAGACCCTTTACCATGACAAGATAGTGATCCAGAAGGGGAAAATAGTGTATATTCCAATATATACGTGACATATTGGTTCAATGATGGTGTTCCTATTATAATACAATATTACTAGAGCTTGGATCTTGGTTGTATTTTATAGCTGATCTACATTTAAGATTTGAACCATTTCCATCCCTTGGCCTAGGGAACTCTAGCTTTTAAAAATTCATTATAAACTGATTCAACTTCACTGTGGCCATAAGTCAGGATGGATGATTCCTTCTGCCAGCAAACTTCTTTGAGAATTATTGCACAGTTACAGCCAAAAATGTACCTTCTTTTGGAGTTGGAGTAGGGTCATTTTGAGGTGGTGTCCAATTAAGATCAAATTAAGAGTAATAAAAAGCAACTATTCATAGTATGTCAGTTTGTGTTGCAATGTATTAAAGGGAAGAAGGGTATTTGATAATGTGTTTTTTTTAATAAGGGTCTCAGAGCACACAAACCTTATTCTTGCTCTTGGGACCTTGGCTTTTATCAACCTTTTAGTTCAAGTTAAGTATTTTGTTTATTTCTTTTCTTGTACAAAAAACATTTGAAACATGTTCTTTTAAATGTATAAAAAATCAGTTGTGTTCTATGTCCCTTTAATAGTAATTATATAGTTAACGCAATAATTGGCAAAACTAGAAAACTGAAATACTTATTGTTACTTAGATTTTAACTTCACTTTCCATTTGGAATTGACTGTCTAAGCCCAATTGGATTCCAAATGTTAAGTGGCCTGATGCATGAACGTGGTACATTTTGAGCCTCATTTGCATGTCACTGCCCAGAATCCTTAGCAACAGTGAAAATACTGTTTATTGAGTTCTGTGCTTGAGTCATGTAAGTGTACTCAGAATGTGTTTCTATATCCTATATACCCAGGTGTACTAACAGAGAGAAATGTAACTGCATACAGTGGATCCTCTTTATTCATCAGTCCCTATATTCGTCAAATTCTATACTGATTCTGATATTTGTCCTGAAAATATATTTTTTCATCCTATTCAGTATTCATCTGTCCTTCAAGAACAGATTAATGATGAACATGGAGGTTTTTATATGGAACTGCACCAGCATCTTCAAGCAGCCTACGTAAAATGTCCTGCCACAGGATCAGGACTAAGCATAAATAGTCCATTAATTACAATACTAATTAATTATAAAGATATATACAGGAATAGACAAAGATCTAAACAACATAGGAAGCATCTAGGTTTTCTAAGAGCCAGATATATTTTTGGAGCCCTTACCAGAAGTATATGTATTCCTAGAGATGCCGTCTATGCTTTACAGCAGTGGTTCTCAACCTTTTTTGTCCTGGGTACTGGCTGGTTACCATCCAATGCGCATGGGGACCTGTTGGTCATCATTTAGTGCTCATGGGGCCTGCTATGAGATCACAACATGTATAACAGGATGATATATCATGTGACTTCCAGAAGTTTTGTCTACCTTTGCACTGATTTAAATAGAGTAACTGCTTATAAGTTCCTTTATATTCTACCCAGGGGCAGATCTACCGCCAGTACAGCCAATGCGTTGCACTGAGGCCCCTGCTATGGAGGGGCCCAGTGCCCCCTCTGCACACCATTCCCCTCTCTCCTCCACCTTCCCTTTTTGCACTGGGGGGCCCTCCTTTCACTAGCACCTCCACTGATTCTACCTATATCTGGGACTAATGATGATGGTATCTATATTAGGCTTGAGGACCAGCAGATAAGGGCTCAGGGACCATCACGGATCTTAGGACTGTCTGCTAAGAACCGCAACTCTACAGTGTTCATATTAGAACAATATCAGAGGTAAGACAAAGTTACCATAATCAGAGCATTGTTTGGTTTCTGACTGTGTTCACTGAACCATCTCTCAGTTATTGTTGTATACTGTGGTTGGAAGTATATCATCTGGCTATGGCACCTGACAATATCCTTGTCATTGGTAACAATATTTACAGCTGATTTGTGTATCATGGTAGTGTCGTGAATCAATAGTCAGAAAATATATTGCTATTTACTACTTTTAACAATGTAAATAACTTGTAACTGAACCTGAATATAGTTAGTTCGTTAGTAACTTTGCAGCAGCATTCAGTACCAATTCTATGTGACAACTCTTAATGGTAATTGTATATACAATTGTATATACAATCAATTGCAGTAGTGTAGTGATGATGAAATAAAGCCATGAACCATAATGGGGGTTTAGATGATTTATCCTGCTTATGTTCTTGGCTATTTTAAATAACTACTGTGACAGAGTGCTTCAAGGGGTTTGTGTAAGTCACAGACTTATCAAAGCTCTCTTTACCCAGCAGGCCTAAACAAGGTACCATTCCTAAAGCAGTTGATTAGCTGCACCAGAGTAGAGCTGATCAAAGACTGAAGCTGGAGCTTGGGTGTGGCTGTTGAATAGACTGAGTTTTCAGTTAAAGAAAGACACACACAGAGGAGTGTGTGCCGCTGTTTATTTGATCAGGAAAATAGATTTAAGAAAGTGAAGTGTGCCATTTGCCTGAAGTTTGGAAAAGACACTCAAACAGAGAGACAGCAGCTTGGAGCACTAGAAGAAGAGAGGAGTCCTGGAGTTCTGAAGGATACAGGCCAGTGCACGTCAAACTACTGAACTGTTTTGTTTTGTTTTTGCTCCACCCAGTGTTAGATGTTTAAGAATTGGATATCAAGAGTAAAGGTAATGCTAGACCTGTTCATTTTTGTTTTATTTATTTTTATTTTATTATCATATTTCATTGTAACACTTGCTAAAGTTTTAGTAAAACTTTAAAAAGTATTATTGCCTACGATATTTTTTCCTCCATAAAAAGGCCAGAAACACAGACACAAACGTAGAGGAGAATGGCGACTTGTCACTCTACATAAAAGCATATTCAATTACCACATCTTGGAAACCTTATAAAGTATTTTCAGTGCAAAAACCCTTTTGAGCTGGTAAAATGACAAACAGAAGTGCATTAGAAAATTAATTAATGCTCATTATGTAAAATAGCTTTATCATCAGAAAACAAACATTTCTTCTTTAATAGCAGATATATCAATGTCATTATCAGGCAGCTCCTCTGATGTCATTTGGGCAAAACAAGTAAACACAGGTTTCGGGTGAAAAAACATTAGACGCATAAATAGATTTTGTAATACAGAACTGTGACAAACTGATGAAAATATAATGAATGATTTGGTAGATACAGACATGCATTCAAAATTGGCCTCGGTTCCACATAATTGTAAATCCACAATTTCATCTCAGTCACAGTTTTTGATGTTATAGATAATATAGAATAGCCGCCATGTGCATGGCATCTTCATAAGCTGGCTTTAATAATAAGAAATTGAAATGCAGTTTGTGCGTAAATCACATAATCTGAAAATAGTTTTATTTTTCTTTCCATGAAAATACATTTTCAAGGGATTATACATATAATTCAGATTTAGGAATGGAGATATCTTTATCTGCACATGAAAGTAATCTCTGTATAAAGGGACCACTGTGGACAATGTTTTTCTGCATAGATTCAATTTCACAGTTTCCAAAATGTTTTTAGGAAGTAAAAATAAATAAATAAACAAATAAATAAATGCAGAAAAAAAATAATAAATAAACGGATAAATAAATGCAGAAAAAAATAAATAAATAAACAACATCCTTTTTTTTGTGTGTTTTAACTAATATCCTTTACTGCGTAGTTCCAGTTTCTCTTCTGAGCTGATTCTATCAGATGCTTTCTCAGTCGTATGTATGTAATTAGCTTTCCATTAGTCTTGTTGAAAGTGCAGGCATTATTAGCTTCCTCTCCATCATATTGTCTCTTCTAATCATATGATATTGATCACCAGAAGCCAAAGTGGTAGATTCCACAGCAGCATAATTGTACATAAAATTTAACTTTTTTATATACTAAAAACATTTGCCTATATTCATGGGTAGTTCTTTGTGAATGTATATATTTTAAATATGGTTATAAAATGTTTTTTAAAGGCAATAATGTTGAATAATTAATTATCAATGGTGATTATGATAAGTGATTCCAAGGCTAGATTCTTTAAGGTTCTTGTTGAAAGGCTTCTAGTGTTTGCAGACATTTGTGACAGCTACCTTCACTGTAGTCAATAAGACTTATTATAGCGAGAACCACAAAGCTCTCTAACTCTCCACCCTCTCTGCTGATGGCAGCAAATATTAGTAAATGGCCATTTATATTGAATAGCTGGCACAATGAATAATTATTTTAACTGATTACATTATGCCTGGATATTCTGCACAGAGACTTCTCGTCTAGAGAGAAGACAATATGATGATGGCCATCGCTAACACTATTATTTCCTATTTTGCCTATGTGTGTAGCTAACGCTTATCACTTTAAGTGCAATCACTCCCCCAACTGCCATCTTCACTCTGCTAATGACTTTCCTCTTTCCTCCTCTCTTATCGCCACCTCTCACCCCTGCTTTCAGGACGTATCTTGTGCTGTCCCTACTCTCTGGAAATCCTTGCCTCGCCCACACTAGATTATCCTCCTGCCTCAAATCCTTCAAAATCTCACTAAAAACTAATCTGTGTAAAGAAGCTCATCATCTTAAGCCTTAATGTGCCCAACTGCACACTCAGCAGAAATATCAACAAATCACTCACACCCACAATCTACAGTGCAACACACAGACACCTTCATGTGTTTGAACCTATTGCCTCACACACCACCATCTTGTATCTATCACCCTCCTGTATCACCCAAACCATTTAGATTGTACGTTTGTGAGTTTTCAATTTTTTAAAGTGCTTTAGGGAATAGCCCTATGTACTATGAGTCTCATTCAATTGCAAGGCAGCAACTCGCGGTATAGAGGCCATATGTCTTCATGCTTGCACTCTGCTACAATTACAGAGCGATTCAACTGAACAAGCCCGCAAGTTATGGGCTGAATGGCGAAATCGTAAGTAGCATTTCTACTAGTGTGAACATGATCATTTAAGCAAGGCTGTAACTACCCATTTGGAAACAGCCTATAGAAAATGAGACCATCATCATTTATGGCAGTAAAACATGGAGGTTACATGTCAATCAATTAGCGTTTAGAAGTCCGAAATGTGATCAGACTCGCAAACCCTCAAAATACAAAATAATAAAAATGCATGTCAATACTGTTCAAGTCCATGTGGGTGGCCTGATATGTATGAACTCACTGATTCCCGAGATCGATATAAACCAGAAACATAAAAATGATATATTTTTTATTGCTGATTTGTGAGCTTGAGACTGTTGTGCAATTAATTATAATGGGCCTCGTTCAATTGTGATTTGGCCAATTGAATAGGGCTCTATATATAACTCATAGGATATTGTTTTTACAGAATGTTATAATTAGGGAAGACCTTGCTTTTGGATAGAAGATCACTATCTAAAAACTTTTGTAAAAAAAATATGCTGTGTGCTTATATTGATCCCTATTCAATTGGCCAAATCGCATTTGAATGAGGCCCAATGTCTGTCATCGTTTTCGCCGTCATTTACGGTGCAGTATTGATTTTTTGTGTGCATTTACAGTGCTGTGATCATGTCTTTAACCCCTTTGTGGGTCCTATCTGATACCCTTAGAATTTTCTTCTACATTTTGCGTTTACGGGTTTGAAAACATTTGCGGGCTTGAGGAAATGTAGCAATTGAATAGCGATTTGCGGTTTTAGGGATCATAGCTCTTGTGGATGTGAAAGATCAAAGGCTTAGATGGGGTGTAAGTTAAGGTTGTAACAACCACACAGATTTTTAGCCTGTAACCCGTAGACGCCAAATGCAAATTAGTTTACGGGCTCCAGTAACTTAAAATTGCTCATTTGAATGAGGCCCTATGTATGTTAATATTTTGCATTGTGTTAAATGTTTTTTACCTTGTACTGAACCCCTATTTACTACTACAGAATATCTTGGCACTTAAGAAATAAAGGATAATAATAATAATAATAAGGGTGAAGCTACTGCCGGTACAGCATATGCCAACCCAAAGGTCACACAACTGGGTAGGAGCCGTGTGCTAAAGGCAGTAGCGCCTGGAGTAAAGGAGGACCCTTACTTTATTATGGGACAGGAGCAGATGATTACTTTTATAGAAAGGGTATCTGACACCCTAGCAAAAATAATAAGTTCTATTCATAGGCAAGATTAGTGGTGACTGTAATCTTAAAGGACTGCTGCGGTTTAAGAAATGCATCACATATTAATGAAATATGTAAAAGACTAACAACAGTAACACTCATATAAGCCATTATTAAAAAATAATATCTTTCTGTCTATATTTTACAATTTATAAATAAGCACAATAAAAACATATATAGTAAATATATAGTAATTCTTTTTATGGATTAAGGACTTTTGAGAACAAGTCTCTTGGAAAGGCTACATCATGCTTCTTTATTGCACAGTTCTTGAAGACCTTTTTAGTAACACTGAATTAATTTCCTCATTTAAATCTCAGACTTTGTCTCTTGACATTTCTGTGCTTCTGCGGTGTTTGCATTTTAATTAATTTTTAGAAGTTTATTTTCAACAAATACATGTATTTGTAATCAGAAAATGTATGAGGCTATGTATATGTAATTATAGGGCACAATGTGATATAGGCATTTGTATTGGGTAATTTCTTAGTAAAATTTGACACAGATAATGTTGAATAGTTATTTTTCCAATGAAATCAAATACAATATTTAAGTGTGTGTATCACTAATATAGTTGTCGTACTGAGCTCACAAATTGTGAGTTGCGCATGCGTACTGCGCATTACGAGGCAATGAGCGGCAAAGCTGCTCATTGCGAGGCCCGCAATGATCACCAAATCAACTTATTTTTCATATTTTAATTTTTATTGTTTTTAGAAACAGGCAACCAAAACAAAATACATACAGTAAAACAATACTTACAACTAAATCATACATAGTCACCCACCTACATACCCCCCACCCACCCCTTGGCAATATTCTCATTATATGCAGAAGGAGGCAATACCCGAAACTTATTATATAATTAAAGTAACATCACTAAAGGCAACAAAAACAAACAAAAAAATATATCTGTTAACAAAAAGGCCCGGCAAACATTTCTTTGTCCCATCTTGCCCATTTCTTAACCACTGATAATCTTAATTTGGAATCAAAACTTAACTATTCCATTTCATACTGTTTATTCCTTTCCATAGTACTACAAATCTCATTCCATTTAGGCAATTCCCCACTTCTCCATCTCCGTACAATCCACCATTTAATTACCATGAGAACCTGCACCACTATCCCTATTGTTTCTCTAGACCATTCCCTTGGAAAAATATGTAATAGAAAAGCTTCTGGGTTGTAGGTAACTTCCTTACATCCCATACCCACCAACTTGGTGACACACCTTTCTCAAAGCCCTTTGATCTTAGCACATTTCCACCACATGTGGCTTTGGGTGCCTATTTCCGAGCACCCTCTCCAACACAGCTCACTATATTTACTTGGATCTATTTTAGACAGAAGCTCTGGAACTATGTACCATTTTTGTGTAATTTTAAAGTGGATTTCTCTGTAAGTTGTACAAATCAAGTTATCTTTTGTTAGCTGATACGCTTTTCCCCAATCCTCCAGATTTTTCTTAATTTTAAAATCGATTTCCCAGCTTTCCATGGCTACAGATTTTCCAGAACTTCTGTACTCGTCTAAAATTTTTAAGCATTTCGACACTGAACTCTTTTTACTTGTACTTAATGACAAGAATTTTTCGAGAGGTGTCAAATCCCTGAATGATCTTACATCAAAACCTTCTTTTGTTAATATCTTCTTAAGGGTCAGAAATTGAAGCCACATTGATAGTGGGACCTCTTTCACTCTCCTCAGTTCCTCAAATTTAATAAAGCCCTCATTTCTGATTAAATCATTTAGCCACTTATTGTGAGGCTCGCAATGGGTGCTGGAGGGGGAGAGGAGGGAAGAAGAGAGAGAAGGAGAGGGAAGGAGTGAAAAGGAGAGGGAGGGAGAGAGAAGGAAGGAGGGGGAGGAAGAGAAGGAGGGAAGGAGAGGGAGAGTGAGAAGGAGAGAGACGAGGAGAGAGGTAAAGAGAGAGAGAGTGAGGAGAGAGAGAGAGAAAGAGAGTGAGAAGGAGATAGAGATAGAGAGATAGCGAGAGAGTGAGAGAGAATGAGAGGCAGAGGGAAGAGAGAGAGGAGAGAGAGAAGGAGAGAGAGAGAAGAAGAAGAGGGAGAGAGAGAGAAAGAGAGGGAGAGAGAGAGAGAAGGAGAGGGAGGGAGAGGGAAGGGAAGAAGGGGGATAGAAGATGGGAGGGATAGATAAAAGGAGGGAGGGAGACAGAGAGAAGGAGAGAGAGAGTGAGCACAGAGAGAGGGAGAGAGCACAGAGAGAGAGAGGGCTCTGAGAGAGAGAGAGACTTTCATTGCAGTCCTCGGCCAACCCTCCAGGTTCAATTCTCGCAATGAGCACCTTTGGCGCTCATCCCGAGCAGTCCATTGATCGCTCATTGCAGACGTCGTCCAACCCGCCACTTTTGTGATGAGAGCCTTTGGCGCTCATTGTGAGCCCAGCGATGAGCGCCTTTGTCTGTTTCCCCTTCTCTCCCTCCCCATCTCCCTTCCCTATGTCTTTCTTCTCTCTGTTCAAGTCTTGTGTGCCTCACAATGAGCGCTGTTGTTTGTATTTTCAAAGTCTTGTGGGGCTTGCCTCAATGGGCTAAGTGTTAAGGGCTTCAACCTCGTTTTGAGCATTTTTTAAAACATTTATGTCTTTATGGCTGCCGTTTTGTTCCTCGCTTAGCCGATTTTCAATTTCAGAAAAACGCCAATTAAGCCTCAAATTAGCTTGCAACCTCAATCACAGGCTCCCTGTCTCTCCCCCTGTGCTGTGTGTGAGGTTGTAAGTTATTTTTTTTAATTAATTGGTGTCTTTTGGCGATCTTCCATCAGCTTTTGAGTTATGGGCTTGAAAAAAATATTGCTTGTTAAAGTCGTAATTGTTTCAAAGTCTTGCGTGCCTTGCCATCAGCACCAAAGTCCTACGTCCTTCAGGGCTGATCACAGACATCCCCATGTGTGCCTTCAATCTGTTTTCATTCTCCAGCGGTGAAGCGTCCTCGGGCAAATAACATCTATGACGGGTCAGATGACCCTTAGAGGGACCCTGAAAGGCACCAATTGCGAGGCCTGCAATGAGTGCCTCTCATTTCAGTACCCAGGAGGCGTACCCCACCCGCAGAGACACAGGCGGTAGCTCCACCAGAGGCACCACTATCACCAATGTAGGTGGTGGTGGAAACTGAGGGCCCAGGCCCATCACAGGAGGCTGGACCATCAGCAGCTGGACTATTGTGGGAATCACACCTGGGCCCTCACATTCTCACCCCTTTAAATTAATGGAAGTTCAAGGAGCCGCCAACCATCTGCAGGGCTGTTGAGCTCATGCGGACCACTCTCAACAGGCCCACTACTGCCACCTGGTGACATTAAAGCAATACATGTGCTGGACCCCAATCACCTCCCACTCCTTACTGGGCCACAACAGATGTTGCCACAGCAGTGGTTTTCCCAGTAGTAGTTGTCCTAGCAGTTGTCCCAGCAGTTGGTGCAGCCATTGTTGCCCCAGCAATGTCCCAGCCATTGTTGCCCCAGCAGATGTCCCAGCGATTGTTGCCCCAGCAGATGTCACAGCCATTGTTGCCCCAGCAGATGTCACAACCATTGTTGCCCCAGCTGTTGTTGCAGCTGTTGATATCACAGCCATTGTTGCCCCAACAGGCCGGTCCAACACCATACGAATGGGCAACAGCACCATCTCCATTGGCAACAGCACCATCTCCATTGGCAACAGAATCCCTACTGGCAACACCATCCCTATCCCTATGGGGGACACCATCACAACGGGCAACACATCTGGCCTCAGCACAGCACATCCAGAGTCCAACATCGTCCGGAGAGGGAACTCACGTCCCCGCACCAGGCACCTTGAGTGACATATATCAATACATCCGCTTGGCTGATGAGCATGATATTGGAGCAGTCCAACAGCTGATAGCTCAGCGGGCACGTCAGAATGATATTGCTAGCGGGCAGGCAGAAAGCATCCGAGCAATATATGATGAGAAGGCATAATCTTTGGATGCAGAGGTATGGGCAAATGGCTTATAGGGACAGACAAGCCCAGACACATCACTTGGAACAGCTGGTGCAGTTGGTTGAAGCCCACGGGCCTATTCTCCAGCCTTCGTTTCCATAGGTTTCACCACCACCGCAGCCGGAGCCTACAGCCTCCTCATTTCACCCTTTACTGCCAACGACAGATCTACCTCCTGGCAATGGTAGAGGGAGGAAGTGCGTGGCTACAGCAGTTGTGGGCCTAGTGCTCAGAAAGAGGAAGTAGGTGAGGACGTCCACCAAGTCAGTGGTTGTCAAACCTCTCCCCAGGACCCACCACACAGACCATGATTTTTGTGAAACACTGTGTGAATGCACATGTGAGGCAATTTGAGGCTCCACCATCTGTTGAATCCTATTTGCCTCATTTAATGTTTCCCATAAATTATGGCCTGTCTGATGGCTCCTGAGGAGAGGATTGAGAACCACTGCTCTACGTTCTCCTCATCCGCACACCACTATGAATATAATTTTGTATTAATGTTGACATACTAATGGCTGGCTACAGAGTGGGTACAAGTATGGTTATGTTGAATATTTCTGCAATTGATGTTCAATTTGGATTGCCGTTGAGATGATATGTTGAAGTGAATCAAAATAGTGTTCTGATTAATATCTTGTTCTTTTCTCTGTAGGTCTTAATAGCCCAATCTCAAGACCATGAAGGCATGTTCCTCAACCTCCTCTTTCTGTGTCACATACTGTATTCTGATTATCAATTTCTGATTATTCCTTAATATCTGAAAACAAACTGTGTGTGGATTAGATCTGTATGACATTATCCACGATTGTGTTTATCTGTTTAATTGAGCAGATCTAGACAAGTTGTAAGTGCTATGCACATTAATGGTTTCTTCAATTAAATGGAGTGATTTCTGATGATCCTTTTTTTTATCAGATTCCAGTTGCAGTAGTGACCAGATGTGACCCTAGTAGGTGCTATGCATCATGCTTATTCTAGACTATGACATTACCCCCTTTAGGTATCCCCTTGTTCAAAAGCACAACCTCTTGCCCTTCAGTTATCCACCCACACCACACCCATGATAATAATGCACAGTCTTGTCCATTCCTGATTGTGCTCTGTGTATGAAATAAAGCTTTGTTATACCGTTATCATCGTGTTATCCACATACATCCCATGTGTGTCACATTCCTATATCTGTAAACTAATGAGCCCAAGTTACTATGCAATAGATTAAAATTTGACATAACAATAATAATTAAAATAGTAATAATAGCACTAGATATCATATCATAATATATATATCAGCTATAATAATCATAAAGGGTTAATACACATGGAAAGTCCAATTAGTGATACTGTGGAGTATCAACATTCCCTTGAAGGCCTGATAGGAATATGACAGGTGATGATGGGAATTGGTTCATAGCAAAATTTAAATGGAGGTCACCAAATGGGAATGGGTATACATCTTGGCACCATGTAGGCACTGTAGGTGGGCAGGTGATAGCAGAGAGGTCAGATAGACCACTAGAGAAGGAACTGGCAACCCAATCCAGTATCTTTGGCATGCAAACGTTGTGTATACACATTAGAGCCTCTGTGTGTGTGAAAGGGTTAATATGTCAGCCATTTGCATGTATTTGTGTTGCAATTTAATGAGGTAGTGTGTCTTTAATAGCTTTTAGCATGTTGCAGCATGGCTTTTCATATTGGCATATGCATGACCATTACAACCTATGAGGAAAATGCAAATCAATATTTATTTTTTGCTAGTTGGGGATTGTTTTGCATGTAATTGTAATGTCTTCCATTGCTTTCCCCATGTTTTTCTATATTGTCATTTGCAAAGTTACAGACTAGTCTGTAAACCCTTTGCGGGTCCTATTCGGAATCCATAAGCTTTGGGCCGCATTTGGCGTTTGCGTGCTTGATTGCAGTTGCGATGTTTAGCAATTTTTACATTGAATAGCTATTGAGATCTGAAGTCTTGCGGCCTTGAAAGATCAAAGGCTTTGGGAGACTGTACATTTTTTCAAGGCCGTAACTCGTAAGTCGTTCGGATACCGAAAAAAAAAAAAGCCAATTGAATAGCAAATTAACTTGCAACCTCACTTACAGGCTACCAGATCGTCCCAAAGCTCAATTGAATGAGGCTCTACATTTTGAAAAATAAATATTGATTTGATGCAGTGGCAGGGCCAGTGCAAAATAATTTGGGGGCACCCTTCTAAATACTCCTCACGGTTCAGTGACAAAGCCCAAAATATATTTTGTTTGTCAGATAAATATATTAATGAAAGCAGAGCAGATAGCAGAAGGTCACTATCCTTCTGTAGACCTTGGTGCTTTGCACCTGCAGAACCGACAGTAGCCCCACCATTGACTTGATGATAGATAAGAACCAACAAGAAGATCTAGTCTTTCCCAACTTCAAATGATGAATTCTTGTTCTTGTAATCCTCCTTTTAGGAAAGATAAGCCCTTCCTAAACTTTATTAAAGGCATACTGAATCCCATATTTAGGTATTCTAGCTCTTCAAAATATCATACTATAATGGGAAAATATATATAAAAAATAAACAATAGCTTTTAATGTTTAAGTATTAAATGCAGGTTTATACAATAATGGGGAACACCATTGTTTGCTTATGTGTTTCGTTGAGGGGATGAGCTCTGGATACAATTAAGATTTAGCCAAACTAGCAAACTTTTTTGCAAACTCAATTAAATCAATTGGATCTTTTTTGCATAATCAACGCCCCAACCAGGCAACAAATAACAACAGTAATGGCCACCAAGACAGGGGCAGATTTACCTCGTGCAGTGGGAAGGGGTCGGGGGGAATATAGAGGGGCCAATGGGGGGATAGGGGCTGTTTTAGGAAGAAGTCTTGGGCGGGGGTAAGAAAACAAAGAGGGGCCAGAAGCTGGGGAATAGGGGTCTTGGAGGGCAAGGCTGCTTTTGGGGCCTTTGGCAAGTGGCACTGAGGGTGGGGCAGAAGCAGGCACTGACGGAGGTGGCACTGGTAGGGGTGGGGGGTGGCTCAATTCACTGCACCAAACTGCATTTAATAGTTACAAATTAAAGTTTCAGTTTATACTTTAACTTTCTAATCCAATTTTGCCCATTATCAATTCTATTTTAATTCTATTTTAATAAAGATCATTCTGTAAATACAAGATGGCAGTGTCCACACATTTATTCAAATCCACAGAATGGGAAAGTGGTCTGCAGATTAAATAGCTGAATCAGTTTTTGAATTACATGATACCCAGTAAAACCTTGCATTTACAACAGTTATTTCATGATATCAGAAATAAACTATGAATGTACAAGGAGGCAGCATTCTAGAAATGTTCAATAAATGAGAAATTTGTTACAACAATGTACTGCGGAAGAAAATGATTGTTTGATCTTAATAGCAGTAAATCAGAATACATAAACTTATATATTTGTTATTCAGTATTCAAATCCAGGGATACATTGTTTTATGTGGAATTATTCCTGTTACCTAAATACACCTACTGTGAGTTCTAAAGCCTTTCCAGCAAAGTGTTGTGTATTGTTCTAGTAAATTATAGCTTGTGTAAGTCAATAAATCCTATGAATACTCGTGTCTATGGAATGTGTTTAGGGACCAAACAGCAAAAAGAGAAATGAAATGTCTTACTCTGCTGGGGTCCAAGAGAATTATGTAAAATAAATACTGAACCCGTGAATATCTAAACTCAAATAGGATAAAAATAAGTGTCCTATGTCTTTGATTTTAATCTTTAAGAACCGGGCATTTTAACATGAACATTGAATTATGATGAGATACTCCATATATTTGTGTGATTTATGAATTGTATTCTATCCTAATATATAATAAAAAAATGAAGTGATAGTTTAAAGGTGCTTAATGTTAGAGATTTTATGATGTATGATAACTACTGGTGGAGGGAATCATCATACTACTCCCAATGCTACTTAATCGCATAGGTTATAAAATACATTAGAATAAATGGACATAGAACTATTTTTTTATGCTTTTCAAAGAACATTGAGCCGCATTCAATTGAGGCATAGGGAGATCCGGGCTTTGGAGTGGAGGCCGTAAGTTATTTTGCTATTCAATTGGCATCTTTTTGCGGGCTCTGATCGGGTTACGGGCTCCGGCTTCCAATTCACTGAGATGGTTCACATCGCAAGTTAATGTCCCTCCAAGCCTTTGATCTTTCACGGCCGCAAGAGTTGCGAACACTAAAATAGCAAATCGATATTCAATTGCTCTGATTCCCCCTTGCAAAGCAAGCCGTCAAGCCCGCAAATGGCAAAAGTCGAACCACAAATTACAGGTACCAAGGAGTACTCGCAAAGGACTTAAAGACATGTCCAAGGCACTGTAAATGCACATATACACACACTATTGTATTTTATTAACAGGGAAAGTGATTAGGTCTTAGAATTAATAGCACAACATGCTCAAGCTCGCAAATTGGCCAAAATAAATACTTTGTTTCATTTTTAATTTCCGTGGTAAATAGATCCCAGCAATCAATGTGTTAATACATATAATGAAACTTGCATGTAATAGAATATCATATTTATGGCTTTATCAATATTGCAATATTTCAGGAATGTGGGTCCGATCATAACTCGTAATCGAAGTCCGTAGGACTTTGAACTCCAACCTTCATTTTTCTTTCACGTTATGATGATGATCTCTGTTTCCATTGGCTGTTTCTAATCGGGAGTTACAGCCTTGGTTAATTGATCATGTTCAAGCTCGCTAATGATACATACGATAGCATGGTTTAGAATATGCGCTATCGGGCCGGGACTTGCCGGCTTGGCCAATTGAATAGCACCATAAGTTGAGGACGCTGCTGGCCCGCAGACATACGTCCTATACCCCATAACTTGCAGCCTCCAAATTGAATGAGGCTCATTGTCATGGACCAAAGCCAGCTGTACGAGCCACACAGAAGAATCCAACTGGTTAGGTTCTTGTTTCGGATCGTTAAAAATATTTTTGTCATATATACACTAATTCGGGATATCTTCGGTAGATGATTGAATTGTTCATTGGTAAAATAATAAGGATCTCACCCTACTACAAATTACAGCTGTGACACTTGTATTTATACCACAGGGAGTGTGTCTTATTCAGGGACTGGGGAGCACATTTATAGGAACAATAGGTTAACTACATTGTCACGAACCACCATGTGCCAGTCAGGGCTGTGTGAAGTATTCTCTTGTTACTGGGCCTCAAGGATAAGGGATTCACTGTACTGGTGACACCATGTTCAGTCTTGGGTATATTCACTGTACCATAGAGATGGTTGTTTCACTGTACTGTAATACTAGGTGCCTTATATTTTTGTGTAGCACCTTGCTAAAGTGATTATATTAATTTTAAACATGGCTGATATTTGTATGTGTTGTTTTATATATAGTTTCATGATTATTCAAGGTATAATATATGGCCTGGTCTATGGAAATGTAATCAAAGATCTAAGAGGTCATTTGTGGAGCTGACACAATGCTTCAAATGGGACTTGGGACCTTATGGCTTTGGCAAAAGCAACGCGTGTGCGCGCACTGCTATACCAATAGGGAGTGAGGAAAGCTCTATACCCTTCCCAGTGGGCTTTCAGAAGCTGTGTTGTGTTAAGGTGGATTACTAGAGTTAGCAGCAGCATATGTATGAACAATTATATGGAAAGACTGTTATACAGACAGGGGAGCTGGGGGGGGGGGGGTAGGAGATCAGAATGGGGCACCTGCGGGGTGGGAAAGGAGATCAGAATGGGGGACCTGTGGGGTTGGGGGTAGGAGATTAGATTGGGCGGGTTTGGGGGGTTCCCCCCAAACCCCCCCTAATCTGATCTCCTACCCCTCACAGGTCCCCCATTCTGATCTCCTCCCCACCCCACCCACCACACAAGTCCCTCATTCTAATCTCCCACCCCCCCCCACCCCACAGGTCCCCCATTCTGATCTCCTACCCCCAGCTCCCCCCGTCTGTATAACAGTTTTTCTATATCATTGTTGACAAATATGCTGCTGCTAACTCCTGTGGAGAGATTTAACTAACCAGCCAAGTGTTATTCAAGAGCTCTGATGACTTGGTTAATTTGGCCTTCTGACCTAGTTATCTTAATTATGTTACCAAGTAACAGTGTTTAATAGCGCCACAGTTAACTTATTTTTGCTATTGTGTTGCATTGTATTTCCCCTATAAATATGATGTATCCTGTTAAATAAAGATCTTTGCTTAAGACATAGGTGGTAGAACTATGTTCTTTTCCTGCATGCTGTGATTTCCATGCTCTGTTTGTGGCTGTCTGTTGAAAGGCTGATGAAATATACTGTCTGCTTCAGCTTGTGAGGCGTTGAAAGGAACCATGTGCAGAGTTGATCCCGTATTGTGACACACATTAACATAAGCAACATTAACTACAAACTTAACATTGAGCAACTTCAACCATGTTTATCCTTTGTACAACAATGGCAAAGATCATTCTTTAACCAGGAGTAAACATTGTGCAATTTTGAAGTTCCTTCCCCACATAGCTATTGACCAATCACAGTGCCTACAATCTATGGACAATAACATAGGGTTTGAGGTGGAATACTTGGTCTAGCTTTTCCTCAGACATAGAGGAAACATAAAGGTAACATGAAGGAAGTGATGCCATAAAGTCTGACCATTGTAAAAATATACAGTGTTACAGTATCAAATATCCTCTTTTAGATTTAACAAAGAAAAAGTGCTTTAACATTAGAAATGATTAGACTTTATATATAATAAATTGCCCATCGAAACTGAAGGTATAATTTTTAATTTTTCTCTCCCTCCCCCTCTCACTCCCTTGTGCCTCTCTCCCCTTCCCTCCCTTGTGTCTCCTCCCCCTTCTCTCCCCTTTGTCTCTTCCCCCTTCCCTCCCCTGTGTCTCTCCCCACTTCCCTCCCCTGTGTCTCCCCTTTCCGTTCCCGGTGTCTCTCCCCACTTCCCTCCCCGGTGTCTCTTTCTCCCTCTTCCCTCCCTATGTATCTTTCTCCCTCTCCTGTGTCTCTTTCTCCCTCTCCCTCCCCTGTGTCTCTTTCTCCCTCTCCCTCCCGTGTCTCTTTCTCCCTCTCCCTCCCGTGTCTCTTTCTCCCCTTCCCTAACCTGTGACTGTTCTCCACCCTCCCCTTTTTCTCTTCCCCCCTTTCCCCTGTTTCTCTCCCCCCTCTTCCCTCCCCTGTGTCTTTTTTCCCATCCCCCTCTCCCCTGTGTCTCTTCCCCCACCTCTCCCCTCCCCTGTGTCGCTTCCCCTCTCTCCTCCCCTGTCTCCCCTTCCCCTGTGTCTCCCCCCTCTCTCATCCCCTGTGTCTTTCCCCCTCTCCCCTGTGTCTTTCCCCCCTCTCCCCCCTCTCTGTCTTTCCCACATCTCCCCTGTGTCTTCCACCCGTCCTCCCCAGTGTCTTACTTGCCCCTCCCCTGTGTCTTCCTCCTGCTTTCCCCATGTGTCTTCCTCCCCCCTCCCCATGTGTCTTCCTCCCCCCTCCCCATGTGTCTTCCTCCCCCTCCCCCATGTGTCTTCCTCCCCCTGTGTCTTCCTCCCCCCCCCCTCGTGTCTGCCTCCACCCTCTCCTGCGTATTCTTCTGTAGCTCGCGGGAGGTAAACTTTCTAGACACTACTATATCCATCACCAAAGGCACTCTCCACTCATCTATTAGATACAATCGGATTTGCTCAAACACTGGAGACTGTGATAATAATTTAAAAACACTGTCTGAATCTTTCAAACAAAAGGGTTACAAAATTCCTCTAGTGACCATATAGCATCCAATTTTAATGAAAATGCGAAAAATAATCACTAATTTACAACCGTTACTAGCAGAAGATACTGAATTAAAAAATATATTCCCAAACCTTCCATCCGTGCATTTAAAAAACCACCAAACCTGAAACAAAAACTTGCCAGCAGAAAATTGGCCACAAAAAATGGAACTAAACCTTGTAACAAACGTGCCTGTAAATTATGACAACACATTTGTAATGATGCCACACATAACAACAAGACCTCTAACATCAAAAACATCATTTTCATGTACATCGTCAAATATAGTTTATATAATACAATGTACATTATGTGACACAGGCTGTTACATTAGAGAAACATGCATTTAAAGATGAATTTACACAGGCATTCAACAAGAAAACATAATGAAGACAGTTATTGGAGCCCAGTGGGACACCATTTTAGTCAGAATGATCACTCCATCCAAAACTTAAAAGTCAAAATACTCAGAGGAAAATTTAAAAACATCCAAGAGAGAAAAGTATTTGAAATAAAGATGATCACATTCTTCAACACTAAAAATACAGGACTTAATATGGACTTGGGTTTTATAACACATTATCAGAATTTCATGTGAATTTTTGTTATTATACCATAACAGGCTGAGCACTCTTAGTGAGATGTTTGTTCAACATGAAATATATCACTGTGGACTACAGTGCTCTGTGTTTTCATGTATATATTGATGTATATGTGTATATATATTTCCTTTACTATGTTGTGTTTATTCCCGATATATATATTTACCTGATGATTTCAGATGCTGTCTCCACTCTATCTGCATCTGCTGTTTATATTCAAACTGAGGGTTCCATGTCATGTTAATATTTCACTTGATAAAGAGAGGTTGAACCTCTTGAAAGCTCGTCATTATTAATAAGATGTTTGTCCAATACAAAAGATATCAAATTATATTGCAATACTCATTATTAATCTATATATATATGGATTAATAATTACTAAATTACTATATATATATATATATATATATATATATATATATATATATATATATATACAGTGGATATAAAAAGTCTACACACCCCTGTTAAAATGTCAGGTTTCTGTGCTGTAAAAAAGGAGACAAAGATAAATCATTCCAGAACTTTTTCCACCTTTAATGTGACCTATAAACTGTACAACTCAATTGAAAAACAAACTGAAATCTTTAAGGTGGAAGGAAGAAAAATAAAAATTAAAAATAATGTGGTTGCAAAAGTCTGCACACCCTCTTATAACTGGGGATGTAGCTGTGTTCAGAATTAAGCAATCACATTCCAAATTGTGTTAAATAGGAGTCAGCATACACCTGCCATCATTTAAAGTGCCTCTGATTAACCCCAAATAAAGTTCAGCTGCTCTAGTTGGTCTTTTCTGAAATGTTCTTAGTCGCATCCCACAGCAAACGCCATGGTCCACAAAGAGCTTCCAAAGCATCAGAGGGATCTCATTGTTAAAAGGTATCAGTCAGGAGAAGGGTAAAAAATAAATTTCCAAGGCATTAGATATACCATGGAACACAGTGAAGACAGTCATCATCAAGTGGAGAAAATATGGCACAACAGTGACATTATCAAGAACTGGAGCTCCCTCCAAAATTGATAAAAAGACGAGAAGAAAACTGGTCTGGGAGGCTACCAAGAGGCCTACAGCAACATTAAAGGAGCTGCAGGAATATCTGGCAAGTACTGGCTGTGTGGTACTTGTGACAACAATCTCCCGTATTCTTCATATGTC